>JARBWK010000004.1:125062512-125478853 GCA_030556195.1 Anolis apletophallus | reverse complement strand
AAGGAGGGAAGGAGGAAGAGGCTGCAGGGGCCTCCGCAGGGCCCTCCTCAGGCTCTCCTTCGGGATGTAGTCAGAGCCACCCGGCAGCGGTGCCTTCCTCCCCAGAGGCGCGACTAGTGACGTCAGGAAGACGCCTCTGCTCTGCTCTCCGTGGAAAACTCGTGGCACGAAGACAGAGGCACTTCTTCCTGACGTCACTTAGTCGTGCCTCTGCCGAAGGGGAGGAAGGCCTCACCGCCAGTGGCTCTGACTACATCCCCGAAGGAGAGCCCGGAGGGAGGGAGCCCTGCGGAGGCGCTGCGGCCTCTTCCTCCTTCCCTCCTTCCCTCCGGGCTCTCTCCTTCAGGATGTAGTCAGAGCCACCGGCGGCGAGGCCTTCCTCACCTTCGGCAGAGGCGCGACTAAGTGACGTCAGGAAGAAGCGCCTCTGTCTTTGTGCCATGAGGCCCCCACAGAGAGCAGAAGACAGAGGCGCTTCTTCCTGACGTCACTTAGTCGCGCCTCTGCCGAAGGGAGGAAGGCCTGCCGCGGTGGCTCTGACTACATCCCGAAGGAGAGCCCGGAGGAAGGAGGAAGAGGCCGCAGCGCCTCCGCAGGGTTCTTCCGCGCCGCCGCCGGTGAGTGCAAACCCCCTCTGCTCCCCCTCCCTGCCTGCGTCTTCGCATAAGAAGGACGCCAGGTGATTTTTCCTCCCATTTTGGGAGGAAAAACTGCGTCTTATGGTGCGAAAAATACGGTATATGGAGACATACCATACATACATGCACACCCTATACAAATAGATAAATGGTAATGTAAATATACAAGAACATACTTAAAATAAGAAAACAAATACAATTTCTCAGTAGTTCTGTGACTTTAATATGCCTTTCAAATGTATTGTTCTTGCAAATATCTATTGGTGAATCATCCCTGATTCCATTATTTCAGCCATCAAGGGAAATAGGGATTCTTTTTCATTTATTTATTATTGTTTCCTTTGATCAGTTAAAGGAAACATGCAACTGCAAATCCACAAGATAAGGTAACCGAGAACTCGATTTCTCCCTGAAGGAAGTTTGAGAGTCTGCAGCTCTTTCCTGCAACCTTTACTGCAACCTAAGGTGTTCTTTTTACTAGAAACCTAAACAATTTCAGTCTTTTCTTGTGTATCTAATATTTATTTGCAGTCAGATCTCCACATTTATTTATTTATTTGTCACATTTTTATCCCGTCCTTCTCAACCCCCGAAGGGGGACTCAGGGCGGCTTACATTGAGCCCCATTTAGAAGCTATTTCAACAGTTACAATAAAATCAACAACATATACACAACATAATAAAACATTATAATTAAAATCAGAAACAATCATCAATTAAAAACATAAACCAGCCTCATCAGTCTTAACGTCAATCCAGTTCCTCCCTTTAGGGTGCTGCTACTTCTATTGACCAAATGCCTGGTCCCAAACCCATGCCTTTACTTTCTTCTGGAAAGTCAGGAGAGAGGAGATTGATCTTATGTCAGTTGGGAGTGTGTTCCATAGGCGGGGAGCCACCGCCGAGACATGGGAGCGAGAGCAGGGCCTCCACAGATGAAAAAATAGTAAAAGATGGCCGCGTCAAGCAGGCGTCCAAACGCCGAGCTCGGCCGAGCCCTTGACAACCTTTCGGGTCTTCGGCCGCTTTTGGAGGCCCTGCGCCCCTCCCCTCTTGGAGGCCTTGCAGGCAGATGCGGAGGCCGCGTTGGGAGTTGCCCGGACGCCGGCCTCGGTCCTCAGGGCCTTGGCGGGCCTGAAGGACGCCGGGGCCTCCGGGAGGCTTCCTGGCTTGGCGGGGGCTGCAGCGACAGTGGTCTCCCCCCGGAGGTGCCTGACCTGGTCTCCTATTTCGTGGCCCGGCCTGGAGGAGGCCGGGCCTCCCACCTCCCCCAACTCCACCCGAGGGGATGCCGGAGAACAACCCTGGGCTGGCCGGGACGCACTGCCAGACCTCACAGGCCTCCTCCTCCACCTTGGCCAGCTGGCCGAACGGCTGGCCGTCTGGCTGGGAGAGCTTGACAGACTGGGGCCGGCGCTGGCGTCCTTCTGCAGCTCTAGCGGCTTGGGGAGGACAGAGAGAGGAGCAGCAGGACCCAGTGGAGACAGACAGGGAGAAGACGGACGAGAGAGGGTGAGGGGGGCGACCGCAGCTGCTCCCCAGCGCGAGCCCCATTGTTGCCGTCGCTGCTGTTGCGGTGGGGGGGCCTACTGCCATCCCGACCCCGCCTCCGCCCCTGGGCCCGGGGACACCCCAGCCCCGAGAGAACCAGGCCGGCGGCGCCAGCGACAGGACTCTGGCAGGCCCCCAAGCCACATGGATTTGGAAACCGAGGAGGAGACGGATGACGAGAGGGAGGGGAGTGGGTCCCAGGCCTGTGGCGGAGGGCCCCCCCACCCCGAGGAGAGACTTGGGAGACGGCTGGTGTGGCGGTGACACCTTGGTGGAGTCCCTGGGGGGCTCTTGGTCCCGAGGCTCCCCGGGGCCTGCCGGGCGAGGCGGTGGCCAGGGGTAGCAAGATGGCGTCGACTCCGAGCTGCTCGGCGTCCCTGGCCCCACCCCTCGCTCATTCCCCAGGGGCTGTAGCTGCGGCCTTGCATGGCCTGGGAACTCAGCCCTCGCCCTCCCCGACAGACGGGCCGAAGCAGCGGTTGCCATGGGTGCCCCCTCTGGAGGCGCTGGATATCTCCGGAACCCTAGCAAGGGCTCCGGAGGCTCGACCCCGGCGCCGAGCTTGCAAGTTGGCGGCCGTCCCTTCATCAGCGACCGGACTCCAACCCCCCCCCCCCCGCCTCCTTCTGGCGGCCGGGGGCTGACAGATTCATCGAGCCGGGACAGCATAGTTCCGGAACTGGTGAGTCCCAGGGGGCGCCCAGTACCGAGGCCAGGTGGCCGCCGGAGAAGGCGGCGTTGGAGGCCGAAGAACACCAGGCCCCCCGCCCCCGGGACACTTGCCATTGTCCGCCAGAGAGTAGGGAGACCTGCCTCACCCGAGCCCAAGTCCTGGAACCCATTGCAGGCCAGAACTTTTTGGGGTCCGGGCTTTGGGCAACGGAAGCCCTCTCTCTCAGGCCCACAGTGGAAGAAAGTCAACAATCCCATAGATCGGACTCCCCCTACCAGACCCCTGGTCAATAGGGGCGGGCCGGGCTCGGACCTTCTTGGTGGGATCACCCTGAGACCACCTCTGCTCCCTCCCCTTTGACGGGAGAGTAGGGCCCGCTTGACTCGCTGGGTCCTCCCCTGACGTCTTTACTCCCACCCTGTTCCCCCCTGTCTTCCCCCTGCCTACTGTTGTACTGCCCCTTGTCTGTTATTTTACTGTTGATGTATCTTTGTGTAGCTGCTTGGCTTTTGTAAGCCGCTGCGAGCCTTGTGGAGTTGGCGGCATAAAAGTCCAAACAAACAAACAAACAAATAAATAAATCTTAGCTTTCAAGGTGGGACATAGGGGTGGATGCATTCGGACAAGTAAGCTGTGCCAGAACCGTTTAGAGCTTTAGAGGTCAAAACCACCACTTTGAATTGGGCTCGGAGATGGACCAGCAGCCAGTGGAGCCTGAGTTAGTAACCTGGCTGACGATCGTTGAACTAGTTGAAGTTTCCAAACCATCTTCAAAGGCAGCCCCACGTAGAGCGCGTTGCAGTAATCTATTTGGGATGAAACAAGAGCATGGACTACCGTGGCCAAATCAGACTTCCCAAGGTACGGGCGCATTCACCAGGGTTGGGGTGCAGGATTACCACGAAGAAGAGGAAGCAGGCTTATTTTCTGAAGTTAAAAAAGAAGAATCTTGTAGAAAGATGAATGCAAAAGGGCATGATTGTGGCCAGAGTTAGTGACTGATCAGGTTTCATGGGCCTGATGGATGCATTGCCTTGGCATGAAATTAGCTGTATTGACTCCACAAAAACAAATGTGCATTTTCTTCCAAATATATTTGAAACTCAGTTTATAGCTGTTTACAGGATAGTTTGTATTAAGTGCAGTGTATCAACGACACTGTTTCATTCATCATTTTGTTATTTCCAAAGACCTCCTGACTTTGAATTTTTTCCCTTAGCTTTCAGTTAATGCCTGCTAGTTATTATTTTGGTAAAACTCAGGTGCCAGATTTTTCCCTCACCCTTCTTTATTTTTTTCCAGAACTTTGCATAAGTTAATGAGATTGGCTGTTTACTTTTTTGTTCAGAATACATATTGCACTAGTATAAAGTTTCACTACACCAAGAAGATCTTCCACAAAGTCTTACATGAAAAATGTAGAAGACCAGTGCCTGCACATACAGTGCTTGTTTGTCTAAGTAGTGTCCTTCTGGATTGTTTTCCAAGGACCTCATCACAAAGGCCCATGGATACACCATGGGCTTCTCGTGGGGACAGGTAGAACCCATTGCTCCACGCCCCACATCACGCATCTTGCCTTTGCCCTTTTCCGATGGAAGGAAGCACCACCACCAGCTTGCTGGTAAGGCAACATGGAAATGCTGCCATGTTGCCCTGGAAGTGGCGTATACCACTTTCTCTCCCCTTTTCTGGATGGAGCCTGGACAGAATTATGCATCGTGTAATGTAAGTGGAGAACTAGTGGCATACAACAGCCCATCTGATGAGGTAGTAAGTTTCTAAACCAGGCTCTACCTGAAACCTTTTAACTCCAGATGTTTATTTCAGGACTTGATTTGTATAGATCCATTCTCTTAATTATTGTACTCTGTTAGATTATCCATAGTTGTTGCTTTAATCTTATGAAATATACATGCCTTTCTATTTTTATTTATCATTCTGGCTCAGTTCTGCATATGAAAGAATTCATGGTACAACCACTAGCCTCATAAATACTTCTCTCATTCATTTGTCTCAAGAAGCAGAAAACTTAGCCTTATGCACATTGAAAAGCTAAGTGAGGGCAGTTCTGTCTACACCATCATTAACACAACCAACACACCAGGCTGTAAGCCAAAGGAAAGCATAGTAGGAACTAATGATGTCTCTATCAAACACTATATGGAAATGTATATCAATCATATAGTCTGCCAAAGAAGTAATCTGGAAGAATATCACATACACTGGAATCAATAGAGACCCCTTGATAAGAAAAATAATGAGTAATCACAACTATAGTTGCAAGAAGTGTCTATAGGGCAGCAATCCTGTATGTTACTGCCCACCCATCAAAACCCAAATTGTGCTAAGTACACTAGACTGTAGCATATACAAAAACTTACATAGAGCACATCATGTAGAAGCCTTCCCCAACGTTCAAGCGTGGAGCATGGAGGGGGAGGAAAAGCAATAGAGTCATAAGGGTGGATGGGTACGGCTCAAGAACGCTGCCAGTGCAAACGTAGCTCATGAGAAGCAAAAAAAAGATCTCCGTCAGGAAACCAGGAAAACATAGATATGCAGCCTGGTGTGTTATGTTAGTGCAGGTAAGGTGTCCCACAGTGTGTTGTGTGTACACCCTCATTAAGGCAGAGAACCTAGTTATCTTCTGCTTTGGAGACTAAACACACAATTGGGAAAACATAAGTGGTATGACTGGCCTAAATTCAATAGTAATTCCAACAAGAGTAGACCCATTAAATCACTGGGAATAACATAAGTGTTACCAAAGAGGACCCATTTATTAAGAGAGTTCAGTCTAATTGGGACTAGGCCACTTTTTCCCCAGACTATAACAATCACAAAATTGCTGTGGACAAACAAAAGACCAAGAATCAGATTAAAAATAATATCAGATGAAAAGAAAGGAGGACTAGGATATCCAGATCTCAAGCTATACTATGAAGCTTGCAACCTAACTGCAGTAAAGAACTGGGCTATATTAACAAACGATAACTTACTAACACTAGAGGGATATGACCTTCGCACAGGTTGGCATGCAACCAGGCCTATCACCTGCTCCCTCGACCCGTGCCCCTCCTGGCTTGTTAGATCTTGCCTGGAGGGGTTACGTGGGCCTCTGTTGAATATCATAAACAGCTCCCTTGAGCAAGGAGTCTTTCCAGAGTGCTTAAAAGAGGCGGTGGTAGCTCCATTACTGAAGAAACCGTCACTAGATCCTGCGGTTCACTCCAACTACCGACCAGTGTCGAATCTTTCGTACCTGGGGAAGGTAGTTGAGAGGGCAGTAATGGAGCAGTTGCAGTCCTTCTTAGATGATGCAACATGGCTAGACCCCTTCCAGTCCGGCTACCGTTCGGGGCACGGGACGGAGACAGTCCTGGTCTCCATCGCAGATCAACTCCGCTGCCAGCTCGACCAAGGCGGGACTGCGCTGCTCGTGTTATTGGACCTCACGGCAGCGTTTGACACGGTCGACCACAATCTATTGATCCACCGCCTGGCCATGGCTGGAGTGAGGGGGACAGCCCTAAAATGGCTGACCTCCTTCCTCCACCAGCGGTCTCAGTGTGTGAGGAGGGGCAAGGAGGTCTCCGAGGGCTCCCCATTAATTTGTGGAGTTCCACAGGGGGCCATTCTTTTGCACAGCTGGTGCGGAGTTATGGGCTGGAGTGCCACCAGTACGCTGATGACACCCAGCTCATTCTGAGGATGGAGGGTAGGCCGGGATCCATCCCCGATAATTTCCAACATTGCCTCGAAGCCGTTACTGGATGGCTGCGAGCCAGTAGGTTGAGGGTGAATCCGGTGAAGATGGAGATTTTGTGGTTAGGTCGCCCGGGTGATGTAGGGCCCAGCTTCCGACCCTGGACGGTGCGGCGTTATGCCCATCGCCTTCCGTTAAGAGCCTGGGGGTCCACTTGGACTCCCAGCTGACCATGGAGGCCCAGGTCTCTGCGGTCAGCAAGATTGCCTTTTTTCATCTGCGACAGGCAAGGAGGCTGGCCCCCTATCTCTCCCGGAACGACCTGGCCACGGTGATCCAAGCCACGGTCATCTCAAGGCTGGATTACTGTAACGCGCTCTATGTTGGTCTTCCTCTGTCGGCGATCCGGAAGCTCAAGCTAGTGCAGAACACTGCCGCCCGGCTCCTGTCTGGCACCCCAGCAGGTTGCCACATAACACCCGTGTTGCAGGATCTGCACTGGCTGCCAATCGAGCACCGGATCACCTTCAAAGTGTTGGTTCTTACCTTCAAGGCCTTGCACGGCCTGGGGCCAGCGTATCTGAGGGACCGTCTCACCCCATATTGCCCTCCAAGATCACTGCGGTCTGAGGATTCCAACTTTCTGGAGATTCCTTCGGTGAAATCCATAAGATTGACATCCACTCGCCGGAGGGCGTTTTCTGTCATAGCTCCCACGCTGTGGAACGCCCTCCCGGCCGGAACTCGCCATGAAGGACTTGCTCCCATTTAGACGGGCCTGTAAAACCCACTTGTTTAAACAGGCTTTTGGCGGGTAGGCTCTGCTCATGCCCTGCCACCTGTTCGCTCGTCCTAGGACGTTGCCCTGCTCATTGCTGAGTTGCGCCATTGTTGTATTTCGTTACTGCTGTTTTTAATTGTTTTATTATCTTGTATTTTACTGTGCCCTTTGGCTCCTGTAAGCCGCCGCGAGCCCCTGGGAGTCGGCGGCATAGAAGCCCGAATAATAATAAATAAATTAATAAATACCTTGGTATAATAAGAGAAAAACAGAAAAAAAATTCAGCTATCATTTTTATAAGAGCAGCTCTAATTAAAACATGGGAAAAGTATAAAAACAGACTACTTAAAAGAACCCCATTATGGATTTCACCAACAGAAGCCTTCCACAAAAGGGAACTAGCAGAAGGTAACTGGCTAACATACAAATACTTAAAAAATCAAATAATAACAAATGGGATATTAAAACAATAGAAGAACTAAGACAAACACACCCAAAAATCTCCTGGTTCCAATACTACCAAATTCACCAGGGTTACAAAGAAGACAAAAAAATAGGATTCATGGAAGAAAACGACTTTTGAGAACCAGTACTAAAAAAAGAAGTAAAAAAAATATAAGTATATTATATAAACAATTATTACAATGGGCAGCAGAAGAAGAGCAAGTTAAAGTTTGCCATATAAAATGGGCACAGGGCCTTGGTCACATTATTCGACTCCACCAATGGGAAGAAATCTGGACCAAAAAACTAAAATATACAGCAGCCACAGACATATATGAGAATTGGATAAAGATGCAATACAGATGGCACCTCTCCCCAGAGAAACTAGCTAAATTCAATAAAAAATGTTGAAAATGTCACAAGGAGCTGGGAACGTATTACCATCAATGGAGGGGCTGTAAGAAGATACTTAAATACTAGAAAGGGATACACCGAGAAACCCAGAAGATATTAAAGATAAAATTCAAATTGGACCCCAGAATTATTTACTAGGGATATCAATACCAATCCTAACAGACAATCAAGACAAAATGTTCTTTTTACTAAGTACATGTGCAAGATTAACACTAGCAAGACAGTGGAAACAAAACTCAATACCAAAGGTAGAAGAATGGACTTTAAAAATATGTGGTATGATTCAAATGGACTTTTTGATACAAAAGTTAAATGGCAAAAAAATAAAAAAACAGACTGGTCGGGCTTTAAAGAATACACACAAAATAAGGTTATAAAATTCAACCTAAACCTGAATGATGTGTAATGCTGTAGTCAAGCAAGATAAGTTCTCTTTGTATTATTGATAAGATAAATTATATATGTAACAATGTTTAAAATATGCCTTGGGAGATTTTTGGGAAGTCTTTTTTAAATGCTCTCACCCTACCTTACCTCCACCTTCACTTGTACTCTTCCTTACCTAACACCCTTATATGTACCTGGAAAAGCACAATAAAAATTATATATTTTTTAAAAAACCAATCACTGTGCAAGAAGATCATATGTCTGAAATCAAATAATGAAAGCTTGAACTTTATAATAATGTCAAATATATTTTTCTCCTTATAAAGTTGCCACAATTGAAGCATAAGCACATATTTATTTGGCAATTCCATACCCTTATTGCTCTTTTCTCAGTGTATATCCCACTCACTATTTC
This sequence comes from Anolis apletophallus, assembly GCA_030556195.1. NCBI lineage: Eukaryota > Metazoa > Chordata > Lepidosauria > Squamata > Anolidae > Anolis > Anolis apletophallus. The sequence goes on along the minus strand of JARBWK010000004.1, from coordinate 125,469,841 downwards.
TACATCTCCCCCTCAATTCAAAATAATGGTTTCTTAGCCTTATGTCATTTACTACCACAGAGAGGCAACTTTGGTAGGTCTAGACCACAATATCCATAATGAAAATGTGTATTTTCTATTTTTAAAGAAATAGCTGATTTACATGCCTTTTCCTGAGATCATACACATTTTTTCATAGGAAGCCTGTGCTTCCTGGGGGCTTCCATGTCTGATGTTTCTTTCGTCCAGAATAAAAAGCTAAATTTGTGTAGCTAGTGAATCATGTTTTGTCTTGATTTTATATAGACCCACCTGAATCTAATTAAACTTGATGTAGGCCCAAATGCAAGCTGGAATTTGGAAAACTGATACAGGTCAATTCCCTTGTAATAGTGGTGAACTCATCTAAATTCTCTGATGGATTGTTTTACACTTGTCACTCTTCTCTCCATGCTTTCATCTTTTAATTTAATCCCATTTTACCAAACTTATTATTTAATCAAGTTTTATCATGCGTTAATTTATTTTAGTTAGCTATATTACAGGAGTATTAGCATAGTGATACTGTCTATTTGTCATTTATTGTTGATATGGTGAATGGACTAATCATAAACAGATCTATCTATCTATCTATCTATCTATCTACCTACCTACAGGTCGATTCTCCATTATCCAAAATGATGGAGATCAAATTTTAAAACAGTTGTACTTGAATATGCATAGTGAATGAGGAATAGGAGGAAAAGAGGCAGGTCAGATAATCAACACGCACTGCAGTTTTACTCAAACAGCCCTGATGTGGGAAAGAGAAGAGGGAAAAGTGGGGAGGACTTACACAAGACCTGGTAAAAAGTAAATGTATCATACGCTTCCCTAGCTATCAGCACACTTTCCATCTTTTTAGCAAAGAACCCTAAAAGGTAGGGATTCTACCCCCACCTCCAGTGAGTCTTTCATTCTTTCCATATGGATACAGATGGTAGCCAATAGGGTCTCTCTGCACTTGCACTCATAGCCTATTTTCTACATCACCCACCTTGCTATATACTGCAATTGGTGGGTGCTATACAATGTGATTAACCCCCATTCCCCAAAGGTAGAAAGAGCAACTGATGGCAAAGAGTTTAACAATATTTCAGTTCTTCAGATAGGGGAATATCAATCTGTGTCACCCTTTTCTTTGCACTGAGAAATAAAACTGACTGCAAATTGTTCTTGTTCTTTTTTCTTTCTGTTCTCTCTTTTTCCTTTCTTTTTTTTGACATAGGTCCATGAAGTATGTAGTTTTAGATCTCACCTACAACAAATATGTAAACAAATATGTGTGATGATTAAATTAGCCATTTTTAAAATTTGCCTTAAAATGACTGCATTTTTTTTATTTTTCTCAGCAAACAACAACAATAACAACACTTTTTCTTCCTACCCACCTCTCCTTATGGCTCGAGGCAAGGTACAGCACAGTTAAAGCACAGATAAAACACAAAGCCATAAAATGCATATATTAAAAAACATTGAATACATATTACAACACCAATATTAATACAATTAATTTTTAAATTGATTTTTAATTGTTTTTTCAATTCTGACAGCTCATTTAGCTATTAAATGTCTTCTAGCAGGTCATTCCACAGTCTAAGAGCAAACAATGAAAAGGTCCTCTGACCATTACCAGTCAGGAACTCAAACCATGTAGGGCTTTAAAGATCAAAACCAACACTTCATACTTTGCCTAGAGACTAATTGGCAACCAGTGGAGTGAGTTTAGTATACACGTTATATGCTCACTCCTAAATGTACCAATAACCAATTTGGTCACCATGTTTTGAATTAATTTAATTTTTTAGACTTGAAACCAAGATAGCCCAGTGTATTGTGCATTGCAATAGTTCTTTTTAAAAAAAAAATGTACTGTATTTTTTTCAAACATACAAGGAGAAAAAACAGGCTTACAGTACAGGAAAAGATGAAACAGACAAAATAAGATTACAAAAAACAAACAAAGCAAAAATCAACAAAGTCTTCTTTTCCATGGTCTCAATTTTCTGGTTCTTCTCTCTTCTGTGATAATTATGTGCCATTCTAAACAAATATCATAACTGGTTCACTTAGGGTGCATCTACACTCTATAATTAGTGCAGATTGACACATATTAGCTACCATTGTTTAATACTATGGAAGGTCATAATTAACCTACTTTGATAAAGGGTCTCCATGCCTCACGAGTCTCATGATTCATAGCATTGAACTATGACAGTTAAACTGATGTCAAACTGCATTTATTCTTCAGTGTGAATGCACCCCTATCTTTTTAAAAGATAGATAAATAAACATGGGAGAATTGATGTATGTGTGTTGGAGGGCAAGAGAGTCATTTATGTACGTGACTCACTAGTTCAAAGAAATATGTGAAACATATGTATAACTCCCAAATGTTAAGAGAAAGTACTCGTTCATCCTCACTTATGACCTCTTAGTTGAAGATACGTATAAACATGAACTTCCCACTACAGATAGATTGGTATTTGGTCTTATTCCCATGGGTCAGTATAAAATATCATTTTTTTGTTGACCGTTTGACTAAAAGGTCTTTGAATGTTTTTTCCCCTCAGAATTTTTCCCAGCTTGTCAATGTCAAACAGATTGACCTTTTGTGATTGTGTCTAAGAATCCTAATTGAAGCAGTTTTCCACTAAGAAAAGGAAAGATGATTCTTCCATGAAGCTGTAATAGGTTTAAAGTGGCTGGTGTTTTATTTGGTCTCTAGCCCGTGTTTTTCTCCTGTCCAAAGATCAATGGTCCAAATTGTACAGTTCAACCACAGTCAATAAACTTTTAGCTAGAAGACTAATGAGAACATAGAGTGTTCTTGCCTCTGGCTGCCATATCTATGTTCTTAACAACTGTACAAAGTGGTGGGATGGACCTATGCAGTCACACACACAACTGGGCAAAGGAAAACACAATTAGTTTTGTTCAATGCTTGGAATGGGGCTTTGCCTCTTTTGCTGCCAGTTTTGAAACAAGCTCCATGTTAACACGGAAGTCAGGACAAATAGGAGAGTAGAAAGGAAGCTTACTGTGTCTTCTTGTATTTTGTGACAAAGAGTTGTGGAGTGAGATTCTGAGAATTGTTGTCCAAAAATATAATCCCGAAATTCTACCCTGATTTCTGCAAAAAATTTCAGACTAGATTTTTTCTTGGATGGACAAGGGCACCCTATTATCTTTCACACAATGGTTTAAAAAAGACAATTCTCAAGCTTTTTACTAGACTGCAAACCTTGAGACCAATTCAGCTGAATTTGCAGTGTCCACTTCTGTCTTTATCAACATGAGTTTAATTGGGCAAAGATATTTGCCTTAGTATAATCTGTTCAGTAAAGACAATAGAAAATAACAAGACCATACTATAGGGACCATCTGCAGTGACCACTTAATGCAGTTTCAAACCAGTATTAAAAAGAATCGATTTTGATGTGTAGATGATTTCATAGGAAATCCTGAAACCAGTTTGAAGCCTGGATGATTATTACACAAACCACAGAGCAGGGTTTACTTTCATACACTTTAATGGGAAATTATTGGTTGGCTGCAGAGTGAAGCTAGCTTTGAACTGCATTAAATGTTTAGTGTAGATGGGGTATTTGATTTAATCAAAGAACTGATGGCCCAGTATTTGCAAATCTGAACAAGACTATTAATAATAAGATCTCTAAGAGGCCTGACATTTATAGGGATAGTATAAGGTAAATAGAATCTGATGGCACATTAACACAAGCAAATATTTAAATTTGTCCAATCATTGAGATGAGTTTCCATATTTTCCATTACAAGTATGAGCCATGGTGAAATTTGGGCTTGGGAATTCATTATTTTACATCCATACGATATAAATGGAATACTTATGATTTTAGATTTAAACTACTCCCATCTCCCTGTAATATATAAGTGCAGGGAACTATGTTATTGTTTTGTGTTTTCCACTCATTTCCAATTTATACTGGATCTATTGGAAGTTTTTTGGAGGTAAGATTTATTCAGAGGAGGCTTGCCATAGCTTTATCATTTAGGACGAGAAAGTATTATTTGCCCTAGGCCACGTGGTGGGTTTCTATGTCCAAATGAGGATTCAGTCCCTGGTCCCTGTCTAGCCATCACCATATTCCCCCCTCTTGTTTGATGAAGTACACTTTATGAGAACAAGCAATCACATTTTTCTACAATACACAACAAAGTTCATTAAATCAATTTAAGTCAAAATTTTAACCCACTACCTCACATGAAAGAATGAGGTGGAACAATTTTTGAGCATTAGCTCTCAATGGCATTTGTTGTACAAAAGCCGCCTGTAATGATGTCCCACCTCTAACATCAATTGTGGTGACTTCGTTTAAGTGGGCAGGGTGGACCCTCTTTTAGATACCACCACTGTGCCACCAATTGTGGTGAATTGAAATTTACTGTTCACCTTTCTTTACTGCCACGAATTTGTGAAGACTCGTTATTCGCACGCCAACTTTGACACCGTGGCAGGGTAGGCTGCCTCATCCACTGCCACGTCACTATGCGAATATTAGTTCTTCAAACTGCTGCCACCATTTTATGAGAGAGAAACCAACTAGAACACTTTTGTGTGGAAAGCTATTTGTGAGGGTTAATGATCCAGTTGTGAGGTAGTAATAAACTTTTAAACTGACGCTTGACTTTTAAAATCAATGGCACAGAGAGAGGTTTCAAGATGAAATAACAAACAACAGTTTATTCTGGTACAAAAGCTTGGTTTGATATTTTGTATAACTCTTCTGAGGAGGCACGACTTAAACAGGTTACAAATGTTCTATTTATGGCAAATACAAAGTTGCAATGCTTAACTATTCCTATTCCTCAGCTAGATCAGCTTCTAACTCTTTCAATACACAGGCACTCTGGCCTTCTTCAGACACTTGTCTTTATTTAGCCCTCAGGCTTTACATAAACTAGCTGGCTCGCAAGCTCAGCTCACCAAGACTGTATTCTCACAGCCTTAAACAATGACTCCTAACCCTGCTCTCTCTAGAGCTGGTCAGACCTAATTGCTCTCTCTGAGCTCTCAACACTAACTGTCTTAGAGCTGGTCTGACAGTTAAACTGTCAAATTCAAACTTCCCCAGAATTCTATTCCTGGCTCTGGCAGAAGCTGTTGACTCCTCCCACTTCTGCCTCAGAGCCACGTTGCTATGGCAACTCTGCTCTCCTTGCAGAGATGTGCTCTTAATATCAGCTCTTTCTCCAGTTCACATTATCCTAACATTTCAATACATATTCAATTCTATAATAAAAAATAAACACTTCAACACACCGCCCTCTTGGTATCTTGTCAAGTATGATGCCAAAGGAAAATTCTTTACTGACCTGCCAAGCTGGCTAGATCTAGTGTCCTAGACGTCAAATCTTGCCTGCTTAGTGGCCCAACAGGGACTCTCTATGCTACATCAGAGATGGCATGGAATCCTTACTGCTTAGTTGCAATGAACATGGTTTGTCCTTATTGGGCAGCCACTGAAAATGAAACACCCTCCTCTCATAACACAGCTATCACCCATCATGATACCTCAATCTACCTGAGTCTTGGGGCACACTGGCAGCTGGGAGGAGGAAGAAGGAAAGGATCCCCTGCTCAGCCACCTTTGCACTGTCAGGCTGAGAGCACCCAGAACACCTAGGAGAAGAAGATGGTGGTGTTGCAGCTTTGGAGTGCCATGACATGGTGGAATGAGATAGGAGGGAGCCCAGGGAGTGTGTGTAGGCTGTCAAGACAGCTGAGGCTGCTTCGGGCTAGGAATTGGCCCACCTTGCTACCCACTAACTTGCAGGACAACTAGAACCTTGGCTCAGGATTTGGGTTTTCACCTGATTAATTTGGATCAGATTTGTATAGCATTTAGCCCCCGTGTAGCTGATCCTAGAACACACTGATCTAAGTGTTCAATATGGATGTGCCCTTAGTTTCTATCTTCAAACCCACAGCAGCCCCTGATATGTTTGAGACATGTACCAGTTGATGCAGATATTCTATTTGACAATGAGAGCTGAATAATTATGGTTGGATGAATATGGCTACCAGTGATTGTGCAACATGCTCCCTTTTCAAAAGCAGAAAGTTTTCTTTAAGCAGTAAATTGCTGATCTAAATAATCATTGCTCCACCACCAATAAATATTGTCAAATAGGCTGCCTCTTTGGAAAAAATTATATATGACAACAAATATGCTATGGCACAGCGAGAATTGAAAATAATTCAAGCCATTGATATTTGCAGCATGGCTGCCATAGACCATGTCAGCATTCCTTAACTTTTGTGGATTTTACAAGATTTGTCATGAAGAACTTCCAGATATAGAATTCTCTTTCTCTTGATATATCTAAAACTAAATTGTAGGTGTAAAAAAATTAGACACATCATCTCTCTAGAATAAAGAAAGGACAGAAAGTGACATTCATGAATATTTGAGAAAGGAAATATTTTTGACCAGCTAATTAAAAGTTAAAGAGTTCATGATTTTGCTTCCTCTGCAATTTGTAGAGTTGACTTTAGAGTTGGCTCTGGTGGACAACATGACATTATGTGACAGCTTATGTCAGAATAGAAAGCAGACTTCGAAGCCATCAAATATTCTAGCACAAAAGCATAGGATTATGCCAAAGGGGGAAATGTATTTGAGGGAAGGTTGGCATAACGCAGCTCCCTATAAGACAATGAGTACAGATTATGATCTTTAAAGAACATGAAGTATGGGATAAAAAAATTACCTGCCTCTAGAGGATGGTATATAAAGCGCTTGAATGCTTTATGTTTCTTAATTCATTGCACTACATAAATAACATATCACATAAAAATGCCCTGTAGATATTCTGACTTGGATTTTCAAGGACAGAGTGATTTCCTTATCTTATTCCATAAAAAACAAAACAACTGAGAAACATTCTGTGAAATCAGAAGAAACAAGGTATATGTCTCAAGATACTCAAAGGATAGTTAATTATTGGCAGAGAAATGAGATGTGTTTAATCCTATGTATACTCTTAAAACCTCTTTCAGGGGGTAAGAACCACACCTCAGACACTTCTGGACCAAAAATTTGTCCCCAGATGGTTCAAGAATCCCTGTCCCAGAAACCTCTGAAGTTTGACTTTGAACACCCCCCCCCCTCCAAAAGGGTTTATGAGTACACACTGCCTTAGAATAGTTGAACTTTTCTGCAAATAAACAACTATATTTGTTCATCTTGAAATGATGCAACTGTTTGGTTTGCCCCGCCTCACTGGTTTAAAAATCTTTGAGTATCCAATTACGCATGATCTATCTATTGTTAGTGAAGCATGGAGCAGGTGAGGAACTGTGTACCATGAAACAGCGAGTTACTGCTTAGAATAGATATAAATTATCTCTACATTTCTGTTTTCTAGGCTTGATTATCTGTAGGCAAATACTTAACCGCTTTAGTATTCTTTTCAAATTCATCTCCAGAGCTAACCATCCATGTTTAATCATTGCACATAATGAGATTCGTATACTTAAAAAAAAATTCCTTAAGTTAAACATCATGAATAAGCCTCTGCATAAAACTGAGAGTGAAAAAGCAAGACTATGCCACATATAAAAGAGGCATTAGAATGTCCTCTGCTGTTGAGGAAATAATATGCCAATGGCCTTAGTTTTTAATAGTAAGAATACTGTCAGTGGCACAAGGTATTGCGTAGTTTGAGAATGGAGCTGGGGAGAATGATGAGGGGATATACAGAGTGAAAATCAAACTCCAGTTTGGAATAACATTTGACCAACTGTATATTGGTCAATAGGGCAAGTTTGTCAATAGGTTCTTCCATAGTCACTTATGACAAGCAAGAAATATTTCCAGGTGCAATGTCTGCAGAAGCTGTCCTTTCACAATACAATTTGTTTTACCCCCAAAAGACTGATTTGGAAAACCTTGAAAAGCCATGAGCTCAATGAAATAGGTAGCTACTTCATCATTGTTCATTGCAACTATTTCAGATTGTGATAATACCTGATGTGAAGGATTCATTACTTTGTGACCAACATGTTGGTGATGTGTCTCTCTGTTCTTAGGTAGACTATTCTTCAAATGTCAGGCAATATTCCACCAAAGCTTTCTTTTGGGCCAAAAATACCCTAGAACTCCACTGATATAGCCTTAGAAAGGTCAGGATCATATCCACACCATGGTATGAATCTCTCTTGGGAAAGGATTTACACACAATTTAAAAGCATTTCCTCATTGCTGTTTAGCTTCAAACTGTGCTTCTTGGACTAGTTGATATGTGGACATTATTAATATATTATCATTTACTCATTTATGCTCCCTCTTTTGCCTAGTATTAGGATTCAATGGAAATCTAAGTAAACGCATATACATTTTTAGAAACATTGACAAAATATTAGGTCTGAGGTGAAATTGTCCTCTGTAGTGGTGTGGAGGGATAAAGAATGGTGAAATGCAAAGTAAACTGCTCAAAGCAGTTTCCCCTTAAGAATGACCCTGTGAATACAGTGAATCTTTATGTAGTACACTTCTCAGTGAGTTTTGGAATACATTTGGAAAGTGCATGCAGTCAACTTATTGCTTGGGTCAGTAATTTAGTTTTGAAGAGAGAGAGAGAGAGAGAGAAAAGAGGGAGAGGGAGAGAGAAAGAAAGGGAGACAGAGAGAGATAGAGAGAGACAGAGAGAGAGAGATGATCCAGCCCTTGGGCATCTTTCAAAACAGGGGTCAATTACCTGCCTGACTTACCAGGCAGCCCAATTGTGGTCTGGAAGCACCCTCCACCCATTATTTTCTCCTCCTGGCCCTGCTTTCCCCTCTTCCAGGGGCCTTTTTGCATTGCATGCCCAGCAGGAGAGCAAGAGACCTGAGACCAATCAAATTTAACCTATTAGGTTCAGTCTGATTTGCCGAGCAGGGGTGAACCTGAGGAAAGACCTGTTCCCTCTGGACCAACTGATGGATTCTTAGGTGGGCCTGATTGCTATCTCTAGCTCAGTTGCCTTTGTGCTCTGTCCACCCTCCCACTCTTTGTGTATCATTTATTTGTGCTGAGTCACCACTGACACAATTTGGGAGCAATTGGCATGGGCTCTGGATTTGATTTCGCCTTTTACCATCCCATGATCTCCTGGGATGGATTCTTTCAGCCTTGTGTTGGGGACACAACTACTCTGGAAGCTAGAAATGGCATTGGATGGGTGCCTGCATAGTGCTCTTTCTTGCTGGTTTGGCTGTGGCTACTGGAACTTGTGCATTGGCCTCTTCCTCCTTAGTGTCATCAGCTCAGCAGGCAGACTGATTGAGGACAGGACCCAGGACCCATATGTGGCTGCTGTGGCGTCCCACACATTGCCTGTAGGAATGGCTTTAAGGGAATGGACAATCTTCTATAAGCCCTGGGGTAGCGTTTAGTCTTCCCATGCATAGAAGACCTGGAGAGTCTTTGAGAAATGAGTTCTGGACTCAGAAAGGTGAACTCAAACAAGGTTTATTGAATTTACAATCAGTAAAGCTGATGGCCTGAAAGCTTAGTTGGTTGCTAAGGGGTTGCAGGAAAAGTTCTTGGGGGAAAAGATGCAGTCACTTGCCTTTAGTTTGCAGAGTGAAGGTGCTGTCCTATTAATTCCAGGTCTTTGTTACTTCCATTGGTTCTCTGGCACACAAAGTCCTTTGGTCCCCAAAAACTACAGTATTTATGTGAAGGGCTGGCCTTCCTATTACTGCAGCCTTTGGTTGGAAGCAATTGGGTAGGCTATGCGTGAACAAAGGCGTGTTGTCCAAGCGAAGGCTTAGATTTCCACCTGCTTTGTCCATGCGCTTTTGCTGGAATGGGGAAAAGAGGAAGTCCTGCCTCTCAGGTGACCTCAGAAAGGAGAGGGGTCAAGGTGGTGACATCATGTTTGGAGCCAAAACACAGCCCCTCCCATCAATGTCCACATGGTTGAAAAATAGAACAAAGCAATGCAGGTAAAGAGCAAACCAGGTACATAATGCAGTACCACACAGGCCCAGTAGGAGCCGGAACAGCTGTCAACCCCATGTAAACAATAAATCAAATTGTGGCCTTTGCTATTTTAACCTGCATGTGGCTTGTCTTTTTTGGGCTGGGAGGCTCATCACCTTGCACACACAAATACACTTAAATATGCCATAATACAGCACAGAAGAAGAAATAACATAAAATACAGAATCAATACAGGCAAGTCGTCGTCGTCGTCGTCGTAATAGTAGTAGTAACAAAACCAATATCAGTACTTGGACTGGGCAAAAGAAGTACGATGCATTTTTCTTTGGAACCAAGAGCAAGGTTCCAAGTTCAAATGAAAAAGTTATACTAGTGTGCCACCACAAAAAAGGTCCAGTTCCTGGTTGTATTAAACAGAAGCTTGCAGGAAAAAAACTCAAGTGAGCTTATAAAGGAGCAAGTGGTCCTTTAGAAAATTGGAGAGACAGCTACACTGTAGAATTAATGCAGTTTGACACCGATTTTACTCCAATGTCTGAAGGCTATGGAATCTGAGGAGTCATGCTTTAATGAGTGACTAGCATAAGCCACTAAAGATATTGTGCAGTTACAACTTCCATGATTCTGCATTAATTTACAGGGTAGATGTACATGCTGTGATTAGGGGCTGTGGAGGACTTTTCCTTGCAGAGAGGTGCTGAACTAGCAACATGTCTTGCACTGGTTTCCACCTCTGTGCAACCAGTGTTGATTTCCATCTCTGTGTTATGTAACAATCTACAGTAAGGCAGTATGTTTTGCTTCCAGAGAAATGAACATAATTATGACCAAATTACTAGGTTGGAAGGGTGGGTTGTAGGCAAGCTGCTTTTGTGAAATTATTTGTATAACTTCAGAATTTTAGAAAAGCAATGATCATACATCCCTAGAAAGCCTGTTTTCATTGGATCAAGTTCTAGGCCATTTGGTGATAAATGCTGACTATCAGATGTCTTTAATAGACCAGTAAACATTTTCATCTGTATGTGTCTTACATTAGAGTCAACATGTTGAGCTGGGCTCATAATATAATTAGCCAGATCTAAATGACAAATAGCATATTCTAAAACTAGGCCTGGAGATATTAATCAGTTTCACTATTAGAACAAGGAATGAATTCATCAACAGCATATTAAAATGTACATTTTAAATTTGCCAGCACATTTATGCTTATTTGCCAAACAGATCTTTCATATAAATTAATTGAGAGCAACTGATTATTGCTAAATAACCCAAATATAATTTGTCTTGAAATGCTGCAATATTTATTTCAATCACTTAACTATGCCAGTATTTTTCAGTCTTGTTTTCTTTAGCATTTGTAGAGGACATTGGGGCACAATGTTGGGCACATACTAACTTTTGCATGGGGTGCATATCTTCCAACATTTCTCAGATGAAACCTAGGATACCTATAGACAAATAACATCAGAGTGTGGTCAAGATGGCAATACTGAATAATAAGGAAGAAAGATAAACTAGGAGCGACTGAAGCAGTTTGCTTTTGCCAGAGCCCTCTTGAAAGGAGATCCTACTCCCCCTACTTCTTGTGTGACTAAATTGAGGGCCTTTCCACAATTTGAACTGGGTTATCTGAGTCCACACTCAGATAATGTGGGATTTTCTGCCTTGATATCTCGGGATATGCAGTTATGTGGAAGGGCCCTGAGTGAAACTTCTTTTGCATATAACTCAGTTTGCAGAAATTGAAGTAAGTTGAGGAAAAAGGAGGAAAGTGGGAGAAGGAAAAGCAAACTGGGACAGCTGAAAAAGTGGTAGAGAAGAGGATTAATAGTAATTATTCTTGCCAAACGGAGACAGTTGGAAGTAATCAAGCTGGTGTTTTGGTTTTTTTGTCTCAAGAGTGATGAGAAACTGCAAGACACTTCTGGTGTGAGAGAATTAGACATTGCTTGGAGATCCCCAGATGTTTTTGATGTTTTTTCATCCTTGTGAGAGATTTGTCTCATGTCCCCACGTGAGGAGCTGGAGCTGACAGAGGGAGCTCATCCGCATTATCCCCGGATTTGAACCTGTGACCTGTCGGTCTTCAGTCCTGCCGGCATAAGGGTTTAACCCATTTGCCACCAGGGGCTCAATCAAGATGGTGATCAGCAGTTCTCCCTATTAACATATATCTGATCTAAGGTAACTGCAGAATCTTATACAATCCACCAGGAAAGTTTGTCTGCTATTGCAAATATCTTTACTGATGAACAACTGCTAACTTTTGCAGCAATTTTAAGATTCCCAGAAGGACAGAAACTACCAAATGAAACAATTTGTTAAATGCAAGAAAATATGTCCACTCAAAGAATGTTACCAGTTGAGAGACAGCAAGCTAGTTTTCTGATTTTTTGTTTATGTTTTAATTCCATTTATTCCCTTTATTATTTCAGATCTTCACAGTCAAGAGATACAGAATCTTAGTTGGTGGGTGGGAGATGAACAGTGTGAATCAATCAATCAGTCAGTCAGTAAATTGTAAAAACCAATTGGGGCTTTGGGAGAATGACAAGGCTATTTATTTTTATTTAATAAAATATTTTAATCTCATCTTTTATTCTGAAGTCCCAATAGGGTACGCAAACAAAACAATGGAAAACACTTCCAGATTTAATAAAATGGAATGCTGTAGATAAGATAAGAATATGGGACTTCCGGTGATGCGTCCAACGAGGTAGGCATGACTTGCTCTAGCTCCTGAGCAAGCCACCCGTTCCAGAGGTTTGGAGGACAGGACTGTCCCCCCACAGATCCCGGATCAAGGGGATCTAGTGGCACGGAGCCAGCAGGTCCCTTTAGTGCCCTCAAAGTCCCCATCCCTCAAGGAGGGGGGGGGTAGAGGGTGCTGGGGTAGACCGCGGCAAGCGGACCGAGGACGGGAAGGAGGGGGTAACCTCCCCATCAACTACCCAACGCTCACTCAACACAGAAGAACGGAAGAAAAGAAAGAGAGCCAACAGTAAGTCTCTCAAAACTTTACAGAAAGATTCGGAACCCTGCACTATAGAGACATTGCCAAAAGAAAAGGGTGGATTAAACAGCTGAAACCCAAGACAAGAAAAGTTAGATGACGATTTGGCCTTTCCATGGAACGAGTAAATTCAAAATTAGAGCTTTAAGATCAAGAAAGAAAGAAGGAAGCAACATTGTTATTTAAGAAGCCACTGCCGGAGAGGGGAGGAGGGATGGTGTAAAGCTGTGAATGAGAACCCAAAAGAGGCTATCTGCTAAAGCATTAAACAACCTATTGGGACTGCAAGGCAAGATTGAATAACCGTGGGTTGGAGCCAAGAGGAAAGGGAAAGTTAATTGGAAGAAGGAAATATTCACAAGATGGCACTGACCTTGGTCCAAGATTGTTTTGTCTACCTTCCACCTTCTTCATAAACAACGAGCGGCATCTCCATAGCTCCTCCTGGTGAGTGACCACGAGGGCGGAAAGAAGTCGGAAGGGGAAAAAGGACACACACACCATAGAGGGGAGCTTGGAGGACCGGGTGAAGACAGGAAGTGACGGAAGGGGGACAGTATCACGGTGGGACCGGAAGCCAGAAACCGGATCCAGGAACTAGTGAAAGACTATAGAGCTACAAAATTATAGAGTAAGGTCGAAGAATTAAAATAAAAAATCTACAAAGCTACACAAAATAAGATCGAGGACGAGAAGCAGACGGGGGATCCCAGAGGAGAAAGGGCTGTGGCGGCAAGGCGAGGCAAGGGGCCGGCGGACCGGGAAGAGAAGCAGACGACATCGGCGAGACCAGGACGAGAAGCAGACGAATCTTAAGCAGTGGGACTAAGGGATATCAACTAGTAAGCGGTAAAAGAGCTGGCGGCTCCCGTAAGCGCTGAACATTGACACTGGGTTATTGCGAACCAGTTCTGGAAGAGCTCAAAGGACGGATCTAGTGGAAGGCCGGAATTTATTAGTAGGAGAAGGCCAAAGGCTCGGACTAATTAATTAATTAATTGATTGATTAACTGATTAAGTGATTGAATATTGCCAGGGATTTGACTGGATTAGTAGGATTGAATTAATTGGAAAATATCTGGAAAGAATTGGGAAGGGAAGTGCCTTGAGACTTAAAGGGGAGGTAGGGGCCTGCATTTTAAATATATTGAGATTTAATGAACTGATGAATTGACGAATTAACTGGGATTGGGGAAGTGAAGTATTGGTAAATGAATTAATCAGCTTGATTACTAAATAATTGAGGGATTTTAAAGAAGTGGTTAAAGGGGTGATATATGTAATTGTGTGTGGGAGGTGAAATATCAATTTCCTCAACAATTGGATTGTTAACAAGTGTATTAGAGGAGTAAAGAGCATGGCTGGGCCCAAAGGTAAAGACGGAAAAGACTTCAAGGCACTACCCAGAAAAGGTTCATTCTCTGGCCAGGGACCAGAGGATGGAGGTATGAAAGAATTGTTGAAAGAAATCCAGAGGGACATACATAAAATGGCAGTAAAACAGGATGAGCTGCCTGAGAAGCAGGACAAACTACAGAAACTGGCCGAAAAACACGAAACGCAACAGAAAGTGACACAAGATGAAATGCTATCAATGAAGAAAGAACTGAAGGAGGATTGGAGAGTTATGAAGAAAGAGGTGTCAGAGGCGTTACAGGACATTAGCCAAATAAAAACCGACCAAGGTAAAATGGAAAAAGCCCAGAAGAAGATAGAAAAGAACGTGGATTCCATTGAAAAGAAAAGTCTATTGGTAGAAAGAACACAAGAGAAGTTGGAATACAGTGAGATGGAACACCAGTTGAGATTTAGGAACCTGGTTGAACAAGAAGGAGAGAATGTTAGAGACACTATGATTCTGCTGATCTCAAAAGTAATGGACTTGCCGGAGAGAGAGGTGGACAGAGAGGTGGACAAGATTTTCAGAATCCAGACGAATTACGCAAAGAAAAACAAGGTTCCTCGAGATGTAATAGTGAATTTCATACGCAAAAGGTTACGGGAGGAGGTGTGGAGAAGAGCAAATGCCAACCCAATTGAGTTTAGAGATACGAAGGTGATGGTCCTCCGGGAATTCCCGATTTCAATGCTGAATCGGAGAAGGAAATATTTCTTTCTCACAAAAGAGTTAAAACATCTGAACATTAGATTCAGGTGGGAGCGGATAGAGGGAATAATGGTAACCTACAAAGAGGAGAAGATTTGGTTGACATCAGAAGAGAAGGCGAAAGACTTTTACAGGAGACTGGAAAAAGAAAGAAAAATTAGGACACCACTCAGTTCACTAGAGAAGGAGAAAAAGGCAAAAAGGAAACGCTTCAACACGCCTGAGTCCGAGGGGGCGGCTGCCCCGTCATCAGCGCTTATAGACCCACCGGAAGGATTAGAAGAAGAACTAGAAGAAGGGGAAGAAGAAGAACTAGATGAAGAAGATAACATTGAATTAGATATAGGTAACATATTACGTAAACCTCGAGATGTCTAGCTTTGTACAGCAATTGAAAATATACTGCAATAATGTAAACGGTTTAAATTCCCCCAATAAAAGAAAATGAATATTCAATCAAATTAAGAATGGAAATTATAATATTGTGGCATTACAAGAAACTCACATCAAACAAAACATGTATCCCACTTAACCCAGCAAAAATTAGGAAAAGTATTTTTTGCTTCAGCCCCGGAAAAAAAAGGGGGGTCGCAACCTATATTGATGAGAAATTAGACCCACAATTTTTGTTCAGGGATGAAGATGGAAGAATATTGGCGGTGAAAATAATGGTAGGAATTGAGACTGTTATAATTTGTAACATCTATGCCCCCAATGCATTGAAGAAAAAATTTGTGGAGACCCTTAAAAAGAAAATTAATAATGAACAATGCGACCACCTAGTAGTTTTAGGTGACTTTATCGGAGTAATGGATAAATATCTGGATAAATCTAAAGTAACAAAAAAACCAAACCAGGAAGACAGAAGTACGCTACCCGATGGCCTTATCAAATGGATGAAAGAACAAGATTTGGAAGACATATGGAGGCTACGTCATCCTAAAGAGAAGGATTATACTTTCTACTCCGCCCGCCATAACAGTTGGTCAAGAATCGATATGATATGGGTCTCAAAGACCCTCTCAACAAAAGTGGAAGAAATTAAGATACACTCGAGAGATATTTCTCACCACGGTGCCTTAACAACGACGATTAATCAGAGAAGAGGGACAAGGAAGTGGAGACTGAATGAAAACTTATTGAAATCACCTGATGATATAGCAGCATATAAAGAAAAGACTAAAGAGTATTTTGAACAGAATATAAAGGAAGAGACCCCTATACAGATAGTATGGGATGCCTTTAAAGCCGTGATGAGAGGCCATTTGATCCAGCACAATTCGAAAAAGAATAAAGAGAGGAGACAGAAATTAATAAAAGTGGAAGAGAAATTAAAGGAATTGGAGGACAAGCTAAAAAGAAATCCAGGCAATAAGAAGATACCAAAGGAATTAGAAATGATAAGAAAGGAGAAGCATCATCTGGAGATGGAACAAATGGCAAAGCAGATGAAATATATTAAACAATCCTCCTTTGAAAATGCAAATAAAATTGGAAAATGGCTTGCAAGAAGGTTGCAAAAAAAGAAACAATCCCAACAAATAGTCACAATTAAAGCGGGGGACTATAATGGAAGACTCTCAAATAAGACAAGAGTTCAAAAACTTTTACCAACAATTATACTCGGAAGAAAATATAGGCGAAGACAAAATAGGCGAGTACCTAAGTAAATTGAAATTAAATAAACTAACAGAAGAACAAAGATCCGAACTTAATAAAGATATAACAGAGGAAGAAATTAAAAGAGCAATAAAAAATATGAAGAATGATAAGGCACCAGGACCAGATGGTTATTCGGCATGTTTCTACAAAGTCATTCAAGAAGAAATTATTCCTATTCTAAAGGTAATACTGAATAAAGCATTACACGAGAAATTTCTCCCGGATTCATGGAGAACAGCTGATATTGCGATGATCCCAAAAGAGGGAGCAGATCCAGAAGATATAAAGAATTATCGCCCCATCTCATTGTTGAACACGGATTACAAGATCTTTGCAACAATTTTGGCAAATAGGTTTAAAGAATTCCTCTCAGATTGGATTGAGGAAGACCAAAATGGATTCCTGCCAAACAGGAATATCAAAGATAATGTCAGAGTAATTGTGGATGTAATTGAATATTATGAAACTCACCATCAGCAACAGCTGGCCCTGCTTTCAATAGATGCGGAAAAAGCATTTGATAATTTGAATTGGAACTTCTTCAAAATACTATTCAAGGAATTAGATATTGGATTTCAATTTCAGAATGCTATAGATGCAATATATCAGAAACAGAAAGCGAAGATTTGGATAAACGGGACGACGACTGAAGAATTCAACATAGAAAAAGGAACTAGGCAAGGATGTCCGCTTTCCCCATTGATCTTTGTCTTCGCTTTAGAGATTCTCTTGAGGAAAATCAAAGGTCAAGAAGAATTAAAAGGCTTGAAGATTGACAAAGAAGTATACAAAATAAGAGCATTTGCAGACGATGTGATTTGCATCGTAGAAAACCCAAAAAAGAATATCCTGAAATGGTTGGACATAATTGAAGAGTATGGAGAGGTAGCAGGATTTAAATTGAATAGAAAGAAGACCAAAATTTTAACAAAGAATATTACGAAACAGGACCAGTTAGTTCTGCAAGGAGTTACAGGAATAGAAATTGCTTCGAAGATAAAATATCTGGGGATCTGGTTGACCGCAAGGAACTTACAACTATTAAAAAATAATTATTTCAATCAATGGGAAAAGGTGAAAGAAGAATTGGGAAAATGGAAGAATATGAATCTCTCGCTACTGGGGAGAATTGCAGCTATTAAAATGAATCTACTACCAAAAATGCTTTATCTTTTTCAGAATTTGCCGATAATAAGGAATATGGATTTATTTAAAAAATTGAAAAAAGACATAATGAGCTTTGTATGGAAAGGCAAGAAATCGCGAATCAATTACAATGTAATGACCATGCAGAAAGAGAAGGGAGGCTTTGCTCTCCCGGATTTAAAGTTATACTACAAGGCCTGTGCACTATCATGGGTTAAAGATTGGACTCTGCTGAATAGAACTAAGATTCTAACGTTAGAAGGATTTGATCTACGTAAAGGATGGCACTCCTATTTATGGTATGGTGGAATTCAGAAGGAAAAAAACTTTGGGAATCACTTCATTCGATCTTCTTTGATAAAAGTATGGAATAAATATAAAAATTATTTTTATGATAAGACACCGATATGGCTTTCACCCTTGGAGGCGAATCAAAGACGACTGCTGGGCTGGACTGAGTGGCCTAAGTATAAAGACATAATACAAAAAAAAGGAAGCACTGTGGAATTAAAAACACAAGAGGAAATTATGAGGAAATTTAGTAATGTAAGATGGCTCCATTACTTTCAACTTAGAGAACAGTTTAACATTGATAGGACTAAAGGGTTAAGCGACACTGACAGATCCTGGGATAGGATAATGAAGACAGAAAAGAAAACAATATCAAAAATTTATTCCATTTTACTAAACTGGGCAACGGAGACGGATGTAGTTAAGAATTCGATGGTTAAGTGGGCACAGAATATCGGGAGACCAATTCAATTCAAAGAATGGGAAAGGATCTGGTCCAAACAACTGAAAATAACATATGCGACGGATTTAAAGGAAAACTGGCTAAAAATGTTACACCGCTGGTACATAACCCCCAAGAAATTAAACATAATGTATAAAAATGTCGGTAATAATTGTTGGAAATGCAAGAATCAGGAAGGCACATTTTTTCATATGTGGTGGTCATGCCCTAAAGTAAAAGAATTTTGGCGAATGATACATGAGGAATGTAAAAAAATACTGCAAGTAGAATTTAAAATGAGACCGGAACTGTACCTAATAGGGATTATAGAACAAGAACTATTTCCAAATGAAAATGTGGAGAAACTCTTTGTGTTCCTCTCAACAGCAGCAAGAATGGTGTTTGCAAAACTATGGAAACAAAACCTTCTCCCCACAAAAGAGCAATGGCTAGTAAAAATTATGGAGATAAAAGACATGGATGAATTAACTTATTGGCTAAAACAGAACCATGGTAAAGGCGTTATAAAGACAGACTGGGCCATGATAGAAGAATATCGAAAAGAATTATAGATAAAGAAAGGAACACTGTTGGTAATTAATAGTTAAGAAGAGCAACGGGGATGTCTCGTGTTTGAGAATGAAAATGTTGAGGAAAATGTATGATTAGTGCAGAGTGAGAATGGAAGTCAACACATCCCTTCATATTCTTGCCCCCTTTCCCCATTTCCCCTCCTTTCCCTTCCCATTGTGATGATGTAAGTCTTATAAATATAAAACCTGTTAATAAAACTATTATAAAGAGATAAGATAAGAATATATATTGAACAAGTTGCAACAGTTTTAAAGCTCAAAACCACGTATATGTCAATTTGAAATGTAGATGTAGGTGTCAAAGATTCTAATATAATGTCATGTTTTGACTTGGGGCCTCATTGGATGTAAGTCCACCTTCATTTTCACACAATTCTAAGATATTTCAGAAGGAAAGTGCAATGGAGCCCTTCACACAACTGGTGGAAACAAGAGAAAGCAGGAGTGGGGGAAAAATACGTACATGGGATGGAAGCTGTCAGATTCCCCTATCGTGTCCGTTCAGTAATGTGAAGCAATAGGCATTCCCATGGGCAGTCTCCCACTAAGCAATTAACTCCCCAAATCCTGCCTCAGGAGCTTGGCATGGTAATTTTTAAAATTAATTTAATCACTGGAAATACTGAAATTTCAAGATATCACCACTCTGTTTTTCCTGTCATTTCTCCATCATAGTTATCTTGGCTTTCGAAATTGCACTACTGTTAGCTTTTTAACTTTATTTCGGACTTCTGTGATTGAGAGTAATGAGATTGGGAAGAAAAGAGAGGGGCCCAGAGAAGGGGGGGGGGTCTGCTTTAAAAGCAATGCCTCCTATCTCCTTGAGAGTAAGGGCATTGGGAGGGAGAGCAGAGAAGGTGATGGAGAGAAAAGGTGTCTGCCTTAAGAACAATACTTCCTGTCTCTTCCACAGTAATGAAGGATTGATCATGGTAAAGAAGATTAAAATAGTGCTAGTCCAATCCAGAGCAGCAAGGCATGGGAAGAACAGGTAATGGCAAAATATATTAAAATAATACTGGACTTATACTGGACAGCATGGTATAGGAAGAACAAATCATGTCAAAAGGGGTTAAAATTGTGCTAGGTAAATGTAAAGGTTTTTCTCTGCCAACTCTGAGGGTTGGTGCTCATCTCTATTTCTAAGCCAAAGAGCTGGCGTTGTCCATAGACACCTCCAAGGTCATGTGGCTGGCATGACTGCATGGAGTGCCATTACCTTACCACCGGAGTAGTACCTATTGATCTACTCACATGTGCATGTTTTCGAACTGCTAGGTTGGCAGAAGCTGGGGCTAACAGCGGGAGCTCATGTCGCTCCCCAGATTTGAACCTGCAACATTTCGGTAAGCAAGTTCAGCAGCCAAGCGGTTTAACCCACTGCACCACTTGGGATTTTGACACGTTCCCTGATTTTAAAAAAAGAATACAGAGTGGGCAAAGACTGCACTCACTGGTGTGATGGCTCTGGACGCAGAACACAATGGGAGAAGGGGGGCATAAAACATCTGAGGAAGTTGTAAAACAAAATGATATCTTTTAAAACAGAAGGAGGTATGCTTTGCAAAGAAGATGATTTCCCCCCTTTTTTCCAACACATTTTTTTCTTTTTTATTGTATTGTTATCACCTATTTGTAATACTAGGCATGAGGAAAAAGTTATGAAAATGAATCGTTTCGTAAGAAATTCGTAAGAAATGCTACTTTCGAGCTTTTCCGCACCTGGAACGCCAACCAGGAAGTGGACTTAATTTTTCGAACTTCGGGGGCCAGGATTTTCTTAAGTGTCGTTATTAGGTCGTAAGGGGGGGGGGCACCCTCCTTCTCTCTCACCACCCTCCTGCCTCCCTTGCCAATATTATGGCAAGGCAAGCCCTAAACTCGCTCCTTCGCTCGGCTGGAAGGAAGCCTGGAAAAAATGTAAACAGAGAGGATTACTCAGAAGTAAATCTGCAAAGGAGGGCACTTTGGATGAAGGGCCCTCCTTTGTGGATTTACTTCTGAGTAAACCTCTCTGTTTACATTTTTTCCAGGCTTCCCTGCCTCTCCTGCCTGCCAGCCAGGATCTAAGGCATCAAAGAGTATTGGGGTGAGAAACCAACCTAATGTATGCTACTGTAAGTGCCACTGCCTAATATTATAAGTAATCCAACTGGTCATATCTACATTCCATGCACATGCGATAATACAGCAGTAATAACAATGGGTATAAGAAGAGGTAAAATTCAAACCCGAAGTATTCTGACTGGTCTCTCCTCATGCGGTGCAACGGGCTCGGGAAATTAGCCCGGGGGAAAAGCCAGCGTTTTCTGCTTGGGAGCACACACATACATATTCTTGGGAGGGGATTTGCTGCAGAATCTTCTCTATGAGGCCGGATTCTGCAGCAAATCCCCCAAAGAATATGTATGTGTGTGCACCCAAGCAGAAAACGCTGTCTTTTCCCGGGCTAATTTCCCAGGCTCACAGAGAAGAGCCCGTTTGCACCGCATGAGGCAGGGACCAGTCAGAATACTTCGGTTTGAATTTTACCTCTTCTTATACCTATTGTTATTACTGCTGTATTATTGCATGTGCATAGAATGTAGATATATGACCAGCCTGGGCAAACTTGGACCCTCGCTCCCTTGGGATCGGGGTGAGAGAGAGGCAGCGAGGAGCGAGGGGGTCCTCCTCCTTTTCTTTTGCTGCGTCCAAGAATAGAAGACCCCCTCCCTCCCTCCTTCCTATTTGGAGAGTCCCATCTAGAATTCAGTGTGGTTTATTCAAGTTTTGGCCTACAACTCCCAGAAATCCCAGCCAATTTACCAGCTGTTAGGATTTCTGGGAGTTGTAGGCCAAAACCATCTGAATGCGCATGCTCTGGCATACGAATTACTAACGAATTTCGTTAGTAATTAAGTTACATTTTAGAACTTTTTGGAAAATTTTTTGTAAGTCTTCCTATTACTAATAAAAAAATCCCCCCCCCATTAGATTTTTGATTTGCTATTTTTGGGTTCTAAACCATGCCTATGTAATACATTTATCTTTACTTTATATTGCTTTAGTTACAATACAACAACAACAAAACTTTATTACAGTCACTGACCAGCACAAAGCGTGCACAAGTGCCCTGAGAAGGGACGGACAACTCCCCAGTAAGCAGTTATTTAAAATAAGATTAGAAATCAGTATAAAAATATATGTCAAAAGACAGGATATTGTAACTGGTATGGAACCAAAGAAGGAGTGAAGAGATTGATGAGAGAGGTCAAAAACACTGGTGGGGGGCACTAAAGGGGAAGGGAGGGCCACACTGCGAGTCTAGTAGCATTTCAACTGTAACATGTTGCTCTAACTGCATTCCCAGCAGAGTGTTGCCTTACGGTGTCAATCATCCTCCGTCTAATTGTAAGTGCAGCAGCACAGAACTTAGCAAAACTGTAAGTTATTGTAGTGTTAGAGTCCGAAAGCAGCAGGGTGGAATAATATTTTTCACTGCGCCCCGGGTATTTTAAAAGCCATGGTCCAATGAGATTAGATCTAAGATCTCTGTAGAACATGCATTGAAGAAGCACATGCTCAGTTGTTTCCACATGCCCAGACTCACTGCAATGTACTCTATGTGGGGCTACACTTGAAGATGGACCAGAAATTGCAGTTGGTGCAAAAATCGGCGACCAGATTACTAACTGGAGCAAGCTACAGGGAACGGACAATTGCCTTGTTCAAACAGTTCCACTGGCTGCCAATGAGTTTCAAGGTGCAGGCGATTACCTACAAAGCCCTAAATGGTTCAGGACCTGCCTATCTTCGCGATCGTATCTTTCCCTATGAAACAACATGAACCCTAAGATCAACCGGGGAGGCCCTTCTCTCACTTCCACCTCCGTCTCAAGCATGGTTGGTGGGAGCAAGGGAGAGGGCCTTTTTGGTGGTGACCCCCCAATTCTGGAACTCTCTTCCTAGAGGTATTGGACAGGCACCTACCCTGTCCACCTTCTGCAACAACTTGGATGTTCAGCTGTGCCTTTAACTATGCAGTTCCAAAGAATTGGCCCAATGTTACTTAAGTTCCAGTACTTTAACATGGCCCTCCCCTTGTTGGGCTTGTGGCTTCTTTGGCTACCAGGATTGTGGAATCTGAAGTGCAAACAGATACAAAGGATGGGAATTTTCATGAGCTTAGTTTCTCTGGGAATTAGTCTGTTTGAAACAGAGTGAGACAAAGTTAACACCTGTGCTGATAGTACAGCCAGCAGAGAAGGAATTTTAATTGGCAAAATTCAAGGCCTTTGCTTTTGGGTGCTGGGAGGAAAATGCCAATTAGTGATTTGGTTGACTATTTTAGTTCTGCTTGCTTTAGAAACCCTCAGATTCTGGCTACGTCGATTGAGGAAGGTCCTTTGCAATTAGGATTGCTTTTGGACTCTATTGGATTTATTTTACCTGTACTGCTTTTGGCTCCTGAAACCTTCCTGCTTGGATTATAGATGTGTTTTCCTTTTACCTTTCTTTCTTCATTGCATTGCTGATATTACCTGCTTTAATAAATGACTATATTTCAAGTGCTGGTGTTGTGTGATTACATCTAGAGGGTCCACGTCCCTGGAGTGCGACACCCCTATACAATCCTGTCATTTTAATGCCCATTAACATTATCCTTCCAGCCCTGCCTTCTGAATTTTGCACTTTCCCTTAGCTCTATCTAGGAATTTACACAAACCTAGAGCCCTCCGAACTCAGCACTTTTATCGTTCTGTATGGTACTGTTTTTATGATGTTTTGTTTTATTGTGATATGTTTTTATTTGGTTTTGTTTTGATGCTATCTTATTGTGTTATGTTTTTAACTTTGTGCTCCCTGGGCTTGTCCCTTTGTAAGCTGCCCCAAGTCCTTTAGGGGAGATGGAGGTGGGGTAAAAAAGGAAGTTGTTGTTGCTATCTCTTTGCACTATAATTTCCAAAATCCCATAGCCAGCATGGTCCCTGATAATGTTGCCTGGGGATTCTGAGAGCTATAATCAAAAAGTAACTTTCCCTGGCTTTGGTGTGAGTCTATACGTGTATAACCAATAGACATGGAGTAAAAACAAGAAAGAATATTGAAGTGTGTGTGTTCCCTATATATGTGTGTGTTTGAATTAATTCATTGATATGTTTGAATATATGGAAAAGAAGAAAAATAAGGTGGGTGGTAGCAATTTCTTTGTCCTTGACAGAGAAAAATAAAACAAAAATGTCCTCACTTCTAACTTAGAACAAGAAGCAACAAAGTGCAAAAGGCCTCTGTGAAAGCTTTAGTAGTGCATCCATACACCGTGTATATGCATGAGGGAGAGATTTGAATTACTATATAGATTTCTGTTCAAAAACATCACTTTCATCTCAGAGAGGCTCCCTGCCTTCATGTAATTTAAATGCTACATGTCCCATTTTTAGAATACACTCCCATGGTTTCTGAGCGGTCTCAGACATAACAGTGACAGGTGGTGGTGCATTTGCAGGAAGCCTTGGCTGTTAGGTCGTCTGGCATTCAGCTTTGCATTCTTTGAAACTTCCTTTGCCACAGATGGTGCTTTATTTTGCCCCTCAAAGCTTTTACCTCTGAAAGTGTATTCTTATTTATTTTTTGACAAGCATACCTTCAGGCAATAGCAGCAGGGAAGTGAGGTGGGCAAATCCTTTAATTTCCACTGTCAAAACTGGTCTGCTATAAGGAATTCTTTCATGCCTCTTTTGATGAATTGTTCAACAGATCTGTGCTTGCATCTGCCTAAATGGCTAATGTGGACCCAGAAAATGGGCTGGTGGAAGTGGCAACACCTTTGGCCCATCTACGCAGCCCTAAAACGCAGGCTGGGAAATAGATTAGCCTGAGGCGTCCAGATGACATTTCAGGCTAATCCATCTAAAACTAGAGAAAACTGCATTTTATAAATTTTAATTTTAATTTTTCTACAGTAGAGGTACTCTTGATGTTTAGCAGAATTTCCACTCCACCTGAAAGAAATGTTTCATTTTTCTTTTCCCAGACCCAATGTTATTGATACTCACTGATTTTTTCTCACACACCTCATTCTCATGCTTTTATTATGGATTTATATTTAGGAACCCACATGCAGGAATTTTTTCTTTTCAGGTTGACTTCGTGTAATTTAAATTATTCAGTTCTGACACCTGAGAGATTATTTTGCACAGAATATAGAAAAAATCAACTTGTATGCAGAACACATCATGTGATGTGTGGGGCTTGATGAATACAAGGTTGGGGTTAAAATTGCTGGAAGAAACATGAACAACCTTAGATATGCAGATGATAATACTTCGATGGCCGAAAGCAAGGAGGAGCCAAGGAGCCTTCTAATCAAGGTGAAAGAAGAAAGCACAAAAGCTGGGTTGCAGTTAAACATAAGAAAAAACAAGATTATGGTAACCAGACAGATTGATAACTGGCAAATACAGGGAGAAAACTTGGAGGCAGTGACAGACTTTATATATCTAAGTGCAAATATTACTGCAGACACAGATTGCAGCCAGGAAATCAGAAGATGCTTACTTCTTTGGAGGAGAGCAATGACCAATCTCGATAAACTAGTGAAGAGTAGAGACATCACACTGGCAACAAAGATCAACATAGTAAAAGCAATGGTATTCCCCATAGTAACCTACGGATGTGAGAGCTGGACCTTAGGGAAGGATGAGCGAAGGAAGATAGATGCTTTTGAACGGTGGTGTTGGAGGAAAATTCTGAGAGTGCCTTGGACCGCTAGAAGACCCAACCAATCAATACTTCAGGAAATGAAGCCCGACTGCTCATTGGAGGGAAGGATAATAGAGGCAAAGATGAAGTACTTTGGCCACATCATGAGGAGAAAGGAAAGCTTAGGGAAGACAATTATGCTGGGGAAAATGGAAGGAAAAAAAGAGGTGGGGCTGACCAAGGGCAAGATGGATGGATGGTATCCTGGCTTGACTCTGAAGGAACTGGGGGAGGTGAAGGCCGACAGGAAGCTCTGGTGTGGGATGGTCCATGAGGTCACGAAAAGTCAGAAGCGACTGAACGAATGAACAACAACAACAACAACAACAACATGCATCATGGTGAATGTTTTGTCAAATTAATTTACTTTATGTTAGGCTTCTGCCATTCTAATCATTGCAATCCATCTAAGGTCAAATTTTAACCTTAAAAACCCTGAAAAAACTAGGAATGCTTTTTCAAGCATTCACTACATCAATATGAACCTTTCTGGCCCCCAAGATAGACACATCTCTCTTTTTTGTCATCAAGAGCCATGCACATAGAAAGAGAGAAAGAGAGACATGACATTTTCTTATTTGGGCCTTTTCACATTTGGTCCGGTATATGGGCCTTTTACAATTCTTACAAATATTTAAATTGACCATTTTTTCCTTTTTTTTAGTGGATGGCTCATTGACTTAAACTTTTGTGCTTCATCTGGTGTCTCCTACCATACAACCCACCCAACCCACAAAAAATAAAACCCAGTCCTGTGTGTGGACAGCCTACTCTACACCCCAAGAAGCACTTCATAATCTAATTTCATACATTACGTCTTTACACACATCAGTTACAACCAAATGTGGAACCAGAAGATTTACCGGATTATTAATGTATAGGAGAGAAAGAGACCAAACAGCCAGAAAAACCTAAAGGTCTTGTTAGGTATCCA
Source organism: Anolis apletophallus (assembly GCA_030556195.1). Classification (NCBI taxonomy): domain Eukaryota; kingdom Metazoa; phylum Chordata; class Lepidosauria; order Squamata; family Anolidae; genus Anolis; species Anolis apletophallus. The sequence goes on along the minus strand of JARBWK010000004.1, from coordinate 125,442,914 downwards.
AACTCCCTTCCAAATGAAGGGCCTTGCTCTGAATTGCTATTCATGGTCTGCCTAATGTGCAGATCTTTTTGTGGGATCAGTTTCTTAAAGGCACAATAATGAAGTCTCTTGAAGCTGTTATGCCTTCAGGGAGTTGCTCCAGCAAAATGCTAATCTGCCCTGAGCAATGCTTCACCAAGTGATTAAGGCTTCTTTCTGTGGCCAGTGTTTGGAACAACTGCTTCCAGTTTTTCTCCCAAACCATGATATCATTAAATTTAATTTGGCAAAGTTTTGTTTGGATAGAAACAAGTTCAAGAGTCTAAACATGAAGAATGTTTGTTGAAATAATTTCAAAATTGAACTGTTATTAAAGGAAATGTGCACAGCTAATTCCGCATTTCAAAATTTTGATGACATGCAATAGTGCCAAACCGATTAGTATGTTTACTAGGGGCAAATGAAAAGGAAATTTGTTTTCTTAGAGTGTATGTACACATAATATGCATTTCTGCATTAAATCTGAATAGACTTCTTTTAGACAGCTATAACCTAATTGTTTTTATTAAAGATATGTGCATGTTAAATTATTGAACTACTTTTGAATAATTCACATAATTGCTTTTAGTAGTTACTCAGTCTGATAAATGTCTAACAGAGATTCAGATAGAATACTTCTTTCTTGCACTGGATGCCCCCTCCCACTTTGAATTCGTAAAATGTTGGGCCAATTTGCATAATGGTACAGCTGTCACAGCAGGTTACAGGTGATGACTTAGAACCTAACACTACCTAATGCATAATGTCCTTCTCTCTACTCTACTATGCATTCTGTTGCTAATGGAATCTGAACTGTCAAAGATTTTACAATTAGGAAAATATTTTAAAATATATTTTTTTAAAAAATATAAAGTGATGCTATTTGCTTTACTCATTCTTCACTGAAAACAGGAATAATTGTGTGAGGTAGATGGGAATCCAGCCTTACAAGACCCTATAAATAAAATAATATTTCCATTTAATGGTTTCTATGTGAATAGGAATTATTGGATTATCTTTCTTATTATTCAGCCCCATTATTTCATAATGGAAATATGCAATCATTTGTATAAAAGTGGTGACACCTCCATTGGGATTGAAATAGGTTCTCTTTGGGTGATTTGTTGCAAACATCCAAGATACGTTTCAGTACTGAAAATGTGAACATAGATAAAGCCCTCTCTGGCTCTCATTGAGTTAATTTGCTCTTAATATTGTCATATCAATGTGTGCAATTTCTTATTGGCTGCCATTACTTGAAGAACAATAAAACTAAAAGGGAAATGGCCATTAATGGAGAAGCTAAGAGGGAGGAGATAGCTGCTTTGTACAATATTAAATACAGATAAAAATATAGTAAAGAAAGATTTTTCTCTAGGGTGTTCCACTCCATCAGTCGAAACTTTGATTTAAACATTAAATCATTATCTCTGAGTAAAATAGGTCATACTTGGAGAACACGTAGCTCACCCAATTAAGTATGTATAGGACAGTATAGCACTTATTTATTTTTTATTTATTTATTTATTTATTTCTTCGATTTTATATTCCGCTCCTCCCTGCAGGCTCGGGGCGGGTAACAATGGAGTATACATGGGCAACATGTCCTCAACATGCAGCCCTACAATACATAAAAACAAATTAAAAACGCATCCGACGAATTCCAAATACAAGGGGCATACTGGAAATTTACAGTATGCTGTCCATTGAGGCCTAAGGGAATGCTAGTCCAAAGAGGGCGGTCTTACAGGCCCTTCTGAAGGGTACCAGTTCTAGGATGGCCCGGGTACTGTCCGGCAGAGAGTTCCACAGGGCTGGAGCTGCCGCAGAAAGCTCTCTGACGAGTCGCGGATAGGTGGCAGGAGCGGACTGGTGGTATAGTCAGTAGGTTCTGTTCCTCTGATCGCAGTGATCTCGGTGGAAAAATACGGGTAATGCGGTCCCTCAGGTACGCAGGCCCTAGACCGTGCAAGGCCTTAAAGGTTAATACCAACACCTTGAAGACAATTCGGTACTCAATAGGAAGCCAGTGCAGCTGCCGGAGGATGGGCGTGATGTGCTCTCTCACCGACGAGCCCGTCAGCAAGCGAGCAGCGGCATTCTGCACTAGCTTGAGTTTCCGGATTGTCGACAAGGGAAGGCCGACGTAGAGGGCGTTACAGTAGTCTAGTCTCGAGATGACCGTCGCTTGGATCACCGTAGCCAGGTCGTTCCTGGACAGGTAGGGTGCCAGTCGCCTAGCCTGTCGTAGGTGATAGAAGGACCCCCTGCAGACCGCGGCGACCTGAGCCTCCATGGTCAGCAGGGAGTCAACTGCACACCCAAGCTCTTAACCGAAGATGACGGGCTAAGTTGCCCGCCGTCCAGGGTAGGCAACCGGCACCCACCCAGCCCAGGGCGACCGGGCCATAGGATCTCCGTCTTCGACGGGTTCACCTTCAGCCGGCTGGCGCGCAGCCAACCAGTCACGGCTTCTAGGCATCGATGGAAACAATCGGTACGGTATCCGGCCTGCCGTCCATTCTCAGCAGAAGCTGGGTGTCATCCGCATACTGATAACACTCCAGACCAAAGTCGCGGGCCAGCTGGGCCAGGGGTCGCATATAAACGTTGAATAATAAGGGGAGAGGATGGCCCCTGGGGACCCCCGCAGTTAGCGGGGATCTCCCGAGACCTCCCCACCCCCTCCACACGTTGTCCCCGGCCCGGAGGAAGGAGGCCACCCATTGAAGTGCGGTCCCCCACTCCGGCGCCGGCTAAACGGTGGGTCAACAGTGCATGATCTACCGTATCAAACGCTGCTGTCAGATCTAACAAGACAAGCAGGGCTGACCCGCCCTGGTCCAGCTGGCGGCGAAGTTGGTCTGTAATGGCGACAAGCACGGTCTCCGTCCCATGCCCAATACGGAAGCCGGACTGGTAGGGATCAAGTCCAGCTGTGTCATCTAAGAACCGCTGCAGCTGATCCGCTGCTGCCCTCTCAATTACTTTGCCCAAAAAGGGCAGGTTGGACACAGGCCTGTAATTGGAGGGAGCCGAAGGGTCTAAATTCGGCTTCTTCAGCAGCGGTCTTACCATAGCCTCTTTCAATCCCCCCGGGAAGACTCCTTGCTCAAGGGAGCTATTTATGATCGTGCCCAGGGGGCCTCGTAGCCCCTCCCGGCAAGATCTAATAAGCCAGGAGGGGCACGGGTCGAGGGAGCAAGTAGTTGGCCTAGCTGCAGACAGTAACTTATCAACAGCTGCTGCGTCCAGTTTCTGAAACCGGGTGAAGGCGGACCCGCCGAGTGGCGGCGGGGTCTCGAGCTCACTAACCGTATCAACCGTGGCTGGAATGTCCCGGCGGAGATTCGAAATCTTGTCAGTAAAGTAGTTCTGGAAAGCCTCAGCTGTTGGAGCCAAACCCCTATCATTTGGGACAGTTGGGATTGTTGTCATAGACCGAATTATCCTAAAAAGTTGAGCTGGGCGTGAACTAGCTGACTCTATCAAGGAGGCGTAGTAAACTTTTTTTGCCTCCTTGATAGCTCGCTCATAGGCCTCTTTAAATAGCTTATAGTATAATAGAAGAAAATGGTCCAGTATGTAATCTAGAGCTGATTTTGCAATCCATATGCTGGGCAATGCAAATTTGTGAGAATGTCAGTTTGGTTTTTGTGATAACTTACCAATGTCCACACATTCCTTTATAAATGGAATAAGAAGGACTTTTTTTTAAAAAAAAAATTATGAGTTTGATAGAAAGTTCAATTGGCAGATTCATTCATCCATAATTGTAGGCAGCAAAATACCATTGCGGACTGGACATTTGTATTGGGGGCAACATTAGTTCCACTATCTGATTGAGTTCTATGTGAGAATTGCCTGGCTCCTTCTACCAGCATATCTAGCTTAAAAACCTGGTAGGAATTTATAAGTCATGTGAAAGTGCAATCCCTCTTTTCCCAAAATGAGCCTGCATTTCTTGATGGATCTATTCATTCTAATATTACTTGACGTGACACATTTTTAGATGTGATACTGATGACATGTGTCACACTCATTGGTGACAGCACATGGTATTTATCTGGAAAGCAAATAGAGAACAAATTTAAGTATGATAAATTTAATATAGCAGCTGGAAGGTAAGAACTGTCAGAAATTGTGGTAACAACATTTCCTAAAGTATCTTATGAAATAATAATGATTTGAATCATTTGAAAGGACAATGTCTACTTTGCTTTCTAGCTACAGTAAATTAAAAAGGAGAGGGGAATGCAGAGGGGAGAGAAAGGTTGAGTAACTACATGGAGGGGGGGGGACTAGTAATAACTAAGCACAGTTTTAGTTAACAATCTTTGTGGAAACTGCATGTATTGAATAGCAATGAGTGCAACCAATGCCAACTCTTGGCGTAGGGCAAAGAACAGCTGAGCTGTAGAATCTGTTAAAGAAGGCAGCTGGGATATGGCCAACTTGCTGGCTAAGGATAAAAAGACTTTTTGGAAGAGCAACACTGAGATCAGCTCCCAGCAGGAACTGATCAAATATAATCAAGAAAGCAAAGGAGATAATTTTCAGATTATGAAGAGCAGGGCACAGCTAGAGCAGCTATTCCCTCTTTCCTTTTCCTAAGATGGACTAATAAGATTTTAAAGGAAGTGTGGAAGACAGGAGAGGAAAAAGGCTGCCAGATCTTATGGCTATCAAAGCAATAACTGACCTGGTGAACTCTCTAGTGGGTACTATTTTAAACTTGAGGAATGGGCTTACATAGAGAGGACAAAACGTATAGCTTTCTGGCATGCTAGTTTTCTGTTTGCGGGTTTGACAAGTTTCACTATGTGCCTTCCAAGTCCTGAGAAGTGGTATAGACAAGATACAATCTTAAAGGACTCTATCCCATGGGCAGATGGAAGGGGGGAGCAGAGGAAGTCGAGGAATCATCCTTAAGAGCGGAGACCTAACTTACCTCAGCGGGTATGACCAGCCATCCTATAATATTTCCTCATCTTTTTCTGGCTGTCTTCTGCTTTCTCTTTCAATTAGGAGTCGAGTAAAATCCAACTCATCTCTCCATGTTCACATGCTGGCAAGACGAATTTCCATGGGCAGCCACCAGATATGACTGTGTTGTAAGAAGGCCTCCATTGGAATCAGTTTTGCCAGTATATGAAATTGATTTAAAAAATAGGGAAAATTAGAATGGGATAAGGTCAAAACAAAAGAAAGAAAGGAATTCTGGTGAAGAAAATGGAACTGTGGGTGAACACTAGAACGTCCTTGGGACTTTATCAACCATATGGAGTTGAGAAATACTTTTTTTCTGAAAGTGTTGCGGTCCAGAGCAGGACCCCCTCTGACTCTCAACATTACACAGTTGAGTTAAAATAGCAAGCAATTTATTGAAAATAGTAAAACCCACAGCAACTAAAGAAATCCACAGTAAAAAGGTAAATCCAATTATGTAGGAAGTAGAAATAGCAATGAATCCACAAAGATCTCAAGATGGCGGCGGCTGTAGAGGTCCCTTTGGGTGAGCTCCAGATTAGTCTGCCAGTTTCTCTGGATATTGCCCTGGACTTGACTCGCCAATCCCATGGATCCCTCTGGGGGGAGGCCACGTTGGATCGCTCATTCCAGGAGATGGTTTTTGGCGACCCACAGACCCCTGACAACCTGATTTGGCTGGGGAAAGGGGCAGCATTGCGCCGGAGGTCCCTGAGGTCGCATGGGCCAACAGACCAGCCGCCCTCCCTGGGGCCTACACCAGGTGAGGGCCATGATGGACAGTGGGAGCGGGAGAAACAAGCCCGTGGTTTGTCCGGCCAATAACACCTGCCTCCGCACATTTCTTGAGATCCTTCAGGAGGAGATGCCGGCCAAGCCCCCCCCTGTAGAGGTGACGCCTGTAGCAGGCCGGGACCCTCAACCCCTTAGGGCACCGGAGATTCCAAGAAGCAGTTCGCCGGTATCGCAGGGCCTAGCTCCCGATCAGTTCGACTCCAGCACGATCGCGGAGCTAATTGAGGAGTACAACAGGCTCGCAGGCCATGTTGAGAAGTTTAGGAGGAGATTTGGTGGCCTGCTGGGGAAGCTGGGTATGCCCTGCCCTCAGATCCCTCAGATCCCACTGCCGGATTGCAGATCTGATGAACAGACTAGCCCCCAAAAAGACCCTCAGCAAGAACCCTCCATCGACCCAGACTTTGCCTGGGACCACTCGTGGGACTTTCCCGCTGAGAGCTTGGGTCTAAATCAAGAGAGGCTAGCCCTCAACCTTGAAGGCGGACCAACCATCCCCGGCGATAGGGCCCTGCGGATGGTGGAGACAGCTGAGGGGGCACTGGTGACATCGAGCCAGAATCAGAGCTCTGATGGCCAGGGTGACCTACAAACCCGCCGCGTATCTTCAGTGGAGGAGACAGCTGAGGACTCCAGAAACCTACAGGCGAGCCTGGAGGGCCCACTGACACTGACTGACCCACTAACGGTTGAGCTTGATATCTCGGCCGTCCTGGCTCTCCCCCAGAATGCCCACGCCCGCTGGCGCCATGCTGCAAGAAGCTGGGGGAGCCAACTTGAGATGGAGCGACCCAACATGGCGGCTGGCCTTGAGGACGCTCCCCTGCACCATGTGTTCGGATCTGGAGAAGGAGCAGGACCCGGAAGTAGTCACCCACTGGAAGTCCCACCCTTGGAGGACCCCACTCCCAACGAGGACCCTGCCCAGAAGCAGAAAGGCCCCTGGAAGAGGAGGCGTTGGTGCTGGATGCGGAAGCACAGGGTAGAGTGTGAGGCGGGAACGGCTCCCCTCCGCAAGGGTCGAGCCCCCAGAGCCTTGCCTCCTACTGACTCGCTGGCAAAGAGGCGTCCTACACCGAAGGCGGACAGGCCCCAGAGGACCTTCCGATCTAGGACCTTCTGGAGCTCTGGCTACAGACAGTCAGAGCCCCGAGCGACAAACCCGGCCACTATGAGTGCCGGTGTAGACACCTTACAGACGAGCCAGAACACCCAACACAGACGGCCAGACGGAAGTCTGCGGGCGCTGTCTCCTGCCTGTACCCGGGTATCGGCGATCTTGCTGGGGCCTCCTCGCCTGCCATCTTTCAATGACAGGACGGTGCCTTAACTGGTCTTCGCCGTCGGACTCCTCCCTCCCTTTCCCCTTCCCTTCCCTCCCTTCCCCCCCACTTTGTACCTCAACTGCTGTAAACCGCTCCGAGCCTTCGGGGAGTGGCGGTATACAACTGTGATGTACTGTATAAAGAAAGAAAGAAAGAATCCCAGAAAATCAAATGAATTCAAAGGCAAAAACAACAGCAAATGAATTTAAACAGGAATCGATCAAAGAACAAGGTCCAGGAAAATGGCATGGAGAACTATCTGTAGAATCCAACAATGCTTTGTCTGAAAATAAGCTCCGTACTTGGCACAATATGTCTATTTTGTTTCCCAAACAGCAAGAAACTGATTTTTTTAAGTTTTGGTTTTCTACTAGCTTGTGCTGTAATCTGGCTGAGTGCCTTAGGTTCTCATTTGTTTGTCTCTACTGGCTGAAAGCTCTTTGTCTGTTCAAGGCCTCATTACATCTGGAGATAACTGACTCTGTGACTGTAGCTCAGAGCTTCTCCCAGGCTCAAGACCTTGAGATTCCCTTTCCAGAAACACAGGCCTGTCTAAGCCATCAACTGAACTGCATTCAGGCCCAACATCCTTAAAACTAGGCCCAGGAGACAGACCATCATCCCCATTCTGTTCAGGAACATCTACATGAACAGCATGCCCATTCCCATCAGAGGAATCAACTTGAACATGAACAACATTGTCATTCCCATCATCCAAAGCAACCTTATCATCAAACACAATCACAGACTGAACACGCTGACATACAACATACAGAAAAAGGACAGATGCAAACCCTCAATATTCAAAGGAGCTCACCTTCCCCACTGAAACAGGAGAAGGGGAGAGGAGGGGAGACAGCATGCACCCCAGTGACCGTCATGTGAGCGGATGCAGACAAAAGGAGCTCTGATTCACTTCTTAAAATACTATATTTACACAATGCTGACAAAATGAACTAAAAGATGCCCTTAAATCTACTGTAAATTTACCAACTTCATGAACAAAAACATATCTGAAGGGTAAGCTGTATTTTTTCTCCATTGGAAATTGTAGAGATAAAAAGGATTTTAAAAATCTAATTAGTGGAACTATTCTTCAAGAATTTTCTAAGTCTGCCTGATGAAACTATCTGGTGAGACCAATTACAAAGGGTGAAAAAGAATTAATTTGTTATACGTTATGTTATAAGAACTGTGGGAATTAAAATTGTTTAACATGTCTAAGAACTCGATAGCCATAAAATCCTGGGACTAGGTGGAGTCTTTGGACTGAGTCCAAACAGCAAATAAGACAGGAAGTGATGTGAACTATAGAGATTAACTATAAAGATAAAACCATAGAGCTTGAAATATAGCATGAAATACAGAAAACTGGAAAACAACTAAAATGGCTGTAAGCAACATTATGCTGAAAGTGAAAGTGACCAAAGGAAGCATTCCAAGAAATCTTCACAAATTAGAAGTATGTTTTTTAAAAGACAGCTTGATTACAGAAGTGACTGCAATGTTAACAAGATCAAGATTCAAAGATTAGAAAGACCAGAATGAAGCTTCAAGGAAAGGATCTTTTTTATTTATTATTTACTTACTTCATTTACAGTAAATATATATTTATTGTAAATATATGTTTATGTAAATGTATATTCTGCCCTTCTCACTCCGCAGGGGACTCAGGGCGGATCACAATGCACATATGCAGACAAACATTCAATGCCATAGACATACAACATATAGAGGCAGACAACGAGCTACACAATTGGTATAGAGCTCACCCGACCTGGGCAGGCCTCGAACTCATGACCTTCTGGTCAGTAGAGATCTTATGCAGCTGACTCCCAGCCAGCTGTGCCACATTCTTTTTCCACAAGTACAAGATCCAATGAAGAAAATCTTGACCCAATTAAGAACCATTATAGATTGAACTTTTTTAAAGGTCAGGAGTGACTAAAAAAATTGCAAGTCACTTATGGTATGAGAAAATTTGCCATCCGCAAGGATATTGCCCAGGGGACACTTGGATGTTTTACCATCCTGTGTGAGGCTTCTCTTATGAGCCCGCATGAAAAGCTGGAGCTGACAGATGAAAGCTCACCCCACTCCAGTTCAGCCAGCACAAGGGTTTAAACCTTGTGCCACTGGGGGCTCCATTCGGATGGAATGAAAAATATGGAGGCCAGAATTGGCAAGATAATTGCACATGCTGAAGATTATCTAAATAAGGGGCAACAAGAGATGAAGAAAGATATGTTACAGATGGCAAACACAGTATTTCGAAGTAGCAGGAATAGCACAAACAAAAAATAAAAATAATTGAAGAGGCACAAAAGAAGCTAGAAATGTATTTCCAAAGAGATTAAATCCAATTACAAATACAAATATTAAAGTGGCCACAAAGAGAATACACTTTGAGGTTGAGAGGAATACCAGAATCTGTACAGGAACTTGATATGGCAACAACAGTACACCAGAGCAATTGGTTCAGACTCAAATTGGGAGGACCTTTAGGATCCAATCCAAACACGCAATAAGGAATAAACTTTCAAGTAATGTGACTGTGTTGTGTACAAGAAAAAAAAGGTACAAGGCCAAGTTTTGCAAGCCCATACCAAATATCTGATTAAAATGAGAAACACCAGAAGCAAGAAAAAAATCCCACTCAAGATTTATGGATTACAAAAATGATGAATCTGGCAGAAATAAACAAACTGATCAGGTTTATACAATTGCCAGACGTTCTAAATCTAATACTGTAATAAATAGAGATGGACAAATTGACTAGGCTTGCACAATTGCTAGTTCCTTCCAAATCTGAAGAAGAACGATAGTCTTTTATTGACTATGTAAAAGAAAAAATGAAAATGAAAAGGTTAGGTTTTTTTTATAACACCAAGAAACATTAAAAGTACAGGGATGTGGGAAAAGAAGGGGGGGGGGGGACGAAAGTCAGTGACAAGAATAAAAGGTACGCAATAGTATCCAAGGGATCTTGGAAAGTTACTCTACCAGAGACAAGAAGTTTTATAACAAAAAGAATAGCTTTTTTATTATGGAGAAAACAGCAGGGACAGTAGGAAGCATTAGTTAAGGCTATCTATTTTCAATTTCTCAACTTTTCTATCTTCTCTGTTTCAAAACCCCCCTGTATATCCACTTTTCTATTCTTCTGATTTAGATTAGAAAATAAATGATTTATTATTATTATTATTATTACTTCCCTTTTTTAACACCATAGAAACCTTTTTAGTATTAGACAGCAATGGAGGAAGACAAAAATGTCATTCTGCCTAGCACGCCATCATGACTCTAGCTGCTCTAGAGTCATGATGGCATGCTAGGAAGAATGACAGGAGTTATGGTAGATTCTGTTCCAAATGCTTATGCAACTGTTATTTCATTTGGACCACCTTGGGAACCATGACTCTGTACTTGACACTGTCATGTTATCTTTTGTGCTTTGATTACACTGTGCTCCTTCGCTGTGAACATCATCATTTGATTGTCATTGCCTGCTGACAGTCTGCTCTTCATACAGTTTTGCCACCAATATTTCACTATGGAAACTATCATTCCATCCTGAACATGTTTTCAGTCTAGCTGGCAAGCTGTCATTTTGCTCTTCAGAATGCCATTCCACTGTTCAGTTTGGGATCCTGCCATTTAATCGCATTGCTACTTTACAGTCTGTCACTCCACTTTGGACATTTCATCCCCCAGCAACCTCCATGGCATTCTATTCATTCTTCATAGAAGGATTTTATCATCTTCTCAATTATTTTCCGTATCAAGGGGGATTTCCACTAATCTTTCTCATTGTAGTTCGGAAGACTGGGAAATGACCCAGGGCAGGACTAAATGTTACAGGCAGCAACTTATAACAAAGCATAATAGCTTTTTACCCTCTCCCCCACCTCAGGAAAACTGCTCTGTGAACAGCTGATTTATAGCCGAGAAGAAATTTCATTGGACTGGACTGTCATGATTACACTCACATTTCCAAACCTCCTGACATTTATGGTAAGGAAATGCACACCTCTCTTGATCTTTCCAACATGTCCAAGGTGCATAGATAATTTTTGAGAAATAAAGTTTAACCATAAAACATGCCAATTTCAATATTTGAATGCATAAAATAAGTACAATTCCAAAAACATATGCACACTCTTCAGTGATTTGGGCAAAGATGTGTGAATTAGTTAACTGTACATGTAAAGGCAAACATTAGGAAAAGTACATGAAACTGGGCACAAATGGCAGTGTGATATACTATACTAGAGAATGGTTTCAGCATTGGACTATGACCCCATCTACATAGGCACTAAAATTCAGATTGAAAACAGATTAAGATTGAGGTGTCACCCCCCACACACACACACACACGGACCCTCCAACTCACATCCAGCAAAAACTGTGTATTAAAAACCCAAATCAAGCCATAAAATTTGCTGAAACTCAGAGTTAAAATTAAACAGTGCTACGAAAAGGAACTTGTAACTTTCCTCATTTTTAAAGGAAAGAACTTAAATTGGTTATTTAGCTAATTTTGAGTAAGATTTATTAATTGTTCATTTCTCATGTTGATCGTATTAATTCACTATGTTATTTATGGAACTTATTAACTGTTTTAAGAATTATTGTGAAAATATTATATAGATGGCACCTGGCCCCGGAGAAGATCGCTAGAATATATAAGACAGTTAGTCCACACTGCTGGCATTGTAAGGGGAAAAACGGAACATACTTCCACATGTGGTGGTAGTTCAAGAGAGCTAGAAAGTTCTGGTCCATGATTCATAGGGAAATTTCAAAAGTTTTGGGAAAACCAATAAGTAAAAAACCAGAAAGCTTCCTATTAGGAAAAGTAGATCCTAAGATGGATAAAGTGGAAAAAATATTTTTATCTTAATCACAACAGCTGCGAAATTGATCTTCGCGAAGCATTGGAAATCAGAAGAAATCCCTACAAAAAAAGAATGGATTCTCAAAGTAGTGGATACCATTCAAATGGAAAGGATGACAGATAGACTGAAAGAAAACACCAAAAAAGACAATCCACAAAAGAAAAGTCATGAACTTTTTGTACAATACTGCAAAAACGAATATGAATTAGATTTTGATTTGAATGTTTAAGTACAATTCGTAAATGGAGAATAGATTGTATATAATCCACTAATTAATGAAATGGAGAATGAGAATTAAGAGATAAGTTACTTTCTGCTTTTCTTTCCACCTTGAGTCCCTTGGAAGCTATTAAGGAAAAAAAGGAAATAGCAGAGGTCAATAATGATTTTAGTTAAGGTTTTGCCCTATCACTCTTTTTACTTTTTCTCTTCTTTTTATCCCCTCTTCTCATACCCTCCCTTCCCCTCCCCACTCCCCTCCCTCACCTTCCCCTTCCCAAATCCCTATCTTCTTTTGTTATTTCCTCCGGCGTAGAAAAACAACGGGTTATGAGAGATAGTGTTATCCCTGTAATGTCGGGACTTTGTCCACCATTGCCACGCCGGAACTGTACTGTTTTTAATGGAAATGTAATAAAGACTTTATTAAAAAAGAATTATTGTGTTGTTTGTTAATTTTTATTAAAAAATGTTGGTTTTTTACTGCTGTTTATCACTATTTAGTTTTTGTTTTTGTAAGCTGCCCTAAGTCCCTTTGGGGAAGGAGGGTTATAATAAAGTTGTTGTTGTTGTTGTTGTTATTATTAAAAACACAGCAAGATAAGTCCACAGCAGACACTCTGCTGGTTGTTGTATTGGCTCACATGTTGGACACTTCCCAAGTGTCTAGGACTGTGTGATGTATCAGCGAATAATGCATGCAGATCTCAGTTAGGTGGCAGTTGGCAGATGGTAATTTTGTCTGAGCCTATTGTATTTAAGTGCAGGCCACAGTCTTTAGACACTGCATCCAGTGTGCTAATCAGCACTGGGACCACCTTTACTGGCTTGTGCCTTTGCAGTTCGATCTTTAAATCCTCATATCGTGCCAGCTTTTCCAGTTGTTTCTCTGCGATCCTGCTGTCACCTGGGATTGCAACTTTGACAATCCATACTTTGTTTTTTTAAACATGATTGTGAGTTCAGGAGTATTATGCTCCAAAACTCAGTCTGAATCCGGAAGTCCAAGAGGAGTTTGGCATGTTCATTCTCTGTAACTTTTTCCGGCTTGTGATCCCACCAGTTCTTTGTCTCAGGCAGATGGTATTTGTGGCACAGGTTCCAATGAATCATCTGAGCAATGGTGTTATGCCTCTGCTTGTAGTCTGTCTGTGTGATCTTCTTGCAGCAGCTGAGGATGTGATCTATTGTTTCATCTGCTTCCTTACAGAGTCTACATTTGGGATCGCTTGTCAACTTTTCAATTCTGGCTTTGATGGCATTTGTTCTAATGGTTTGTTCTTGGGCTGCCAGAATCAGGCCCTCCGTCTCCTTTTTCAGAGTTGTTGTTGTTGTTGTTGTTCTTCTTCTTATTATTATTATTATTATCAGAGATGCTTTTACAAATAGTAACAGCAAATTATTTGAAAGCATTGGGAATTTAGCCCTTTTTTAAAAAAAATCACTCCCTAAGCTTTGAACTAAAATTGGTTGTTTCCACTGTTCCAAACTTTGTTTTAAAAATACTTAGTTCTGTCTTCCATACAATTACTTCAATTAAACTTCATTTCCAAATTAAAATATTATTTTTAGCATTTTTAGTAAGAGAGTTTGGATGGTTAATTTAAACAGGAAGAGACGGTTCACCTCTGTCAATATCAATATCAATATTCAAAATTTGAGATATTTCAAACTGTGTTTTATTTCACAAAGGCATAGGGTTCACTCCATTACTGTCAGCTCAGCTGCTACAACAGTAAATATTAATGTACCATTAACAGGTTATGGGGAATACTTTTTTAGATTCATAAAATATTTTTTTAATATCCAGAGATACTTTGACAGTCAGTGTCTTGATGGCCCAAGTAAATCTTATCTTCTAAAGAAAGTTGATATGTATTTTATTGTTTAGTAAATGCAATTAGCCTGCATTTACCTTTCCCTCCATTCACTTAGAAATGACATATCATTTCATGGAAACATGTTAAAACATGCTAAATGGGAAGCGGTAGAAAACACCTCTCATTTAAATAACAAGTCAAATTCAAGATTATGTTTATGGCTTAGCTATGTTGAGTGAAATTATCCATTTTTAAAAATGCAACAATTATTTTACGCTGTTCAGTAGAATACATTAAGTTATATTAGAAACAATATTTGTTAAACCATATTACACTGATGGGAAAGAAAGAAAAAAGAATTTTGTAGGATAGCCATTGCATTTTTATTGATTCTTATAAAGATGAAAGCAATAAAAGCCAAAGGAAACAATAGCTTGCTGCTGATTTATGTTCCTGAATTCTCAGGGAGGCTAAAACAAAGGCCAAAGCCATTTCATTTTCAGTTCCATTTTTTCTCATCTCATAGACTTCTTAAACTTCTTTTCCCTCTCCTTACTCATTAGTATCAATCTGTGTAACTTCCAATTTTTCTTAGTTTTGCCTGCTCACTTTCCTTGGCCTTATAGGGCTTAACTCCATAACTGGATTTTTTTCACCACATAATAGTAACACTTATTTGTTTGTTTGTTTGTTTAACCTATTTATACCCCACCTTTCTCAACCCCGAAGGGGATTCAAGTCAGCTTTCATATAGGCAATTATTCAATGCCAACATACAATTCCAATGAATATTAAAATTAAAATTAATACATATAAAACATTTAAAACATAACATTAAGGATTTTATTAAAAAGGGGGGATTGAAAAGTGTAACTGTTTCACATGGTGCTTTCTTGAGACCTCCTCTTTGGAGCCCTTTTCTTTGTCTAGGCTAGATTTGGTAAATGATTGTATTAGGATACCAGTGTAGCATCACACCAGTATTGGATATACCCCAGTCATATCCCTTTTTTTAAAAAAAATGTCTTGATCAGAGACATTACTAGACTTCTAATTCTTTATTAAGATGTAATTCTTTATCAGGCACAATGTCTAAAACATTTCAACAGAACCATCAAACCTTATTCAGAAGACATAAAATTTCGCAGTGTGACTTTGCACTTCCTTGAAATGAAAACCCTACACAAAATAACAGTCATGATAAATCATCAGAGAAATTAGAAAAGGGGGGAGGGTAATGAAAGTGATAATGAAGTTTGAGCCCAGACCTTGAATTAAGACACTTTAAGGTTGTAACTTCATCACAAGCCAAAAGAGTTATGAATGTCAAAATATAATAGGAAAGTAAAAGTTTGGAGATATAATCTATGACTCTTCCTTCCCAGTGACCTGTTCCACACTTAGCCTGTTCTGAACAGTTGGGGGTCCAGGATCTAGTTTAGCTTTGTTGGACTCTAGTTCCCATCTTCTGTTTTAATAGCAGATAAAAAGGAGAAACTGCAGGGTTATTTTTTTAAAAAAAAAATGCTGTGTGAGTATGTGAAGCATGGAATAGCACATTGCTAACTCATCCAGTTCAAGTTAATTCTACTTCACTCCTCCATGATCAGTTTCATAGTAATACACCAGACATTATATGTTGTCAAGATTTCTATTGCCCCAAGACAGCAGTTATTTGCACATTCTTGCACTACACTCTCATTCACCCTCTTTCAGTCTCTCCCCCCAATATACATATGCTGATAGTATTTGCATGGCTGTAAGAAAAACAAAGGAGTGTTTAGTAAAAAATACTGGAGAGCAAAACAATCTTCTCCACTGTTCTGGGAGTATTTCTTTTTCTTGTTCTATTTTGTTGTATCCAGATGGGTTGTCTAACTGCTCCATCCAAAGTCAAACAACTCGCAGGTAGCCTGTTTGGCAGATGGCTTCGCTACAGCAAGTTGTTTCCAATGCTTTGCACACAGATGTCTGGACTTGTGTTCCCAGCACCAGCCAAGCTTTTAAAGGCGATCCCCCACAGCTTGAATGGCGGGGGAAAGACAGATCTCTATTCAATATGATTATTGTAGAACGTGATTTTTCTTTTCTTTTGTAGAATTTATTTTCCTTGCCATCATAAACATTGCAGGTGTCTAGTTACAGGAGGTTTTGCCAACATGACATTGTGTTCTTGGTTTTAAAAAGTCTGGGCTTTCAAAATAAACTCTATTTAAAATTGAGTCCTTGATTTTGCAAGGAAAAAAGATATTTCACTTAGTGTTAATCACTACATTTTAAAACTCAGCTTGTGTTTTTTTTTAATCTGACACCTTCATAATGTAGTTCACAAGTCTGAAATTCTCGTTAAAATTCCTTTAAGTGATATACACTGATGTAACCTACTGTATGTACTTTTTCAGTTGTGGAAGGAGGTGTCTAGTACCTTCTTATGCAACTTGACCACCTATATGCAGTCTCAGGTTAACAATGTTTGGTCTACTCACAGATGAAGGGAAGAGAGTGATGCTTGAGCACAATGGTTCCACATCACAAACATATGAGTAATTAAGTTGCTAATCCATTGAGGCTGGTATCATGTATTATACATAGATTGCACTTGGGGTTGTGATTTAAGGGTTCTTGTTAGTATTTCTATGATGATGATTATTATTATTATTATTATTTTCCCAGATACCCACCATTTTGCCTGAACTCTAGGCAGATTACAGCTAAAATTCATTTTCCTTCCTAGAAATAAATTATCAATTAACTGCCTTTACAAAAAAAACAAACAACAATTTTACCTGTTTGTGAAGGGATGGCAAGGATTCCTCAGTCTAACCTCTAGGAAGGAGGTTTCAGAATCAGAGAACAGTCACCTGCACTTGCAGATGTAGTTATGAGGAGGATTTCACCATAACATTTCAAAACATTGGCAGGTATATACAGTATGAGTGGCCATGGCCCTTAAGATAACCTGAAACTGAAGTGTATAGAATGATAGATGATAACCAAACCTTTGAATTGGGCTCAGAAATCGACTACCAGCAAGTGAAGCTGTTGAAGCATAAAGATTTTGTGCTCCCTGAGACCAGCCCCAACAATCTGGCTGTAATTCTTTGGACCAGCTGAGGTGTCCAAAGATTTTTCAAAGACAGCTTGACCCAGAGCACGACAATAGCACCAGGTGTTTAAAACTCCAAACAAGTCTCCCAATGATTCCACAAATATTTTAAATGACATGAAAGACAAAACTGAACATGGAGGGAAGCCTGAGTCTCCCAGCACTTCCTTCTGAGTTTGTCCATTCAGAAAGGAATGGAATCACAGTAAAATAGTTCATCTCTCACAGCAAGGTGATCCAGACAAATGGCATGTCAATAGCATTAAAAGCTAGTGAGAGTCACAACAGAACCACCAGGGTTACAGTGTTCTGTTGTACATACTGATGGGTAAAATATGGATAGAATCAGGTTGCAGTTAATATGAAGTCATTAACAGAACAGAACATGGATTTCATGCTATCTTGCATAATAAAAATAATAATTCATTATAAGAATATAGTGGATAATTGTTTCTAAAATATCATTAGGGGTCAATATCATATAACTATAATGATATAACAAGTTCTTCATCAAATAATTGTGCAAGGAAGGAGCCCAACCCCCTGCTGACAGGCAGTAAAAACACAAACCACCCCCAACAGATGCCCATCCAGTCTTTGAAATAATGATAACACAGTAGTCCATGCTCTGGTTACATCCCGTATAGACTACTGCAACACACTCTATGTGGGGTTGCCTTTGAAGACTGTTCAGAAGCTTCAAATGGTGCAATGGGCAGCAGCCATGTTGTTAACAGGAGCGGCGCTCAGGGAGCACACAACTCCTCTGTTGTGCCAGCTCCACTGGCTGCCAGTTTGCTACCGGGCACAATTCAAAGTGCTGGCTTTAACCTTTAAAGCCCTAAACGGTTCCAGCCCAGTTTACCTGTCTGAACGTATCTCTCCCTATGAACCATCTAGGCACTTAAGATCATCTGGGGAGGCCCTGCTCTTGGTCCCTCCCCCTTCGCAGGTGTGATTGGCGGGAACAAGAAACAGGGCCTTCTCAGTGGTGGCCCCTTGGCTATGGAACACCCTCCCTCAGATCGGCCCCCTCCCTCATAACATTTCAAAAGGGAGTCAAAACCTGGCTGTTTGAGCAGGCAATTGCAGATGCAGTGTAACAGACTGGTTGAGATTCACGGAACGATTGGACAATGCAACGGAAAAATGATTTTAGTGATGAGACACTGAGGACCTGTGTTTTATGACTTTTATTGTTTTTATTGCTTTTATATGGATTATATTATATATAATGTTTTAAACTGTATTTCATGTTGTTTGGGGGCATTGACTGCCAACTGCAAACCGCCTTGAGTCGCCTTAGGGCTGAGAGGGGCAGTATGTAAGTATGGTAAATAAATAAATAACAACAATAACGATAGGAAACCTACTAGGTAAACTTTGGAGTTACTGCCTCTCAACTTTGCCTACCTCACAGGGCTGATTCAACTCCCAACAACCTCTTTTTTATTTCGAAATCCCTTTAAAGAATAAACATGGAGGAGGCACAAGGCGATAAGCAGAATTCTAGGAAATGTAATTTGGGAAGATGGGGATCCCTGTGGCAGAGAATTCAACAGGCTCCACCCTAAACTATATTTCCCAGAATTCTGCTTGTTTCCCGCGTTAAAGAGCATGGGGTTTTCTTCTCAAAGTTGGAGAAGTTACTTTTACTACACAGGTCAGCAGCGTCAGGGAATTCAAAAGGGCCTGTCCTAAACTACATTTCCCAGAATTCTGCTCATGTCCCACGTTAAAGCCCCAATGAGATGTGGTCTCTGTCTCTCTCTGGGCCAGCCATGTGCTTCTTCCTCGGCTGGCTAATCATCCAGTCATCTCTCCCTCCCCGGCCCCCCTTGTTGCCTCCTTTGGGGGGAAAAGCATATCTTCTTCCTCCATTCCTGCCTCATCTTCATCCTCGAGGCCCTTTTGGAGAACCAAACCCAACCTTTTTGGGGAAGAAACAGCACCCGCAACTGAGACCCAGAGTCATTTATGAGACTTACATAACTCATTCGAAAGTCATAGTTCAGTGTTTTGAATCTTTTTTTTGCGTGGCCACGCCTTCTGTTTCTTAATATTGCTTTGTATGTATGTATAACAAATAATATCCAAAAGATGAATTAAACACTAAGTTTTTCACAAGCCTAATGTTTTAAAAAATCCAGATTTTGTATAAAATAGACATTTAACTTGAATTATAAATGATATAATCCTTGAAAATGATTTTCCAATAAATTTTGGGTCAGTTCTAAAAAAGAACTTTTATGTTAATAAGTAGTATGCAAAATGCTTTGTGGAAACATTTTAGTGGGCACTGTTGGAAATGAAATATTAAGCAATCTGAAATGTTGCTCTATCTTAC
Organism: Anolis apletophallus; assembly: GCA_030556195.1. Lineage (NCBI taxonomy): Eukaryota > Metazoa > Chordata > Lepidosauria > Squamata > Anolidae > Anolis > Anolis apletophallus. The sequence goes on along the minus strand of JARBWK010000004.1, from coordinate 125,423,397 downwards.
TCCAGCTTTTCTTAAGTGCTTATGTTTCATATGTTCTGCCATCCAGAGATCTGGACAGAACAAATAATTCCACTGTATTTGACTGATGTCTTTGACATGACCGATGCCTTTAAAAAGAACGAACATATGAAAAAATCAAGTAAATAAACATGTAAAGTTTGAGACAAGGCAACAGACTCTGATCTAAAGAAAAAGGATGTCAACTGCCTGCCTGTCATGGTATGTCATTATTTCAAGAAAACAGTACAAAGATTCATTTTTTTGGTTATATAAACTTGTTTCTCGCCTGTTCTGTCAACTCAGTGTGGTTTAAAAATTTCCAAAAAGATAAAAGGAACACAAATGAACAAATACATAAACAACCTATATGAGAACATTTCTAACTTTATCCCATGTCTTCTGCATCAGCTCTCAAATATATATCTACATTAAAAACATATTGAAGAACTCCCTCTTTGCCTTTCTATTGGAAAGAGGGTTAGCCTTGATGTACTGTTGATGTTCACACATCTGCTGAATGGAGAACACTGCAAAATGGCTACACTCAATGGAGTATAAAACTCATAATGAGACACAAGCAAAGTGATATTCTCTAGGGTGTGTAGGACACAAGCTGTTCTTTGCTTGCTGACATATTGTTTCTGCTTACCAATAATAGCAGTATTCACAGGGTCTCTTTCTTGGTATTTTTCAGCCTTTGAGAAAATGGACAATGCAATCAGTCATATCTGTAAGAATGTTATTCCTATGTTATGCCTATTCTTAAATGTATTTCCCTTTAGTTGAAAAGTAATATTTAATCAAGCAAAATACCACAAAATCTAACATCCACAAACAGTAATGCCTTTATTGAGTCAACTCCAAAGTATAAAATAAATTATGCATGCTTTTGAAGCTTCACTGGCTCCTTCATCAAGCGAATACATTGAAAATCTTACATTAAAAAGATGGTGATGGTATTAGAGTCATTCTGTCAGTTTAGATAGTTTTGAGAGATTTAAGTGCAGGCAGAGGTTACTCCCCTTATTAGCCATGTGATGACCAAAGGCAAAGAGCAATAAAAGGCAGGTAATACATTTCAACTTCAGTAGCAACGTAAAACTAATTTATCTTGACATCCAAATGTTTGTGCAAACTTCATTTCTAAATGTACTGTAAATCTGAAAAAAAATCCTTTTAGGTACCATATAGGTAAACTGGCACTCCATGCAGTAATGCTGGCCACATGACCTTGGAGGCATCTACAGACAACGTCAGCTGTTCAGCTTAGAAATGGAGATAATCATCACTTCCACAGAGTTGGACATGATTAGACTTAATGTCAAGGAGAAACTTTTGCCTTACTGGGAAAAGCCTGTCAAATTGTAGTCCCAGGGTGCATCAACACAGGATGGAAAACACCCAAGCTCCCGGGTATTCATGGAGGGCATCCAAATGATGCCCATGAAATCCCAAATACTTTCCCCACAAAGCACGAAAACTGCTTTGTGGTGAGATTATTTGTAAGCGGGAAAGAAGCAGGTCTTCTTGAAAGACCCACATCTTTCCCACTATGGGAAGAGTGTGGACCGCTTTTTCAGAAGTCCTGGGACTTCTGAAGGAGCTGTCTGCATAGCTCTCTCACATTTTCCAAGCCGAATCAGACCTGGGAAATGTGAGAGGGCTCAAACCCCCTCCCCAACCCCCCCTTTAAAAATAAAAGAACTTTCTTGACCATTAGTGTGGTGTACTGCTGGAGCTCTCCTGGCATGTAGGAATGATGTGCCAGGAGAATGGGGGGTGGATCGCTCCTTCCCCCCTTTCTCCTGGCACATTATCATCTATTTATTTATTTATTTATTTACATCATTTATGTTCCACCCTTCTCACTCCGCAGGGGACTCAGGGCGGATCACAATGCACATATACAGGCAAACTTTCAATGTCATTTGACATACAACATATAATTATACAGAGAAAGAAGCAATTTAACATTCAAGCTTCTGGCCACCAGGAGGAGCTGTCGCATTCCTTCATTCTTTTATGTGTATTTTCTGGAGATTTATGGCCTCATGAATCAGTTAAATTTAGCCTCCTCACACTAGTGGTACCTAAATTTCCTACTTGACAGATGCAACTGTCTTTTGGTTTGCAAAGGTCAACAACGAGCGACACAATTGGTCGAGAGCTCACCCCAACCCAGGCAGGGCATGAACTCATGACCTTCTGGTCAGTAGAGATCTTATGCAGCTGACACCCAACCAGCTGCGCCACATTCCTGGTGCATCATTCCTACATTCCAGGAGAGCTCCAGCAGCATGCTAACGGAGGCCGGAGAAGTTCTTTTATTTTAAAAGGGAGGTTGGGAAGGGGATTAGGGTGCCCAGGTGTTCTGCGACATTCCAGGAGTGCATCTGGACACCCAGCTGCAAAAGTGTGGACTTCTGCTGCTGCTGTGTGGACTACAGTCCGCCCTGACCCAGGTTTCTTAATCCCAAATCTAAGCGGACTTTACAGCAGTGTGGAATTGCCCTCAAATGGTAGTCAATTTAAAGGGTTTTTACTTTTGTTAGAAGTAAAAAAAACTGCAGTCCCAGTCCTTTGTTTACTCTTGTTTAGAATCCCCTTTTTGTGGGGAATCATGTTGAATTGTGCCTTAAGACTGATGTCATGATTATATAGATACATTCAACATATGGTGACTGCTCAGCTTCAAGAAAGTGACAATTTGGTATGATATTCATGGTATTCAGGGTATATGTAGAAAACAGGATAGAGCCTACAATTATAATTAATCCAGGTGCATCTGTTTGTTGGTGTAGAAGGTCACACTGATCCACGTTAAAAGTTCATGCTGTCCTTGATTATGAAGGTGCTCTCTTTCTCTTCAGTTCTCTCAGGCATGCTTGTCTCTTAAAAATTCATCTCAAGGGTGGAAAAAGATAACGTAGTTAAAAATGAATGACTGCAGAGGCAATATATAAGGGAAATGAATAAGTCAGTTAATAAAAAGTGACAGTGTGGCGTAGGCACATATATGTGTGTGCCCACACACACGCACATGTGCACACACATATATTCAAAGAGAATTTTTTATCAAAATGTACCATTTTTGAACTTATTCACTTTATATTAGGTCAAGGGAAGTTCAGAAAAGAAACTTGAAATACTCTTCAACAAATTTTGCCCTTAGAAAGACGTATCAATGGAAATCATTCTATACTTTTTGATATAGCAGCTTTTTAAACCCTCAGAAAGTGATGCCATGTTGTGAAAAGTTTCCATTTTCAAAATGCAGAGCTAACTTCCCTTCCTGTTGTTTTTTAAGCCAATGCTTCTGTGTTTTCCCCAGAGAGTCAAACAGAACTAGGACAAGTAATGCTGTTGACTGGATATTTCATGAGAGTCTTAAGAATTCACAGGGGAAGGGCAAAGTGTTTACTACAATGATTGTGATGGCAACTAAACCAATATTCACAAATGATGGAGGCAGCAGGCATGTTGGCAAAGTTCCTAAAAGTGCTGGAAAATGAGCTTGGTGTTCTTAAAAGTCTACTTCAATAGTTAAAAGACCCAGACTTCTCCTCTGCTTCTGACTGAAATAGCAGTCAGAGGAGAATTCCTGATCCCAAAAAACCCTTGTGTTTCCACGTGGAGCAGCAATGAGGCACCAGAAAAAAAAAAACAGAATTGAAGAAAACAATTCCCCACGTTCCATGCTATTTTCTTGATTAGATGACCCATGGAAAATATAGTTTTCCTCAGGGCTACCACTATAGCCATAGCAGCTGTATTATCCATTAATTCCACAGAGGTGAGAGTTGTAGGCCAGGAGTAATTCTGTGCTGTAGGTGAAGGTGAAAATAATGGAAACATTGACTCGCTAAGTTATACCTTCTGTCCCCAGAATTACTTTTTTTGAGAGAAATTGGTTGTTAAAATACAGTAATCTTTCTTCTCAGGATAGATTGACAGTCTCTGAATTTCAGTTTCAGAAAAAGAAAGGACAAAGATTGTTTTTCTTTTTGTTAGTCAAAGTCCTTGGGCCAGAGAACCAATGAGCCATGTTTTGGGGTTGGTGAATTTGCTCCAAATTTTAAAAAAGTTATCCAATGATATTCTAAACCTAGGTTCAGCACCTTTGACCTCTCTTACAAAATTGAAGCCAATTATTTCCATTAGCTGGGATTAGGGCCATAGGACATTTGTGAAAGTGAAAAACCATGAAAAAACGGCTATTTCTTAAAACCTAGGTAAAAATCTATCTAGGAATTTCTTGATCTTCCATGGGAAGCTGACCATGGAATTGCATTAGAGGACCTAGAAATTTCTAGAGAGAGGTTCTCTTTATAAATTTCTAGGGCATACATGTCAAATTCAAAACCAAATGTGGCCCACCATGTCACTGCAAAACTTTGAATGCTGGGACAACATAGTTACATTTACACAGTCTTATATAATTACAAATTACCCTTTGAAGACAACCATAAGGTTGTTATGGCTCTCAATGAAAATGAGTAACAACCTTGCTCTAGATCAGTGTTTCTCAACCTTCCGAATGCCGCGACCCCTAATACAGCTCCTCATGTTGTGGTGACCCCCAACTATAAAATTATTTTTGTTGCTACTTCATAACTGTAATTTTGCTACTGTTATGAATCGTTATGTAAATATCTGATATGCAGGATGTATATTCCGGACCAAATTTGGCACAAATACCCGATACACCCAAATTTGAATACTGGTGAGGTGGGGGGGATTGATATTGCCATTTGGGAGTTGTAGTTGCTGGGAGTTATAGTTCACCTACAATCAGAGAGCATTCCGAACTTCACCCATGGGGGAATTGAACCAATCTTGGCACACATGACCAACAAAATATTGTAAGGGTTTAGTGGGCATTGACCTTGAGTTTTTGGAGTTGTAGTTCACCTACATACAGAGAGCGCTGTGGACTCAAACAATGATGGATCTGGACCAAACTTGGCACGGATATTAAATATGTCCAAATGTGAACACTGGTGGAATTTGAGGAAAATAGACATTGACATTTGGGAGTTCTAATTGCTGGGATTTATAGTTCACCTACAATCAAAGAGCACTCTGAACCCCACCAATGATAGAATTGGGTCAAACTTCCCACACAGAACCACCATGAACTACAAAAAATACTATGTTTTCTGGTAGTAATTGGCGACCCCTCTGACACCCCCTCATGACCCCCCGAGGGGTCCCGACCCCCAGGTTGAGAAACACTGCTCTAGATCCTCTAACATAACTGGAGGAAGTTGACCATAGAATCACACTGCAGACTTAAAGACTCCTGGAGAGTGAGAGAAATAATAAAATTCATGAATAGTTAAATCTGCCCAAGTCAAAAGCATAAACGTGGAGGGACAACGGTACAAGGAACCCACTGGGAAAACCTCATCTCTGGCTCATACTGTGTGCTGGACAGTGCTCTTGGGAAGATGCCTCTGATGTAATAGCTTCCCACTGTTATGGTTTATGGTGACTCAGTAAAGTAAAGGGAAGATTTTATTTCTTATCCTATTCACCAGTCTGAAAACCAGAGAGATAAAAAAAATGGTTCAACTTGCAAGATACAAGGCATGATACTACAACTGAAATCAAGATAAAATTAAAAATTATTTCTGGTAAGATACTATATACTTTTTATCTTAATTGACTTTTGTCTATAACAGGTAACCTCTTTTTGGAAAACTCTGCTTCAGAGTGGAGAAGCGGTAAAAGAAACGTTTACAGTCTACACATGAAACCTCCAGAGATCCTCCTCACCCTTTTGCCCCTGTAAAAATAGAACAGAATTGGAAAAGTCACTTCTTGGCCTACAACACAGAATCCCTAACTCAGCATTTCTCATCCTGGAGGTCGGGGGCCCTGGAGGGGGGTCGCAAGGGGGTTTCAGAGGGGTCACACAATACCATCATAAAACATATATTTTGATGGTCTTAGGAACTCCTTTGGCAGAGAAGGCTGAAGATCTCTCTGCCTTTCCTTCTCTTCCTTTTTAGAAACACACAATAAATCCTTCCACCAAAGGTCCTCCTCTTCTGCGATTGGCTGGCTTCTCAGACAAAGGGAGGCTATTTCTGAAAATACAAGTGGGGAAGAGGGAGCAGGCATGCTCAGCACATGGCAGCATGGTGTGCATGTGCGGGTAAGTGAGAGCGTGCAAGGCTGGAGGGAGGCTCACACCAATGAGTCCTTTCAAGACATGCGGATTCTGTGTGGGAAGTTTGGCCCAATTCTATCATTGGTGAGAATCAGAATGCTCTTTGATTGTAGGTGAACTATAAATCCCAGCAACTACAGCTCCCAAATGTCAAGGTCTATTTTCTTCAAACCCCACCAGTGTTCCATTTGGCATATTGAGTATTTGTGCCAAGTTTGGTCCAGATCCATCATTATTTGAGTCCACAGTGCTCTGTAGATGTAGGTGAACTACAACTCCAAAACTCAAGGTCAATGCCCACCAAACCCTTCCAGTATTTTCTGTTGGTCATGGGAGTTCTGTGTGACAAGTTTGGTTGAGTTCCATCATTAGTGGAGTTCAGAATGTTCTTTGATTGTAGGTGAAGTATAAATCCCAGCAACTACAACTCCCACATGTCAAAATAATCCCTCTGCCCAATCCCAGCAGCATTCACATTTGGGCGTGTCAGGTATTTGTGCCAAATTTGGACCAGTGAATGAAAATACATCCTGCATTTCAGATGTTTACATTACGATTCATAACAGTAGCAAAATTACAGTTATGAAGTAGCAATGAAAATGATTTGATGGTTGGGAGTCACCACAACATGAGGAAGGTTGAGAAACACTGACCTAACTGATTGGTTGAAGGGAACTATAGGTTGTAGTTCACAAAAGGAAGTTTGGGTTGTTGGACTACTTTTACACAGTGAGTAAGAATTATAGATGTTGGTGCTAAGACAGTGCACAGAATTATTATCCCTTGACTGACCCCAATACTTCAAATGTTTTTTTTAGTCATTAGCAATTGTACTACGAGAAATGTCAAAGACACAATTCTGCAGATCTAAATTTTGAAAGTGTGGGCTGTGCTTGTTCAGTAAGATGAGAGAAAAAGAGAGGAAATGGGGCTTATTTTAACTCACAAATTGTGTTCTGTGTTGTCAGTTCTAGTTTTGTTTGTCATCAGGCAAAGGCATATACCAGACAGCAAGCCATTTCAGCTCTGTATTCTTCTAGCCCCAAGAGAATCTTTTAAAAGAGGTGAATTGATTTTTGCCATCAGAGCGTGAGTCAGGCATGCAAACTTATAAAGTACTGATGATTCCCTTATATTTAATTCTCCATGGCGCACAGTAAGGTAAGTTGTTTGCCAGACTTCTTTAGGAATGGATTTAGGTAAAATGAATGTTTTTAACCCATGTCTTAAGAACAAATAACAGTGAGAGAGTCAAGTAAGCCTTTCAGCTCCCGGGGAAGTTTCCCTGTATGAAAATGTACAGTATTCCTGACAGTTGTTATTAGCATCAAACCATTTGCAATATGCCACTGTGTATTATGGAAGTGATTAAACAAAAGGGAGGTATAAATATGTTGGATATCTGTGATCAGATGAGAGAAAGGTGGATTTAAGGTATCTAACTGTAGGAAGCCATGTTTGAACTCATCAGTCCCAGGGAATTGTAAAGGAAACACATGCTTCTATACTTTTCTTCTGCCCCCTTAGGTAACTAAAACTACTTTTGTTTATGAATTCGTTTTGGAAGTACCTTTCCTTAGCAAACATTCAAGCTGCTAATCCTTTCCATTCAAAATAAATAAATAAATATTCAAAACCTAGTTTTAGGAAGTAATATCCCTCTCAACTTCCTTACCAAGTTTAATTTTAAAGACTCTGAAATCAGACCTACACTTGCAATTTTCCTGCATGTTTTGAAGCCCTCTATGGTGAGGCTTCTGCTGTGGGAAATGACAGAGTGCAAGCAGGGTCACATAAAGGACATTATCTCACAGGTGGGAGGGAAGCGAGGGAAAGAGTTTGGATGAGTGGGGACTCATCTTACCCCAGCAAGATCCATCTTCTTCAATCAGGAGTTGGGCAATACTAACCCCTGAGCATTGAGTCTTATTTCCATTTTTACATGCTGGCAAGACAGTTTCACGTGGGTGACCATCAAAAGTGACAGTGTGTCATGGAAGCACCTCCATGGCAGGCATGTAGCCGGGGGGGGGGGGGGCTTAGGGGGCTTCAGCCCCCCAAATTCTCAGGGTGGTCTGCAAAAAGGCCTTACTGGTACATTATTTAAACTGTTATTTATTTATTTATTTATTTTATTCGGGTTTCTATGCCGCCGACTCCCAGAGGCTCACGGCGGCTTACAAGAGCCGAAGGCACAATAAAATACAAAAACAATAAAAACAGTTAAAAACAGAGCAACACAATAAAACAGAAGCACAATTGAGGCAGTGGCACAATTAGAATACGCGGGCCTACCCATCGAAAGCCTGCTTAAACAAATAGGTTTTACAAGCCCGTCTGAATGGGAGCAGGTCCTTCATTGCCCGAGTTTTGGCCGGGAGGGCGTTCCACAGCGTGGGAGCTATGACAGAGAACGCCCTCCGGCGGGTGGATGTCAATTGTGCCAGCTTCGCTGAAGGTACCGCCAAGAAGTTAGCATCCTCGGACAGTAGTGATCTCAAAGGGCAATATGGAGTGAGACGGTCCCTCAGATACGCTGGCCCCAGACCGTGTAAGGCCTTAAAGGTGAGAACCAACACTTTGAAGGCGATCCGGTGCTCAATTGGCAGCCAGTGCAGATCCTGCAAAACAGGTGTTATATGGCAACCTGCTGGAGAACCAGACAGGAGCCGGGCAGCAGTGTTCTGCACCAGCTTGAGCTTCTGGATCGCCGACAAAGGAAGGCCAACGTAGAGCGCGTTGCAGTAATCTAGTCTTGAGATGACCGTGGCTTGGATCACCATGGCGAGGTCGTTCCGGGAGAGATAGGGGGCCAGCCTCCTTGCTTGTCGGAGATGGAAAAAGGCCACCTTGCTGACCGCAGAGACCTGGGCCTCCATGGTCAGCTGGGAGTCCAGATGGACCCCCAGGCTCTTCACGGAAGACGATGGGCATAACGCCACACCGTCCAGGGTCGGAAACTGGACATCTACCCCACCCGGGCGGCCCAGCCACAAGATCTCTGTCTTCACCGGATTCACCCTCAACCTACTGGCTCGCAGCCATCCAGTAACGGCTTCGAGGCAATGTTGGAAATTATCGGGGACGGATCCCGGCCTGCCCTCCATCCTCAGAATGAGCTGGGTATCATCCGCGTATTAGTGACACTCCAGCCCATAACTCCGCACCAGCTGTGCAAGCGGCTGCATGTAGAAGTTAAATAACAGAGGGGAGAGGATGGCCCCCTGCGGAACTCCACAAACTAATGAGGAGCCCTCGGAGACCACCCCGCCCCTCCTCACACGCTGAGACCGCTGGTGGAGGAAGGAGGTCAGCCATTTTAGGGCTGTCCCTCTCACTCCAGCCATGGCCAGGCGGTGGGTCAATAGATTGTGGTCGACCGTGTCAAACGCTGCCGTGAGGTCCAATAACATGAGCAGCGCAGACCCGCCTTGGTCAAGCTGGCAGCGGAGTTGGTCTGTGATGGAGACCAGAACCGTCTCCGTCCCGTGCCCCGAATGGAAGCCGGACTGGAAGGGGTCTAGCCATGTTGCATCATCTAGGAAGGACTGCAGCTGCTCCATTACTGCCCTCTCAACTACCTTGCCCAGGTACAAAAGATTCGACACTGGGTGGTAGTTGGAGGGAACCGCAGGGTCTAATGAAGGTTTCTTCAGTAATGGAGCTACCACCGCCTCTTTTAAGCACTCTGGAAAGACTCCTTGCTCAAGGGAGCTGTTTATAATATTCAACAGAGGCCCACGTAACCCCTCCAGGCAAGATCTAACAAGCCAGGAGGGGCACGGGTCGAGGGAGCAGGTGGTAGGCCTGGCTGCAGCCACTATCCTATCAACAGCATCTGCATCCAGTGGCCAAAACCGGTCGAGGGTGGGCCCGGCGGAGGGCCATGGGGTCTCAAGCTCTCTTACTGTCTCAACCGTGGCTGGAAGGTCCCGGCAGAGGCTCAGAATCTTGTCTGTGAAAAAGCTCTGTAAAGCACCGGCAGTGAGGGCCTGATCGCTATTTTTTGGGACAGTAGGGACCGTCGTCAGAGACCGAATTACCTTAAACAATTGGGCCGGGCGTGAGCTGGCAGACGCAATCAAGGCGGAAAAGTACCCATTTTGGCCGCCTTGACAGCACGCTCATAAGCCACTTTAACTAGCTTATAAGCTGATACTGAGGCTCCGTCACGGAGTTTCCTCCACTCGTGCTCTAGCCGTCTCCTCTCTCGCTTCATCGACCTAAGGTCCCCTGTATACCAGGGGGATCGGCGGTTGCGAGGGCGGAGAGGACGCCTAAGGGCAATCTCGTCGAGAGCTCTAGCTAGAGAGGTGTTCCAAGCTTGAACCTGCTCCTCGACAGAGACGCTGATAGACTCCAGATCTCTCAGAGCATTCAGGGTTCCATAAGTCTCCTCGGGCGAACCAAAATCTGTTCAGCGCCCTTGCATGGGGGGGGGGGGGCGGTTGCTCAACCTGGATCCTTAGAGCACAGTGGTCTGACCATGGAACCTCTATTACGGAGGCTAGGTCCACTTGAACCCCCGCGCTAAACACCAGTGTGCCCGGCCGAGTGTGTGGGTCCCGAGCTACACAAGGAAAGGCCCAATGTCGCCATGGTCGAAATTAGGTCCGCGGCTGCAGATGGAACGGAGGCTGCGTCGGCGTGGACATTGAAGTCCCCCAGAACAATAAGTCTGGAGAACCTCAATGCCCACTCCGACACAGTCTCCAGCAGCCGTGCCAGGCTCTCTGCCGGTGCGCTAGGCGCACGGTAAACCAGCAAGATCGCCAGGCTCTCCTGGGACTCCCACACCAGGCCGGCACCTTCGAGCCCCGAGGTGGTGAGCGCAGGGATCGCTCTAAGGTGCAATCCATCACGGGAGAGTATTGCCACCCCCTGTCCCCCATTCCTATTCTGGTGCGTGGCAACGTTACCAGGGGGGACTACTTCCTGGAGACAGGTGTTATCGCTCTCCTGGAGCCAGATCTCCGTTATACAGAAAAGGTCCGATTTAAGATCTTCACAAAATTCCCTGATAGTAGCGGTCTTGTTCCAAATAGATCGGGCGTTAACCAGCACCAGAGTGGAAGGGGGGATAGCTGGGTGTCTATCAACAGCGTGCCTAGGGATAGGATGCAGGTCAGAGCCAGGCCGAGTCCTTCTGTGACTCAGCCTGGCTCTCGCAGTTGGTATCACATTCGGCCTGCGCCTACCGTACTCACCCCACCCTGAGATCACTGGAATACCTAGCGAACTTGAGTGGCATGGGCTGGCAGGGGATTTAAGTTCCGGCAGACCCCGTGAAAAGGGGAAGCCGGTAGAGGGCCCTGGCCGTTCTTCGCCGGTTCTGTCGGTTATGTTTATTCATATCATGATCTGATCACCATGCTCATTATATCCCACATTCATGGGGTTATTGGGATAACAATACAAAAGGTTTGCTAGGGTAGACCCTCTTCCACCCAGTCTCAGCCCCCCCCCCGAATCAAAATCCTGGCTACGGCCCTGCTCCATGGGATACCATTTTGCTAGCATACAAAAATGGAGAGAATAGGGGGTAAATTAACATGGAATAAGGTTCTCAGTTTTTCCTAGGCCCTAAGTACTCTTGTATATGACTCTCCACCTTGCTCTGACTCCATGTAGGGTCAGATATCCTTTTAATCCTGTTTTCTTAGGTCCTAGGCACTGTGCCCAATGTGCCTAATAGATATGATAGCCCTGGGTGCAATTCACTGTGCATGAAAGACACATGATATACTTTGAAAGATCAAGGAGGAAGACCATTCAAGTGTTGTTAGACTGTCCTTTAACTGCTTTGACATGTGTCAATCTTTTGTCCAATCCTGATTTTATTAGTGTTGGTAATACCACTTCCTCTTTTTCACCTGGTGCAGAAAAGACCTCCTGTCTTGCTCTGAAGAGGCCAAGAGCAAACTTGGATACTTGCATTCTCACTTTAGTTAGAAATAATGAATATTTCTATGATCTTCCATGAACTTTCACATAATGTGTTAATGTCCATGTTTTTCTAAAAGAAGAACTGGAAAGCCCTTCTTCTCCTCATTCTCTTCTGTGTTCATGCACTCTGGTAATAGGAAGGAGAAACCCTTCCCCCAGGATCAGGTAGGTGGCTATGTCATTGCTGTAGGCAGTAGTGACACAGGAGAGAGGTTGGGAGGAGACAGACATCCCATATTCCAGGGCTGCTTGAGCACAGGCAGAACAGATGGCTGTCAAGACATTTGGTTCCATTTAGGATAATTCCTACCATCTTTCATCCTATATGGTTAAGGGGCAACCTGATTCCTGTTTCAGGAATTGAATTTTCCCCAAATTAGATTAACCAAGGTAAAAGCCATGTCACACAGCTTTGCCCTGGATTAATTTGGATCAGCCCCAGGCTGTGTTAAGTAGGCTTGTGCAATTCAGCTGAACCACGATCCATTTATGTTATCCAAATTTCGATAGACCTACAGATCTCTCTACAGTAACTCCAATCGCCTCCATCAGGAAATAAAAGATTATTGCTATTCTTATTTGTATTCATAAGAATTGTACCTTCAGAAGTAACTTTTAATTCAAAAAATCACAAAAACCCCTGCCTGTTAGCTAGCCACATACAGCTGCACCCAGCCACAGCCAGCCACAGCCAGCCGCCCCAGTTCCCATCTTCTCCAGTTGCCAGCTGCCTGCATGCCTGCCTGGCCTGAAATCATCCTTCTCCCCTTGGCTCTGAACCCCTCCATTGCCCTTTTTTGGAGCTGCCACCCCCTTGCCTTTCTGAATCAATGAAGCTGATGACCTACTCTGAACTGCTAAATTAAATCAAACAACAGTGAGAACTGATGGGAATGATTGCAAAAAATAGGTAGAGGTAGGGTGCTAGGACTTTGGTAGGTTGTATTTGCTCATACAATTCTTATGAATACAAATTAATATTATTATTAATGTAAATATGGATTTTTGTTTGAGATCACTAGATAGGAGAAAGATGGGAAATGAATGAATCAATGAAGTTGTCTCATGGGAAACTGTTATTGCTGATGATGTGCTGTTATGAGAGAAAGAAGGAGAGTGAGATATAGTGAGAGAAAGGATGGTAAAACCAACCAGTAGAAAAGGTGAAAACTGTAATTGTTGCAGTTTGAAGTAGCTGTTGGGAAAAATGTTTGAAAAAATATTTTACAGCATCAGAAAACCATCAGGTAGGGATAGCATTTCTACATAGAAAGGAGTTGTGTGTGTGTGTGTGGTTGTTTGTGTTGGGGTGTGTATGTATGTGATTCTCTCTCTCTCTCTCTCTCTCTCTCTCTCTATATATATATATATATATATTTGCTCAAAATAAGTCAAGAACTGTAAATATTGTACAACTTTTTGCAACTTCATTACAACAGGGAGAAAATAGTAAAATAATTATTACCTGTGAAAATAAAATTTGTGCAGATTTGCACCCCAACCTGCTGATAAAGTAGTAATTTAATTTGTCTCCCTCTAGTGGCAGATTCATTGCCCACCCAAAGTCAAGCATTATAACCAACAGTATTGTAGCCTTTCAGTTGCTTGACAACCCTCTGATACAGTTGAACACATGTAGAAAATATGAGAGGTATAGTGCGGTTCTTGAAAACCACTGTAAATGTTGGGTGGACTAACTTTTTTCTTGAACAGAGAAGGTATGGCTTTGTTGAATATTAGAAGTTTGCCATTGGCTATGGGAGTCACACTATTTGCATACACAAAGCTTATTTCAAGGAAGTAGGTAATTATAAATATGCATCTGGCAAATCTTGGTTAATGTACTGATAGAGCCTTATTCTGAGAGAATTTTCATAGTTGGTTTGCAATTTTTCAAACAAAGCCTGATGGTCATTCTACTTGATCACAATTTTTTTCTTATTCCTTTTCTACCAAAGAAGAAATTCCTAATAGTAAGCCTGAAGGTTATGATGAATTGAATCACAAGATCTAGCCAGCTTGACGTACATTTTTCAGGAGATGCCTGTCGTATTGATTGAGCTGATCTTACGGAAAATGCTATAATGGTACTTGTGCAGCATACGCTTGGAATCAATTAGACTTGACTGCCTTCCTTGTGTGACATTCTTGATGGAACGGATTGATCTGTTTTGCACGAGCTAAGTAGTTACAATTAAGATTTGATTTGGTTATGTTACAAGCAGTAAAATAAAAGAGAGAATATATGTGTGAGGGGAAGACAGCTAGCACTTCCATTTAAAGGATTAAACTCTTGTCAGACCTTCTCAGCCTATCAAAGAAGTTGGTAATGTGAGGGACAGCCTGAGATTTAAAAAGTTTCCTGATGTTAGAGAAGAAAGACAAGGTGTTGCATACAATTCTCTGTTGGATGGTGGATGGTGTGGCTGCTATATAATTGTGGGATGGGGATGATTTGATTTATGGTCATGCATGGCATTTTTTATTCTAACACTCCTTATTTGTGTTGTGATCAAACACCCCCCCCCCCCCAGCCTCAATGCTGTTATGGGTAAATTAGTATACCATCACTTTCTGATACCTCCCCTGTTTACACCTTTTTAAAAATCTGCTGGGAAATTCACACTTCATTGTCATCATTTCTTACCATATTTTCTCTCTAAAGATGCATTTCTGGATGCATTTACTTTCAAACATACATTTCAAAATATAATGTGCCACATATTTTAAGTCAACTATCATACCGGAATTACCAAAAAACATTTTCTCCAAACAACCCTATTTAATTTACCAGATCAAGAGATATATGGCAAATGTTATAGAAAGTGTCACAGCAGTAGGTGAACATGATATATGCTTTATCCTTTGCTACTACTCTTATCATGTGTGAAAATGAGCTTAATCAAAACATAGAAATACAGAGTCTTGCTAGATCAGAGCAAAGGCATTTCTAACCCAACCTCCTGTTGCCCAAAGTTGCACAGCCCCCAATCAAGTATTTCTCCCCCTTTAAAATGTTACATTCCTCGTGTATCAATGTGTAGCATTTTAAATATTAAATTAGGACTCTGGGAGATGTTGACTCATATTCTTATTTGGTCATGGAATCCCACTGGGTGATATTGGACCAGTCACATTGTCCCAGTCTCAGAGAACGGCAATGTAATGGTAAGCTTCTCTGAACAAGAAAACCCTGTAACAGGTTGTTGTATGTCAGAATTGACTTTAAGGCACTCAATAATACATTTCATAATATGGGGAACTCGAGAGGCATTGGTGGTTCTCCTTTAAACATGGCATGCACTGCCAGTTCTACCTCTTTTATGCCCATGTAACAAGGATATTGGTTACAAATGGGAACTCTCCAAATATAGATAGTAAAGCCAGGTGGCCAAAAGACCATAGGATGTTGAAGGACATCCCTCCTCCTTCATAAAAATAGTCCTATGTTTCAAGATCAAAAGAAAACTTTGGTGCCCCCTGCATATGGATCACCACACACTAACGGGCCTCAACACAATAGAGAAAAAATCCACTTGAAGTCCGGTTTCTGCCTCCTGCAGAACTCTGGGGTTTGTCATTTAAGGATGAGCCTTTAACAGCCTCATTAAACTACAAACCCCAGAATTCTACAGGAGGCAGAAACGGGATTTTAAGTGGATTTTTTTCTCTATGTGATGAAGTAGTTTGTGCGGTGTAACCCACTTTTTCACACTGCAGAAAGTAATCTGCATTGGTATAGTATCCCTGTACTAGAAGATATGAAAATGTGTGAGACCACATTTTGCACCAAAGATTTTTTGTTTGTTTGTTATACATATGGATATCCTTATATCCAACATTTTAAAAGTGATGCACATGAAGAAAACATAAAATATGTACAATGCAAAATGCACAGATTTACTTACTGTCTTTTTGCAGATATTAGTTGGATAGAGAAGGCTATCATAAATTTGCTTTCAAAATGCTTATTAAACTGACAAGAATTGGAAAATGTTGAATTTTGAAGGGAAGTGCAGTCCACATAATATATGCCATTGTCTTGCTCTAAATGACAAAGTAGACAAACAGGAACATCTTTTACTACTAAGAGAAACTCTTCAAATAATTACAAAAGTCTTATGGGTCAATACAAGGCATAGCAGTCCCTCAGAACTCTTCTCATTCTTGCAGTGTATATCCACAACAAGGGCGTATAGGCAGTAGGGTAGGAGTTACGTACATCTCTAGAATTAGAAGCAGCATACATTCAAAAATGACAGGTAGTTTCATGGTGCATTTGTTTAGAGAGATCAGAGTTTTTACAGAATGCAACCACTCCACCTCCCTGCTGTCTAGACTCTGTTGTAAAAGGCAATAGAAAGCATTTCATAGAAGAAGAAAAACCCATGAAATTTCAGCATTCAAGGATGGGCTGATTGGTGCCTTGTCCTCTTCCCTATCATATCCTGCTTATGATGTTGAAGAGGAATTTGTTTACTCTGAGGCTTGTTATTATCCAGAAACACACAATGTGGTGTGAAGAAGAAAATGTTGGTGACACCCGGTTCTCTGCGTTCCTATAATCCTGCGGTGACATTCTAATTACTGTTTAGTTAATAAGCTTATGTACCAATGACGAATGCAGTTTTATGCCTGGCATTTTGATTATTAAATGTGGGAAAGGTATACTGCCAAAAAAGAAAGACAACTGTAAAAATAGGAGTATTACAATGTAAGGCACCCATTCAGCAGCCAGGATGTGTGAGCTTCCCACTCACTGCTCTGTGCATTCAAAATTATAGTTTATGTATCTATTTTTTTAAAAAAAAACATAATTTGATAACATAAGGTGAAAATAATAACTTCGTTTGATTCATAGCAGATGCTGGCAACAAAAAACAACAACAACTTGCCTGCGGTGAGGCGGATTTACTAATCCCACTGTGATTAAGAAGATGCGAGCCTACAGCTCTGCAATTAGAGTGGGTTGTTTACCTTTTCCATTAGATCTATAATTAATCATCCAAAGTTTGATCCATTTGATACCAAGTGGATTTATCATTGCATTGTTTAAAGCAGTGTGTGGTCTTCAATGATAACTCATGATTCATGATAAGAAACAAAACTCCTCTGTCACATACATTTTCTCCCTCTCTTGCAACCTTTCATTTAATCAGAAAATAGGAAAACTGTGAAAGAAAAGTGTGTGCAAAGCCATTATTCTTAATTATGTTAGATGAAATAAAGCAGCTTCTTTTACATCAACAGATAGAATACTATACATACTGTTTTACAGTGACCATTATAAGAACCCTTTAAGGCAAGCAGGGATCTGAAAGAATGGCAATCCTATTGCATGCCTATGGAATTAAAACCTACCCCTCCTTCTCATTTGGAATCTTGTGCATATTTTTCCCAATGTACATTTTTGTTTCCATTCGACTAAAGTGTGTTGTACCCATTTTTGCCAGATATGTGCATTTATTACAGCTATACTCATTATTCAAATATATGCATTGCATGAAACATTCACCCTCACCCCCAATCAAAATGCATTACAATCAAAGCCGTAGCCAGGATTTTGATTGGGGGGGGGGGCTGAGTCTGAGTGAGAGAGGGTCTACCCTAGCAAACCTTTTGTATCGTTATCCCAGTACCCCCATGCATATAGGATATATATGGTGATCAGATCGTGATATGAATAAACATAACAGTTTAAATAATGTACCAGTAAGGCGTTCTCACAGACCATCCTAAGAATTGGGGGGAGGGGGCTGAAGCCCCTCAAGCCCCCCCCCCCAGCAACATGCCAGATAACAATAATAAGAAATCTACCCAGTTTTGAGGAGTGTGTTATCCTATTTCCATTTTTGAGTGGACTGAATAGAAAATAACAACAGCAGCAACAACAATAATAACAACAATTATAATATTCCTTGCCTATCCTTGTTGTTTGGGGCAGGGTACAATAAGGTTAAAACAGAGAGATAAAACACAACACCTTTTAAAATACACATAACAATATATACACATGACTATACCAAGAAAATGCAGGTTAAAAATCACAAGTTAAGATTGACTTTGGAAGGGCCACTCTCTTTCTTAGGTTTCATAAGTACAGCAACATTACATTCAACAACTTTTTAAATATAAAGAACCAAAGCGTCTTGCATGCCAAGCATGGATTTCAAAATACCCCAGCCCCCAACTTGCATAAAAGAAAGAAATGCATTTAAGTCTTAATTGGGACTAAAACTGGAAGGGAGGGAGGGAGGATGAAAGAACCAGCATTAAACTGGGGAGCAAATCAAAATCCCATTACATTCAATGCAATATATAAGATATATCACATGTCAGGATTTGAAATATATCACCAAATACTGATCTAAACAAGAACAGAGATGCCTGGTCTCATTGTGTATATATTGTGTATTCATCCATTTCATCCTCTCATGCAAGACCAAATGGAGAGAAAGAAGACTGATTCAGGTCAATTGTGAAAAGTGAAGTGAAAAAGCAATGCAAATTGGCTGTGGCTGCAGGAAGGATGGCACAGGATTAAAGACTAAAGGGCCTGGAAGCATTGCACTTCAAACAAATACTAGGTTCCACAAACCTAGGCCTACAAATAGACCTTATTCCACAGAGAGCACAATTCTTGTAGATGCATTTGAGCATCCTACCCACCACTAATAGAGGTCTCTAATTGCCCCACTCCTCGGGAATACCACACCTGAGATGGTGTGGTATTCCCTTTAAAAGCCTTTGGCTTCACCCCTCACCTTTGGGGGCCAAGCTATAATTATGGGATTGACTAGTTGATGCCAGTGAAGGCAACCTTTCCCACAGATACATGACATGTTCAAAATATTCATCCTGAAGATTTGCCAACACTACTAGTGCCGTTGTAACCTGGATTATTGTCCACATGTTATGATCAGACATTCTTTCTTCATATTTATGGAGTGCCATGCCACACTAAAAAAAGGTATCCATGCTTGTCTTCATGTAGAAACAACAACAAAAGTTTTATCTTCCTTTGATGACAGTTCCAATCAGCTCTATTCCAGAAGGATCCAAATAAACTCTTTGCAGGGAACCTTGCCAATATGGCTATACAGAAGAAAGCAGTAACTCCATTTATCAGAAGACTTCTGCCTAAGCAGAACAGGAAGTAGTGAATCAGAGCTAGAATCTGACAACCTGCCCAAGCTGATAATTATGCTTAAAGGTGAATTCTGAACTTTTCCTTTCAAAGACAAAAAGAAAAAGAATACTTTCAACATCCCCTACATGGCCAGTGTTCATCTATGAAACTGAATAAATATCAGTTATGATATAGGCTAATTCATACTTCCATTTGAAATAAATTATCTTAACTAATACAATTTATTCCAATATGCTTGTTTTAATATTTTAATCCCCATGTGCAACCTTTCTTTTGGATATTTGAAGCCACTTTTCTTGAGGTCTAATATTGGTACCAAGAGATGGAAATAATTAAATGATTTAAGACCTTAAAGGCACATTAGGGTACTTAGTGACCAGAGGTTCATGACTGCTGAGTGCTGTTAGGGGACTAGGGGACTGATTGCTCTTTTTGGCAAGATGTACCCAGTCTTCCTTTAAAAACAAAACAAAAACTATAGACTTTTTAATCCTTCTGCCCAAAACAGGGTTACAATTTTTCCATCACTTCTTTAGTATCTTTTATGAATCTCTTCAGATTTGTTCTCTTCTTATTGTTTGAACAGGTGCTGAGGAGATGGACTTGCCCTAGACAGAGGAGAGTTCTTTAGAACTCAATAAGGGCAGACTCAGAGTGAGTCTGTGCCTAATAGAAAAATATGGCATAAAAAGCTTGTTTTGATACAGCTCAGGCCAGATGCCACTGATGCAGCTAGCCATGCTTCCAAAACTATGAAATCACTTCAGATATTTCAGGAAACTGTGGAGTAAATCCTGTGCTTCTGGGATATGTGCAAATCAAGCCATGAGTTATGTGGATTCCACCACTGCTGAGTGGTGAGTCTACTTTTTTATTGTGTAGACATGGCCTCAGTGGTCTGGCATGCAAATCCAAACTCTGTCCCAAGCAGGTGGTTAAACTAAACTTACACTTAGTAAGATTACACTTAATCTTGAAAACTATACAGAAGCAGTAATTGAGCACTTAAAATGTTTATCAGTAGGTTCTCTTGCACAAGTTCTGTCGACATGGATAAGAAATCTATGATTCCCTAGATGTGGCATAGACAAAGACTGTGTCAGACACATTGGTCGTGAATTTGCTCTGGAATACTTAAAACAAGGACAAGATTTTGAGATTATAATGGAGCATGGAATATCATTGTATATACAAATTGATCCCGGATTAGTGGTTATTTTGTTTCCTCACATGGATAATGAAATCCAGCTTTCCCACAAGGATTTCATTTTATTTTTCCCTTTACAGTGCTTAAAATAAGGAATTAGCTGGTCACTGGAAAATGTCCTCTGAGTAATCAGTCCAGAATTGGTTTCTAAGGATTTATTGTGGCCTCATTATGGCATTGTCTGAAATGTTATTACATCAAAGCAAACAGGCATAGAGAGGCAAGAGTTACAATTAAACAAGGTATCTTTTTTAAAGAAAGAAATAGTTTTGCTTCTACATCAGCAATGGAGTAATTATTCTTTTGAAAATATGTGTTTTTTCAATATATGAATTAATAACATTATTTAATTTGATTTATATAAGTATTTTGGTATACAACCCAATTCATATGCATTACAATCTTTTATATGTACATTTGTTTTTATTGTTTATTTTGTCATTTATTCTATTGTGGAAGAATAAAAAGTATTTTTAATAAAGACCATCATAATACTCTCACCTAGCTCCCATTTATATCAGTACAATTTCTGTAGGAAAACATCCCACAGTATTATGCTGATAGGCAATCAAGTACATATTCCAAAGATGTTTATATGCCAGGGGCATCTCATTTGTCTTACTTATACTGAAAATCAAAAGTAATCTTTCTTAAGTACTAAGATGTGACATTCATACCAAAAAAAGCTTCTGAGGAATATGTAACTAAGCAAATGTTTCACTTGGAATGTGTCTTTGCAATGATATACAGATTGTAATCCGACTTCATTGTTTGTGTTGTGAAACAATGCAGTCACCCACTGAAATGATTCAATATGTGTATAGTTACTGATTGTTACATTAAATAAAATTTTTGCTAACTCTTCTCGGTGGTGGCTCCCCGCTTGTGGAATGCGCTTCCTATTGATGTACGATCCACCACATCCCTCCTGGCCTTCAGGAAAAAAGTAAAATCCTGGCTGTGGGACCAGGCATTTGTACACCAGCACAAGGCAGCATTTTAGATTGGTTTTTAATTAAAGTGGGTGATTATGGCCAATGTTTTTATGGACTGAACATTGTTTTAATCCAGAGTGAATGTGTATGGTGCTAATGTAGTTGTATTTTAATGTATTTTTAATGTATTTTAATTGTTGAAGGGTTTTGGGGTTTTATATTGTTATTATGTGGGCATCGAATTGTGCCGTACTGTAAGCCGCTCTGAGTCCCCCCTTGGGGGTTGAGAAGAGCGGGGTAAAATCCCAAAATAAATAAATAAATAGTAGAACATAGGAAATGAGTTACTTAAAAGAGATCTGATGGCCCTTTTTTAGCTTGCAGAGTGGATAATATACACCCAATTCACTTGTCAGAATGTGATGGGGAAAAAATCAAATTTAGAGTTTGCACTTGGCCATACATAGTTTAGTAGCTTGGTTTCTTGATGGTAGCAACATCTTGGTATAGACCAATGTAGCTAGCAAGGGAGATGGCTTACAATTTTCTAAAGTTTTCATCTTGCTTATCTAATCCCTCTGACTAAATTGCTACCATACCCAGAGGCCCTTAAAACTTCATTGGCTGTTATAACCACAGTGCTTGTTATTCCAAAATAATTATATTTTCTTGGGTAATGGAAAAGAAACCCACTTTTATATGAACCTACTCAACCTGTGATTGACCAAATGGCCTAATAAACATATTCAGTAAACATTTTGGTATGTCTGGGAAAGCAAAATGCTATCTGATAGGCCACAATATAGCATGGGGGTATGTTCATCTTAGTGGAGAGCAAATTATCTAATTGTACTCAGGTAAATTAACAATGAACTAAATCAAACTCTTTTGAAGATAGAATCATTCCACACATGCGCTGTAGTACTACCTGGACAATTTGAAAATGATGAAACTTATCACAATGCACATATATATTAGAATAAGTCAGTTTCACGTGGATTAATTTCACTCAGGTAAAATAAATTAATCAATTGCTGTAAGTTTATAACCATTTTATAATTGCATCCTCTCCTGACATTTCACCCACATCTATGGCAGGCATCATTTGAGGTTGTGAGTTCTGTTGGAAACTAGGCAAGTGGTTTTTATATATATGTGAAATATCCAGGGTGGGAGAAAGAACACTTGTCTGTTTAAAGCAGTGGTTCTCAACCTGTGGGTCCCCAAGTTTTGGCTTGGCACAACTCCCAGAAATCCCAGCCAGTTTACTAGCTGTTAGGATTTCTGGGAGTTGCAGGCCAAAACATCTGGGGACCCACAGGTTGAGAACCACTGGTTTAAAGCAAGTGTGAATGTTGCCCTTAGCAAGCTTGAGTAGCCATGAAGCTGCAAAGTCATTCAGTGAGGTTATATGCATAGAGGTAGCCTTGTCACTGTTGCCTGAAGGCATCCTCTGGGAGAAATAGGTTTGAAATATCATTGTATCTTGCTATGAGCTTGAACTTACTATTTTAAGTTATTAACATTTAAAGTTATGCAGATTCAAAATGTTCAGGACCAAAGAATTGAATTGTAATTTGTATTTGTATTTTATATTTTTTGAATACAAGTAGCATAGTATAGTACTGTCTTTGCAATGCTGAAAAGAGAGGCTAGAGAGGCATGGATTTGTGCTAAGGAATACTCTTGGTTTCCCACCATGTCACAGATCCTCAGTCTCTTGCACAGCAGAAATAGCAAGCAAATGGCATGACTGCAGAGAGGTTGAGGATTGGTGAAATGGTGAGAATGCAATAATCATGCTTGACACAATTCTACACCTCTTATTGTTTCTCTGTGACCTTGAACCTGATTTATTCACTATTTGTGTTATGCATGAAGATCTGAGTAAGACTGACAAAAATTAGAGTATCTATACTGTACAGAGATCTTCAGGGAACCTGCCGGCCATCTAATCCAACAAACAAGAGCACTGCAACCTACATCTCAAAGGTGGAAGTGGACAGCTGGTGGTACAAAGTGTAGGATTTTTTGGGTGGATAGAAATCTGTATTTTGTATTTCCAGATAAGGAAGGCTCAACCTGTTGATTCAGTTACCAATAGCATAATCCTCACTGCTTTCTTTGTGTTTACTGTATGTAGGACTAACACTATATTTTGCTCCAAACAAGTTGGAAACACAGAGAGTTATTCTTCAAAAGATATTGTATTGTGAATCAAAGTTCATACTCAGTTCATTCTTTGTTACACAATTCACTTTCTGACACTATGTATTTCAAATGTTACCTTTTTCTATTGTCGAAATAGTGCAGAGTTTATAATGTAATGATTTACAGTATCTCTCAAATTGACCACATAGTGTTGATTCTGATAGAAAATAGTTTAGAACAATGGTATATTCAGAGAGAAATCTTCCACCAATCGAATGTAGGTCATGGCCACCTAGAAGAGCCTGTTACAATGAAGGCCTTTGGTGGCTAATAAATCTGAAACATGACAATAGAGGTCCTGTATGGGTCACCTCTTTTATGGTGATCCTCATCTGAACTTCTAGATTCAGTTCCAGATTAATTGTGTTGATATTGAAAGTTGCATGCACAGTCATGCAGAAATGTTCTGCAAATATCTCTTTTCAAATCCTTTTCTGCTCTGGTAATTGCATGCAATAAGCATGCCATACAATTAGAAGTGACCTACTTCTCTCCTGTCTCATGTCCCATCTTTCTCTTTGTCAGGAGTGCTTTGATTGGGTGATTTTGCACAGCAGAATGGGATTGGACTGGATAACCCTGGTGGTGTCTTCCAACTCTATGATTGTATTATTAATTTCTTTATACCTAGATTCTAGGCTTGGTTTAGAATCCTAAAATCGGGATTCTAAAATCAAATGGGGGGGATTTTTTTTATTAGTATATCAAAGACTTACAAAAAATTTTCCAAAAAGTTCTAAAATGTAACTTAAGTACTAACGAAATTCTAAAGTGGTTCTAAAGTCTGAAAAGCAGGGAAACAGTTAAAAATCAAGGGGGGAACATTCCCCTTCACCTCTGCAGTGCAATTAAGTGGAGCTGTACATGTATAACATAAATATAAGAGGTAGTAGCTACTTGCTCTCAGGACAATTGTGAAAGTGAAGTACGATTCTCCCCCTTATTATTTCCCCCTTCCCCTCCTTTCTTCCTTCTCTACCCTCTTCTTTCATTCCTTCCTTTGCTCTTTGGTTCCCATCCCTTCTTTTCTCTTTCCTTCCTTCCCTCCCCCTTCTCTACTTCTTCCTTTGTCTCCTTCCTTCCTTTGTTCACGTTTTATTTCCCTAATAGCAATTAAACAGAAAGATATATGTATAATATATAGACTTTCTGCTGTGCTTTCTGCAACCGAACTTGCCTATCTCAGATTGGCCTCTTTACTCATCAGCGCTTGTAAAAAGCGTGGGATGAGTCCTTCCTGAATCTTCGTTTGTGAAGTAATGCCGAGAGAGAGATATGTATTAATGCAGTGGTTCCTCATGTTGTGGTGACCCCCATCCATATTTTCGTTGCTACTTCATAATTTTGTTACTCTTATGAATTCTAATGCAAATATCTAATATGCAGGATGTATTTTCATTGTTACAAATTGACCAAAGTTAAAGCATAGGGATTAATCACAAAAACAATATGTTTAGGGTATGGACAACAGATGATGGGATTTGCAGTACCTTCAACCATTCAGCTCTGACTTCCACAGACCAGAGTCCCCACAAATGACAGACCTAGACCAAACTTGGCACACAGAACCGCCATAACCAACAGAATATACTGGAGAGGTTTGGCAGTGATTTAGGGAGATGTAGTTCACCTACATCCAGAGAGCAAATGTGAACCCAAACCACTATGGATCTGGACCTAACTTGGCACACATATTCATTATGCCCAAATTTGAGCACTGGTGTTTAGGGAAAATAGATCTTGACATTTGGGAGTTGTAGTTGCTGAGATTTATAATTCACCTACAATCAAAGAGCATTCTGCACCCCACCAACGATGGAATTGAACCAAACTTGGCATATATAAATCCCATGAAAAAAAAAAAGAAAATACTGGAGAGGTTGGGGGAAAATAGACACTGACATTTGAGAGTTGGCGCTACTTGGATTTATAGTTCACCTGCCATCAAAGAGTATTCTGAACACTATCAACAAAGGAATTGAACCAAACTTGGAACACACACTCCCATCACCAACAGAAAATACTGAGATGTTTGAGAAGAACTGACAGTGTAGTTCACCTACATCCAGAGAGCACTGTGAACCCAAACGATGAAGTACTGGAGTGATTCCCAACCTTTGTTCCTCCTGGTGTTTTGGACTACACCTCCCAGAATTCCTGACTGTTGGTTGTGATGGCTAAGGCTTCTGGGAGTTGAAGTCCCAAACAGATGGCGGAACAAAGGTTGGGAACCATAGATCAACTCCCTAGCAAGCTCCCTTCCAGCCTTCTTTCCCCCCGCGCCGCCGGCGCCCTCGCTCATCTCTCGCGCTCTCTCTAGCCCTGGTGCATGCATCAGGGCTAGAGAAAGGCAGAGAGGGGCGGGGCGGGGGTTTTCTCTCTCTCTCGCCAATGACAGGCTGGCGAGAGAGGAGGAGGAGGCCCTCGCTCACCCTTCTCTCTCTAGCCCCGATGCATGCACCGGGGCTAGAGAGAGGCGGGGGGTGAGCCCCTTCAATCCACTAAAATATAAGCCCACCCAAGCCTGGGTCGGCTTATATTTTAGCTGAAAGGGGCCTCAATCGAGGAATTTCTCCTCCCATTTCCCAGGCTGTCCCTCAGAAGGGAGGGACAGCCTGGGAAATAGGAGGAAATTCCTCCGATTGAGAACTCGCAGGGGTTAAGGGAGGCATCTGCGATTGAGGCCCTTTCCAGCTAAAATATATTTTAGCTGAAAGGGGCCTCAATCGACCCAGGCTTGGGTCGGCTTATATTTTAGCTGGAAAAGGCCTCAATCGGAGGAAAGGGGCTCCTCAGCCCCAGGCTGGCTCCCTCAGAAGCGGAGGGACAGCCTGGGAAATAGGAGGAAATTACTCCGATTGAGAACTCGCAGGGGTTAAGGGAGGCATCTGCCTCCCTTAACCCCTGCGAGGGCCTCACCGGAGGAATTTCCTCCTATTTTCCCAGGCTGTCCCTCAGAAGCCGGAGAGACAGCCTGGGAAATAGGAGGAAATTTCCTCGATTGAGGCCCTTTCCAGCTAAAATATAAGCCGACCCAGGCTTGGGTCGGCTTATATTTTAGCGAAAGGTGCCCTCGGAGGAATTTCCTCCTCGCCCTCTCTAGCCTCGATCCATGGATCGAGGCTAGAGAGAGGCAGAGAGGCACGGCCCCTTTTTCCAGCTAAATATGCTTCCGACCCAGGCTTGGGCCGGCTTATATTTTAGTGGGAAAGGTGCCCTCGTCATTTTCTCGCTTCTCTGCCTCCTCGATCCATGGATCGAGGCCAGAGAGAGGCAGAGAGGCGCGGGGCCCCTTTCCAGCTAAAATATGTCGACCCAGGCTTGGGCCGGCTTATATTTTAGTGGGAAAGGGGTCACCACCCCTCGCTTTCTCTCTAGCCTCGATCCATGGATCGAGGCTGAGAGTGGTAGAGAGGTGCGCGAGGCTTTTTCCAGCTAAAATATATGCCGACCCAGGCTTGGGCCGGCTTATATTTTAGTGGGAAAGGGGCCTCAAGGCGCTTTTCTGCCTCTCTCTAGCCTTGATCCATGGATCGAGGCTAGAGAGAGGCGAGGGGTGAGCGAGGGCACTTTCGCCGCTAAAATATAAATGACCCAAGCTTGGGTCGGCTTATATTTTAGCTGAAAGGGGCAATCGAGGAATTTTCTCCTGTTTCCCAGGCTGTCCCTCCGCTTCTGAGGGACAGCCTGGGAAACAGGAGGAAATTACTCCAAGGCCCCGAGCTGCTTCCAAAGCGCTGAAGAAGCAGCACGGGGCCGAGTTTACTACTGTTTCAGGCCTGGGTCGGGTTATTTTGGGAAGGGGCCGCCCGCATGGCAGCCCTTTCCCGCTAAGATATAAGCCGACCCATCTTAGCGGGAAAGGGGCCCTCACATGGGGCCTCTCTCTAGCCCCGATGCATGGATCAAGGCTAGAGAGAGGCAGAGAGGGGCGCGGGGGCCTTTCTCCTCCTCTCTCGCAGGCCTGTCATTGGCGAAAGAGGAGGAGGAGGCCCTCGCTCACCCCATCCATGTTTCTTTGCCTCTGATTGGCTAAAGGAAAGGTGGAGTGAAGGGGAGGGTATGTCCACCTGGTATCCATCAGCCAATGACAAAACACGCTTACTAAGGGCAAAGAAACCATACGAATGCTTTACGACCCAGATACAAAATGGCGCCCCGAAGTGCCGTAAAGAAAGTCGACTTCCTGGTTCGCGACAGCGATACGTAAAACATCAAAAGTCCCATTACATACGAATCTCTAACGAATCCATTTAATTTCCGTTTCATTTTTCCCATGCCTACTAGATTCTACCATACAAAGTTGGATATGGAATTAAAGCTGCAACAATTAAGGCATCAAACTCTCCATGAATGTGACTGAATGCCAGAAAGAGTTAGTGAATGGTTCCGTTGCATGAAAATATTGGGAACAAACAATCAGTTCTTTGGTGCTGTTGTGTCCTCCATAAGGCTTGTTTTTTGTGTCTAAGTGGAATCTGGCCAAATAGGGAATTTCATTAGCTACTGAAGTAAATTCTATTGCAGTTTGTTTTTGATCTATTGCAGTTTTCAAGGTCTTGAAATTTGTAGTAAATGTTTGACAAGTAGTGTCTACTTTCTTCATATTTGCCTTTTGTTCCTTATAACTAACAAGAAATGTGTGGTAGACTGGAGTTCAGGAGGTTATGTCTCCTGGAGAGATGAAGCACTAATAGATCCTTAGAAGAAGTAGGAGCAACAAACAAATCTGGGATGTAATTGGAATACCTGAATAACTCAGTCACTTATACTCCTTTCCCGGCTATTTTAATAGCCCTGGTTAAAAGTGGAAGCAGACTTGATTAAGAGATCCCTTTCAATTGGACTATAAACTAATCAGAATTAGTTGCATTGGCTTCTGAGCAAATAAGTGGATGAGGATCTGATGCTATTGGTATTCAGAGTGTCATTTTACAAAGCAGGATCCAGGAAAAACTTTAAGAATTTCCTAAAAATCAGTGGATGATCCAAACATTTTGAAATGGGGGGCTTGCAGTGGTAAATGTGTCCTACAAGTGATTGCCATACAAATGATGGAAAGGGGAGCCTTTGAAGTTTCCTCATTGCTGCCAATGGGATGGATCTTCCTGGAGTGAAAATGAAACTTCTGGCTGACAAATGAAGAAACAGTATTTTCCCCCTTCTGAATTTGGGAAGCCCCCCCCCCCAAATCAGAATGGGGACACCTGAAAATCAGACAGTGACACAAGGTTTCCTGAATTGCTCATCCTTACTAGGGAGGTCAGCCCCTCCATCCTGACCTCTAGGAGACAGTTAAAGACCTGGCTGTGGAACGAAACGTTTGGCCCATCATAGGAATATTTAAAGTTAAAATGAAAGTTAAAAGTGCAATGACCCAGGACTGTTTACAGACAATGGCTATGGCTTTGTGTTATATGCGATTCTATGTGCTGTGTTTAATAATGTTTAATGTTTTATCAGGGGAGGGTCAATTTTAATGTTTTATACTGTTTTTAATCGATGGCATTGAATTGTTGGCAACACCGTGAACTGCCCTGAGCCCAATTCAGGGTTGAGAAGGGTGGTATACAGATATCGCAAATAAAATAATAAATAAATTAATAAATACTACTATCTATAAGCTGTCTGTAGAGAGTAACATGTCTTTGTGAAACCATAAATAATACTTTTAAAACACACGAGCCCCCCCTTTTTTACAAACTATATTCCAAACTGTTAGTTTATGTAAATGACAGGAATACTGATAGACCTACTTCAGTTTGGGATCTGTCAAGATTTTACTGGAACAAAGCAAAAAAATCTGAAGAGAGCTGACACTCTTTCCTAATATGGCAGAATTTTCCATCCTTTGGCCGTATAGATGTTTTGGATTTGAAGGTCCTAGAACATCATAAAGACAGCCATGATCAACTGCACAGTGAGTACTGACTATGTGTATTAATCCAGTGTAGACACGTCCCTTACTAGCCTATAGGTACTAGAGAAAACCAGTACCGCGACTAAATGCAAGAAATTCCAGCCATCAGCCAAAAAACATGCAAAGTATTTATTTTACATTTGCACCCATATTTTGCATCCACAAATTATCTATATCAGCAATGAATAATATCTTACCTTTGCACACATGAAGCTTCATTTTATTTTGATGATCCCAGAATGTGTTCTGAAAAGAACTTGAGTAAGCTTGGACTCCAGAGCTGTTACATGGGCACACCCGTTTGCTTCATGTACAATTTCCAGATGTGCTGTCCTTCCCATCTGTCAAAAAAGCAATTATATAGCTATCTTATCTGCCATAAGTGTAATGGGATGTAATCGATGTTAAATAAAACTTTGGTTCCATCCCCAAGAGTAAACCTTTAAACTGTTGTGCTTTTATGCATATCTGAAATATTTAAAACACTCAGATATTGCTGCTAATTTCATGCTAAGGATGAAGTAAAGATATGGGAAAATGTAAATATTTTCTAATTTTTATGTTTTTCTTTTTTTTGTTGATGTTATATGTGTTGAGAATCATCTGTTTTAACATTCTCTTTAATCTTGGGGAAAGAGAAGGTTCACATATCTGGTCTGGATAACCTACTGAAGTGTTTGCTTATGTAAATTAAAACTGAGATTTATATCTGCTATCCGTTGATGCAATTTGTTTCTCTTCACAGCACAGGCTAACAAAGATTGCAGTTTCGAATCTGTGTAACTCAATTTCTTCTTTACCTCTAATTCATGCCATGTTAGTATATACAAGCTAACAGTTGCATTTAGGTTTTCTATGTGATCTTGTGCAATTTTAGAAGCCACTACAATTACAAAAGTGGACATGTGTAAAGGTAATGTCATTAACTGGGTAAAGCAGTTGTTATCCAAATTTGTGCTGTGAAAAATATCAGAGTCAGAAAGATTGCTGCTTTGTCATTGAAAACCATTGGTAACTTTGAGCAAGACACAATCCTTCAGCCTCAGCGGAAAGCAAGATAAACCCCCTTCTTGAACAAATATTGCCAAGAAAAGCCCACGATAGGTTTTTCTTAGTATTATGATAAGTTTTTTTAAAAAAAATTACTAGAAGCCATACAACAACAAATAGCAATATATTCCAGGGGTCTGGTTGAAAGATAAAATCAAATGCTTAACGATTAGATGAAAGAAAAAAAAGGGATTCGGTTCAAGAATGTGGCTTGAGATAGAAGGAATACAATAGGTGAGGAGAAGCCGAGGAGCCATCTAACCAAAGTGAAAGAAGAAAGTGCAAAAGCTGCGTTGCAGTTAGACATAAGAAAAACCAAGATTATGGCCACCAGACTGATCAATAACTGGTAAATAGAGGAGAAAACATGAAGGCAGTGACAGACTTTGTATTTCTGGGTGCAAAGATTACTGCAGATGCAGACTGCAGCCAGGAAATCAGAAGACATTTACTTCTTGGGAGGAGAGCAATGACCAATCTCAATAAACTAGTGTGAAGTAGAGACATCACACTGGCAACGAAGATCTGTATAGTTAAAGCAATGGTATTCCTCATAGTAACCTACGAATGTGAGAGCTGGACCATAAGGAAGGCTGGGCGAAGGAAGATAGATGCTTTTGAACTGTGGTGTTGGAGGAAAATTGTGAGAGTGCCTTGGACTGCGAGAAGATCCAACCAGTCAATACTTGAAGTAATAATGCCTGACTGCTCATTGGAGAGAAGGATATTAGAAGCAAACATGAAGCCACATAATGAGAAGACATGAAAGCTTGGAGAAGATAATGATGCTGGGGAAAATGGTAGGAAAGAGGAGCTGACCAAGGGCAAGATGGATGAATGTTATCCTTGAAGTGACTGGCTTGACTCTGAAGGAGCTGGGGCGGTGATGGCCGACAGGGAGCTCTGGCGAGGCTGGTCCATGAAGTCACAACTGAACGACATAATTTTATAATATTAGGACAAAGTTTCAGTAGAGGATTTGAATATTGTAGGAAAAAGGAAGTGGAGGATACATATCGAGCTTTTGCAGATGAACCAAGGCAAGGGAAAAAAGTATAAGAGAGATGTCAAAACAATTAGAAGACACACAATACACTTCACCATCCAACTTGTTGGCTGGTGGAGCATTTTGTCTCCTCCCCTCGGAGAAGAGATTGGTTAATTTTGCAGAATCTGCTGGAAGGGAGGAGGGGCTGGCATGGTGGTGCCAGCCCCTTTTTCCTCAGTCTGCATCAAGACATCGAAGAGGGAGGCAGCTTGCAAGGAGAGGCCCTCAATTATATGACGAAGGTCAGTTTGGGGCCTGTCTAGGGAGCGACTGGTGGAGTTTAGCTCCCTGATGGGGCTTCCTTGCTCCCTTGGGATGCAGCTGCCCTTTTTTTGGGCCAGATGGACACGAGTCCAGGCCATCTAAATCCCTCTCCAGGGGGTTTTGAGTTTAGGTGGGGATTCCTGGGCCTTTAGGTCACCATGTGCACCCAGCCCCGACTCACCTCAACTTCAAGGGGTGCAGTTGGCTGGGCCTACATGCTCGTTGCAGCCTGCTTGCAGGGCTGGGGCTGGGTGGTAAGGGAGTTGGCCCAGTCTCTTCCCCATTCAGGGCGGCGGGGCTTGTTTTTTCGACAGGGCCGCCAGTTAAAAGTTGATAATAATAAAATAATAATAGTATTAAATTAATGAAATAAGGGAATAAGTAGGAGCTTTGGGGGTTTTTTCTAGCCCGCGCTTTCCAGCACGGGCGGGAGGCAGGCTCTCTCGGCTTGGAGCAAGCACACGCTGGGCTGCCTCCATGGCATAAGTCCCGTTTCTGTGGTCTTGCTTGGCCGCCGGGAGCGCTGCGCGCGAGCTGGTCAATGCTTGTAGGTAGGCCGGCCTGGGGGACGCCGCGCGCGGCCCTCTTTTTTTCGCCGGACTTTGCCGCTGCGGCCTGGTCGGCTCGGCCGAGCGGCGGCGTGCGACCGCTGCCTTCCTGCGCAGCACTTGGGCCTTTTGACCTGTCTGCGCATGCGCAGGTGGATGCGCATGCGCGATGCAGCTGATTGTGGACGCCATTTTGCCGTACGGCAGATGGGGATGGGGGCCGCCATCTTGCTGTACGGCCGATGTTGAGTGGGGCCGCCATCTTGCGTCGGGCGGTCTTTTTGTTGGGGGCCGCCATTTTGGACACATGGCGGCCCGCGATGGGGGCCGCCATGTTGGCCGCATGGTGGCCTGCCACTGGGAGCCGCCATTTTGTATGGCGGCCATTTTAATTGATTAAATATATATTTATTTAAATAAATTTTTTTAAAAAAAGGATTAAAATAAATAAATAAATAAATAAAAAAGAGAAGGAAAGAACATGAAATAATAAATTAATGAAACACTAATTTAAGATGATTGTTTAAGATGATTATATTTATTCATTTACATATATATATATATATATATATATATAAAAAAAATAATAATTTTGAATTGAATTGTAAGAGGAATAGGTATATATACATATGGATTATAAATATATGTGTATATATGTATAAAAATAATAATAATAATAATAGCAAATGGAATGGAAGGTAAAAATTATTATATATATAATTTATCTTAATGAATGAAATGAATAAAGCGAATTGGTAATGAAGCAATTCGCATTGAATTCTGTTTAGGCAACCTTTGGGTGCCATCAATTAGGAGGTTGGTTTGCCAACTCTTTAGCAGAGGAGCTCCCGACCGTGGTACAGCTCGCTGACTATGGACCTAATTTTAGAAATAAATAAATCAATAAAAAAAAATAAATGAATAAAAGTAAAATTTTATTAATATATGCTATAAAGGGGGGAAGAGGAGGCGTCTCACGTCGCAATGGTAGGACTGCAGGCGATATGACGGTGTCCCTCCTCTCCAGTTCTAATGGGCGTCGGACCTAAGACTGGGAAGTCTTGTATTCAAAAACAAGCCGGGGTCAGTGAGCTACTGATTTTCATAAGCCTAGCTTGCTATGGACCATGCGACCACAATGGATTGTTGCATATGCGAGTTGGCAGCCAGTTCCTCAAAGCCATACTGACCAAGGAGTCCCAGCTTACTTGTCCGAACGCATCGGCCGCTACGTCCCATCCCGTAACCTAAGATCATCCGGGAGGCCCTGCTCTCGCTCCCGCCGACCTCTCAGATGCGGTTGGTGGGGACGAGGACAGGGCCTTCTCGGTGGTGGCCCCCGCCTGTGGAATGCGCTCCCTACAGAGATACGGTCCACCTCATCCCTCCTGACATTCAGGAAGAACGTGAAATCCTGGCTCTGGGATCAGGCATTCCCTCACCAGCACTAGGCAGCATGTGAGACGGAATTTTAATGGGAGGGAGGAAGAGGGTCAATGTTTCTAGGGTTGAATACTGTTTTAATTGGAATGATTGTAGATGTGTTGAGGGATTGTATTTTAATGCCTTAATGTTTTAATGGGTTGTGGGGTTTGGGGTTTTACGCTGTTGATGTGGCATCGAATTGTGCCTGCTGTAAGCCGCTCTGAGTCCCCCCTCGGGGGTTGAGAAGAGCGGGGTA
Organism: Anolis apletophallus; assembly: GCA_030556195.1. Lineage (NCBI taxonomy): Eukaryota > Metazoa > Chordata > Lepidosauria > Squamata > Anolidae > Anolis > Anolis apletophallus. The sequence goes on along the minus strand of JARBWK010000004.1, from coordinate 125,389,262 downwards.
AAATCCTGAAATAAATAAAATAAATAAAGTTATGTTTTAAGTAAGACTGTGGGACAGGGTGTAGCTCTCGACCGTGGATAGTCCAGCTTGCTGTTGACCTAGATAACCCTATGGGATTGTGTATCCACGAGTTTGCAGCTACCGTCGGTGGATAGTCCAGCTTGCTGTTGACCTAGACAACCCTACGGGATAGGGGATCCACGAGCTGGTAGCTCCCTATGGGATTGTGTATCCACGAGTTTGCAGCTACCGACAGTGGATAGTCCAGCTTGCTGTTGACCTAGACAATCCTGCGGGATAGAGAATCCACGAGCTGGTAGCTCCCGTCCGTGGATTGTCCAGCTTGCTGTGACCTAGACGACCCTAATGGGTAGCGGCAGCCACGACGTGCTAGCCAAATGAAATAAAATCTGTACCGCCCAGGAGGTCACTGGTTTCCAGGCATTCCTAGCGGCAGAATGAGCTCCCGACTTTGTAAGTCCAGCTGCTGTTGAGCTAGGAGAATTACCAATAGTGGCTTCCGTAAGTGGTCGCCAACTGCAAGAGAATAGCTTCCGACAGTGATAGCTGAGCTTGATGTTGACCTACGCAACCTAAATGATGGTGGCAGTGCAAGTTTGGAGTCAACTGCAAAAACTCTCTGCTGACCGGGCAGACATATGTACAATAGCAAGCTCGGGGCAGGGAGAGCTCCTCAAGGTTTACAGCCTGGCTTGCTGTTGACCTGCACCACTTTAAGTGAAAGTTGGAGCTGCGATTTGGTTCCAACTGCATTAAATTCTAACGAACGTGAAGGCTGTGTTTAAAAACAAGTTGGGGGGAGTGAGCTCCTGACTCTGAATAGCCTTGTTTGCGGCTACCCATGTAACCATAGTGGATAGTGGCATTGGTTAGGGGGGAGACAGCTGCTCAAGAAGTTATGGGTTTAACGCAGGCGGGGGACCGAGGAACTCCCTGCTGTTAATTGGCTAGCTAGCTGTTGACCCAGACAACCTTACGGATAGTGGCCCCTGCAAGTGGTGCCTAGCTACATTAAATCACTGCGGAACATGAGGGCAAGTTTTCATAGCTAGCCTGTGGGCCGAGTGATCCTGTAACTGTCAATATGCTGGGGTACGGTTGACTTTTACAACCTTAGAGATAGTGCATTAGAAGTCAGGCTTTCAAAGCCAGAGGGTCAGAAAGGGCGACACCTGAATATAGTCCCTAGTTTCAAAACTACAAGGGATGCCTATGGAATTATTGTCTTGCTTTATAACTGTAATACATTACCGTTATACATGGTAAGGGGATACGGATCTGTTGGCGTTTGTGTATTCATTGGATCGGATCTTCTCAGATCCCGATAGGCCCAAAGAGAACATCGGGGAGTTTGCGAACAACAGACATTGTCATTGGGCTTTGTGGCTGCTGGGTTTCGTAGTTTACCGGCACACAGAGCTTGGAGAGCCACCGATGCGGGAGATGGGGCGAGTTTGCCTCGCAGCGCTCCCGGGAGGGACGCACCGACATGAGGCACCCTCCATCTTCTCATACTTTTTCTTAATTCATTGGCTTACTTCCTTGTTACTACAAGGGGACCCCAAGACGGGACCCATTCATGGGGATATATTTATCCTATGAGTGGACCTGTTTTCTCTCATTGTAGACAGGGGCATGGGCTTGAAAAAGGAGGCTTGGGTTATTGGTTAACCCTTTAGCCTGGAAAAGGATCCCAGCAGGTGATTCCTCGGATTTCAGTTATGGGATCTGGGGCCATGACATGCCGCAATTTAGGCCGTGTTATACACACGCACCCCCTAGCAGGCAAACCTCATCAGCAATGTTAAGATAAGTAATACTGATGAATCAAAACAGGGGTGTTGGCAATACACTAGACTTGAATTGACTGTTAAATTGCTAGGGGTAGCCTCTTATGCCTCAGGGCCGGGAGGCTTGGAAGTAGAGGTTGGTTTTATATTTTGGTTTTGCGCACTCTGCATGATATGTGGGGTTGCACTTTGGGTTACTATTATACCGTGTGGGATGGTTTGTTGGTTTTCAGTCTGGTTACGTTCGATAGGGGCTTTAGCAGTGGCGTGGGCCCAGCCGTTAGTTCTGCTCAAGCTAACCAGACTATTTGTGCCGGTCGCAACGGACATTTTAAGGTGTTTTCCGATAGGCGGGGTTGTCCCCATAAGCGATTGGCCGCGCCAGCTTATTACTTCTGGGCAGGTCAGATTCCGTTAACGGTTGGCGGCATAAAGTTGACCGGGCGGCCATGCCCTCAGGGCTAGACTCCGGATAACGGAGACCCGAGCTCCTGCTAGGTTGAGAAGCCTGAAGCTCAAGGCCTACGCGGACACGCAGGAGCGAATTGGTCCGGGCGGATGCTTGGACAGATGTTTGGCAGCCCTATGGGATCAGCGGGAAGATTCCTAGTAGCGAAAGCTGACAGGTAGAGGCAGTTTCGGTTGAGTTCGGCAGTACAATAACGCGTAATGGCATGTTTGTACAGGCATGCGTCATTAAACTGGCGGAGCGTATTGACCCCGAGCTTAGAACTCCCGATTTTAATGCCAACAACAAACCATTATAACAAGCATGGTTCCAGTTTAAAGTGTCACATATACCTTTTCCTAGGTGTCCATTCCCCGTAGTACAGCCAGTGAGGCTTTGGGACGTCAAATGGACTAGCAAATGTGGGCCTGGCTACCGTTTGGCAAGCCGGATGGTATACAGCTAACATATTATCAGTTGGGCAGGCACCAGGAAGGTGCTCGGGATGAGGGTTGTCGAACAATACAGGTTTCGCAACCTTTCATGCTGCATGGGAGAGGTCTCCGTGGCCAATGCTATGGGACATGACTCGGAGATGATCAAACCCTGGGCAGATGTAAATCAAATGCCTTCAGGAAATATGTGGTACTCCGTTGTCATAAGTTGATTGTGCCGATCCGGGAGATCCGCTTTGCTGATCCTGGGTTTTAGTATCCGGCCGGTGAGTAGTTATTTTCACTGGGCTGCAAACGGGACTTAAGGAGTTATGGTTAACATTTGGGGGCGATTCAGTTTTGCAACCCAACATTGGAGAATCTTCGGCGGCTTATGCTATGGGACAAGACTCAGTGGGGGTCAAGCCCTGAGCCGAGAGCAATTTAATGCCTTCAGTGAGTGCACGGCACTCCGTTGTTATTAGTTGATTGTGACGATCTCTTTGAGATCCATGGTGCTGAACCTTGGATGGAGTATCCTCGTCTGCAGGCACAAGTCTTTACTGAGCTGTTAGGCAGGCCACGAGGACTCACTATGGTCAGCATTTTGGGGTTGTGCAAAGTTGCAATCCCCTATGGCTGCATTGGAAAAGCTATGGTGACCAATGCTATGTGATATGACAAAAAAAAAAAAAAAAAAAAAAACCTGGGCTGAGGGAAACCAAAGGCCTTCAGGAAATACGTGGGTACTCAGTTGTCATAATCACGGTTGGATCTGTCGGTTCAGATCCTGCGTTGCTGAACCATAAAGGGAGGATCCTCGTCTGCGGACACAGTTTCACACACTGGGTGTCCCGGCAGGCCATGAGGTCTCACTATGGTCAGCAGTTGGGCCTCGTATCCGTAGCTGCATTTGTGTGGCATGGGATCAGAGGTATGCGTTGGGACGGTTCGCTCCCACGTTTGCTGCGGTCTAGGAGGGCACCCTCCAGGCGTTGATTATACACCTGGGAGGCAACGATCTAGGCCCCTCGAAGGGTAGGGCCTTGTACTTGCAAGCTCGTAGCAGCATCCTAGAAAGATGGCATGCATATAGATATAGAAGTGGCTAGAAAACGGGTGAACCGGGCCACGCACACGGTGCTTGCAAGGGTTAGGGGCTTCTACACATCCCAGGGGCAGATCTTGCTTGACAGCCCTCACCTTTACAGATCAGATGGACTCCATCGGTTTGCTATGGGCAATTTAGTGTTTCGACATAATGAATGATAGGTGTTCGGTTATAGTGGATGGCTTGGTGGGGGATGGGAGCTAAATAGGACATTTGCTCCCAATCCGTGGCGTAAATAGTTGAGTTATTCAAAGGTTGTAGACACTTAAGGCACCCCTTAAGGGGTGTGGGGCATTATGCAAACACTCACCTAGACTGTTAATTTTAGGGGTGAGGTGATGAGAAATGTCCCAGGAACGGGGAGAGTCTAGTCTCAAAAGTTGAGAGAGATTTCTCCTGATGTTTCCCTTCCGGGTTGCCCGGGTTGAAATCTACAGGGGACCCAGGCAGTACGCCTGAAGAAGCTGAGGGGTAGACATTAAGAGACGCTACCTCAGCTTACGCACACCAAGTTGAACTGACACCAAAAAGCTAGTTGAGTTACAAGTTAAATAGGTAACTATTCAATAAAAGTTGCCCAAATTTGAAACCATATATATTTGTGTCTGTCTCGTTATTTCGAGGGGTTGGAAGACAATACACTTCACCATCCAACTTGTTGGCTGGTGGAGCATTTTGTCTCCTCCCCTCGGAGAAGAGATTGGTTAATTTTGCAGAATCTGCTGGAAGGGAGGAGGGGCTGGCATGGTGGTGCCAGCCCCCTTTTTCCCTCAGTCTGCATCAAGACATCGCCCACCACTCCCGCCCATGGATAGTATAATAATGATCGCTCAAATGGTTTAACATTTGGGGGTCGGATAGGAATTCGCCCACTGGGTTTTGCCTATCCTATACTGTCTATTAGGGGCTTAGATGGAATGGTCGGCTAGTAATCTAGCTAAGCGTAAATAGTTGAGTTATTCAAAGGTTGTAGACACTTAAGGCACCCCTTAAGGGGTGTGGGGCATTATGCAAACACTCACCTAGACTGTTAATTTTAGGGGTGAGGTGATGAGAAATGTCCCAGGAACGGGGAGTCTAGTCTCAAAAGTTGAGAGAGATTTCTCCTGATGTTTCCCTTCCGGGTTGCCCGGGTTGAAATCTACAGGGGACCCAGGCAGTACGCCTGAAGAAGCTGGGGGTAGACATTAAGAGACGCTACCTCAGCTTACGCACACCAAGTTGAACTGACACCAAAAAGCTAGTTGAGTTACAAGTTAAATAGGTAACTATTCAATAAAAGTTGCCCAAATTTGAAACCATATATATTTGTGTCTGTCTCGTTATTTCGAGGGTTGGAAGACAAAACTGGGAGTTACCCTGGACCATTCTCTGACCTACAAGAAGCACTGTCTGAATATTAAGCAAAAAGTGGGTACTAGAAACAATATCATACAAAAGCTGACTGACACAACCTGGGGATCACAACCAAATACAGTGAAGACATCTCCCCTTGCGCTTTGCTACTCTGCTGCTGAGTATGCATGCCCAGTGTGGAACACATCTCGTCACGCTTAAACAGTGAACACGGCTCTTAGTGAGACATGCCGCATTATCACGGGGTGTCTGCACCCTACACCACTGGAGAAATTATATTGTTTAGCTAGTATTGCACTACCTGACATCTGCTGGGAAGTAGCAACCAATAGTAAAAGGACCAAGGCAGTGAAAGCTCTGACCCATCCCCTGTTTGGATATCAGCCAGCACACCAACGACTTATATCAAGAAATAGTTTTCTAAGATCTACAGAGACACTCACTGGAACACCTCAGCAAGCAAGAGTCCAAAAGTAGCAGGCTAAAACCCAGAACCTTAATCAATGGCTGTTACCAAATGAGAGGCTCCCTCCTGGACACACAGAAAACTGGATGACTTGGAAGGCACTGAACAGACTGTGCTCTGGCACCACAAGATGCAGAGCCAACCTTAAGAAATGGGGCTACAAATGGAATCCACAACATGTGAGCATGGAGAAGAACAAACCACAGACCACCTACTACAATGCAACCTGCCACATGTACAATGGAGGACCTTCTTATAGCAACACCAGAGGCACTCCAAGTGGCCAGCTACTGCTCAAAGGACATTTAGTAGAATGCCAAGTTTGCAAGTTTGTTTTTTTAATAAATAAAATACAGTACAACTGTTTGGTTTGCTCCTGACACAGTACATGAAGAATAATAATAATAATTATTATCATTTGAATTTGGTACCTTTTGGAAACGAACTCCACAAATAGGAAACATATGGCCCTGTCTACATAGACAGTATAATGTGGCTTCAAGATTTCTCAATACCAAATGACCAAAATGCGCATTTAAAAAGTCCCAAGAAAGTTCAGCTGAATAATACATTAAAGCATTGTTTAGGAATGTATCCCAAATTCAGGGCAAAATCAGATCCACAATATGCAGAGTGCATTGTAGACATACACACACCTCATACTGAAGGGCAGTAAAGAATCCAGAATGGGGGCCACTGAAAAGTGCCCCATGCGTAGGGCTGGGAAACAGGGACCCTCTGGGAGAGGTATCAATTACCTCCACTTCTACTAATCAAGTTCCCTTTTTTCACTCTGCATTCCTCTGGGGCTCTGGCACACATCTCTCCCAAAAATGAGAAAAATGGCACAGCAGTTTCAGCCCAGTTTCTGAGTTTAATGTAACCACAGAATTGCCCACCTGGCCTCAAACCACTTCCAGACCTGTCAATCTCATAACCCACACAATGAAACCAGTTACTCTCAAACCAGTTACAAGCTGCAATATAGTGTCAGTGCGACCTAGGTTAAAGTACAAAATACTTTCTTTATACACAACATGCTATATATAAAAACATAAAAGTAGTCCCACGTAGAATGTCTGTAGATTAACAGTAAAAAAAACTATAAATGAAAAATATTATACTTTAACATAGTCTTTGGGGGGTTAAACAGAACATAAATGCCATAGAGAAATAATGAGAAGAAATACAGAAAGCTGATAGTATGCTAGCAGAGCTTATAAAAGTAGATTTAGGCTGCAGTTACCATGATAAAATCTGTGGGGTTTGATATACATTGTACTCTACATTGCTTTTACAGGTGCACACTCGAAGGGCTTACTTACAGAAGCACATTTCAAATAACTTGCCATGAAAATTGTTGTTTCTGTTGTAGTAAGTCAAGCACATTCGCTACTTTACTTATGCTCCATAGAAGGCATACTCCATAGAACGCTTTGGTTGAAACCTCAAATGCTTTGTGAACTCCTGTTCTGATACCCGCTCATGTCACAATCCAGGATCTGATCCCACATTTTCTGTTTATCCCAGATTATCTGGCAGTGCAGACCCATATAAAACAGAAAACTGAAAATCTGGGTTCAGATCTTGGGATATAGGGCTTGTCTGGAAGGGCCCTCAGATAACCTAGTTCAAAGCAAATATTGTAGATTATCTGATTTGATATATGGCTGTGCAGAAGGGCCCTCAGGGAAAACAGCCCTCAATACATTATGTGACACTGGGAATGGTTGAGATTTCAGTGTCAAACAGAAAAGGAAATATGTGCAATTAACTGGCACAATTGGATTTGCATTACATAAGTGGTTTAATGCTTAATTTTGCTTTCTTCAGCCTTGGCAAACATTTCAACTGGCTCTTCGATGGGACAGAGTTAGATAGTAACCTTAGAATACATTACTGAGAGATGCAGAATGGATAGAATTGCTTGTACTACATGACTGCTTTGTGCCCTTCAGCTACCTTGCTCTCTACAGATGCAGGACAACCAGCCCACTCTCTGAGGTTGTGATGATCAACACCTTTTGAGTGTTAGATCTTCTACTCAAATTTTGCCAAATATATCATTTTCAGACTATAATCGGTTGACCTACAGTCATAGTTACACTGCATGCAGCCATTGTAATGTAGCGACTTTGTTTTGATATATCACAAGTGCATTCACTTTTGGGTAGCAGCCCCAAATCCCATAATTTTTGAACCATGAAGAGCAGGCTCTAACATTCCTCACAATGGACCAGTTTAATACTTATCCAGGAGGCTCCATCTGTTATAAGCACAGCTAGGGTCCGATGTTCTTCATTTCAGCTCTACATTCTAGGTAACTGTGGTAAGTAGCACTGAGGCAGGCCTATATAGAATGGGTCTCAGTATCCACGTGTGTTTGAGTGTAAGATGCCCTTGCCCCCTGCCATGGATACCAAAATCTATGGATGCTCAACGCCCATTATATATAATGGAATAATACTTTGGGATATACTCTGGTCAGCTGCAGTATAATATCTACCTTGTTGTAGAATTACTAGTGAGTTTTTGAAACATGCTGTTTCTGGCTTGATTCACACTACAAGCACACATTAGAAGTGTACATTTTGTGAATGCCCCTCCTGCATTCTGATTTTGGGCTCCATTACAGTGTCTGAGTAGAATCACCCTTAATTGAATTTATGACCTACTAGAATTAATAAGAAATTCATGATTAAACCTTTGTTAAAATCATATCTGTCTCCTCTTTCGCCCTCCCTCCCTCTCCTCCCCCCCTCTTTAAAAGGAGAGTTGGGGGGGTCATTTCCTAATTATTTGCATCTAAGGGTTTTCTTGCAAAAATGTCATTTTCACCAGGCATTCCTTTTTTTACAGTGTTTCATAGGGAAAAACTGTTTCATGTAAATATATTCCTGTGTAGAATGTTTTTATGCTAATATTCTTTACATTCCTAGTCATGACATAACATAATTGTAATTGCAATTAGTAGTATTATATGCCATTAGTTTATTCTGGCTAAAACTGAGCCTAGCATAATCATTCATATGACCGCATAGAAGGCATTATTTGATTCACAAAGGTTTTTGTTTCACTGATATACATTCTTTGCCTGTTCCCACAAGATCACAGATAACAAGTGCATAGACTATTAAAGGGAAAATGAATAGCATGTGATTTAATTTGAGTTATATTATCAGAAGCCAACAGATTTAATAATTTTATTAGATCTGTTGGTTGGGTGTATTTCTATACAAGTAAGTTCAATAAATCCAAAGAGGCTGATATAATTCATTTGCTAAGCAAGTGCTTTTGTTTCTTGTACTTTCTTAGTCTTTGAGGGTTCCTTTGTTTTTTGAAAATTGTTTTCTGCACAAATGGAGGAAAAAACTGCTTTGCATTTTTATCTATCTTTGTTAGCTGTCGTGGTGGGCAAAGACAGTGGGAAGAAAAGTATGTGTTCTGAAGGCAGTGGGAGACTGGTAGTCAAAGCTAGCATTTATATTAGCATTAATGGGGATTATGAATGTAAGTCTGCACTTTGAGACAGTAAAAACTGGGAAAGAGATATTTTCTTTTTTCAGCCTTGGTGTCTACAGTGCAATGAATACGCAAACAGGTTTTTATTTTGTTTTCTAAACAAGGCTCGAAGCAGATAGTGGTAGAATTAGTAGATTTCAACAATTATTTAATGGGTACATGCATCACTATTGAAAAGACAGAGAAAAAGATGACTTATGTTAGGCATAAAGAAATTTGCTAGTTCTATTTTCCAGTACTAAGATATTTGTCTTCCAACCCCCCGAAATAACGAGACAGACACAAAATATATGGTTTCAAATTTTGGGCAACTTTTATTGAATAGTTACCTATTTAACTTGTAACTCGACTAACTTTTTGGTGTCAGTTCAACTTGGTGTGTGTAAGCTGAGGTAGCGTCTCCTAAAGTCTACCCTCAGCTATTCAGGCATACTACCTGGGTCTCCTGTAGATTTCAACTCGGGCAACCCGTAAGGGAAACATCAGGAGAAATCTCTCTCAACTTTTGAGACTAGACTCTCCCGCTCCTGGGACATTCACCATCACCTCACCCCTAGAATTAACCTCTAGGTGAGTGTTTGCATAATGCCCCACACCCTTAAGGGGTGCCTTAAGTGTATACAAACCTTTGAATAACTGAACTATTTACGCTTAGCTAGTTTACTAGCCGACCATTCCATCTAAGCCCCTAATAGACAGTATAGGATAGGCAAAACCCTCGCGGCGAATTCCTATCCGACCCCCAAATGTTAAACCATTTGAGCAATCATTATTATACTATCCATGGGCGGGAGTGGTGGGCGATGTTCTCTTGCAGAATGAGGGAAAAGAGGGCTGGCAACCCCTATGCCAGCCCCTCCTCCCTTCCAGTAACTTCTGCACAATTAACCAATCTCTTCTCCGAGGGAGGAGACAAAATTGCTCCACCATCCAACTTGTTGAATGGTGAAGTGTATTGTCTTCCAACCCCGAAATAACGAGACAGACACAAAATATATGGTTTCAAATTTTGGGCAACTTTTATTGAATAATTACCTATTTAACTTGTAACTCGACTAACTTTTTGGTGTCAGTTCAACTTGGTGTGTGTAAGCTGAGGTAGTGTCTCCTAAAGTCTACCCCTCAGCTATTCAGGCATACTACCTGGGTCTCCTGTAGATTTCAACTCGGGCAACCCATAAGGGAAACATCAGGAGAAATCTCTCTCAACTTTTGAGACTAGACTCTCCCCGCTCCTGGGACATTCACCATCACCTCACCCCTAGAATTAACCTCTAGGTGAGTGTTTGCATAATGCCCCACACCCTTAAGGGGTGCCTTAAGTGTATACAAACCTTTGAATAACTGAACTATTTACGCCATGGATTGGGAGCAAATGTCCTATTTAGCTCCCATCCCCCACCAAGCCGACTAATAATAACTGAACACCTCCCCTTAAATCCTTAAGAAACAATGAATTGCCCACATCAGACCGATGGATTCCATCCAATCTGTAAAGGTGAGGCCTGCCAAGCAAGATCTATCCCTGGAATATGTAGGAGCCCCTACCCCTTGCAAGTGGTTTGCGCATGGCCCGGTTCACCCATTACCTGACCGTCAACATTTTTTAAATGTCCCCATTCCTAACCACCAGAGGCGAGGAATGACTGCCCACCATGTGGCGCGTACCCGTGGCCATACATGACAAATCTTACAGATGTCATTCCAAGCTTGCAAGGCCAGGGCTCCGCCCTTCAAAAGGCCAAGATCATGGGCTGCGAGGCATATCCACAACCCGTCTAGGAGGGGCCCTCCTAGACTGAAACAGAAGTGGGAGGAAACCGCCTCCACGCCTACCTCTGGTCCCTTGCCACTCCGCAGTAGTGACGGACGCGAGGCCCAAATGCTGACCATAATGAGTCCTCATGGCCTGCCTTGCAGCCCAGTGCTGCCACTGTGCCTGCAGACGAGGATACTCCATCTATGGTTCAGCAAAGCGGATCTGTCAAGAGATCACCACAAACAATTCATGACAACGGAGTACACACATTTTTGTTTTGTTTTCTTTTCTTTTCTCTCCGAGTCACATCACATAGCATTGGCCACCGAAGCTTCTCCAATGCAGCGAGAGTGGGTTGCAATCCTGTATTGCCCCAAACTGCTGACCATAATGAGCCCTCATGGCCTGCCTTGCAGCCCAGTGCTGTAACTGTGCCCTATTTCAATTTCATCTGCCCAGGGTTTTTTTTTGTTTTTTTTTTCTCCGAGTCATGTCACATAGCATTGGCCACCAAAGCTTCTCCAATGCAGCAATAGTGGGTTGCAACCTGTATTGCCCCCAGAAAGCTGGCCATAATGAGTCCTCATGGCCTGCCCAGCTGCCCAGCAAAATAACTGTGCCCGCAGACGAGGATACTCCATCCATGGTTCAGTAAAATGGATCCCAACGAGATCGCCCCAATCAAATTACTACAACGGAGTACCACGCATTTCCTGAAAGCGTTTTATTTCCATATGCACGGGGTTTAACCCCCTCCGAGACCTGTCCGATAGCATTGGCCACTGAAGCTTCTCAAATGCATCAAGCGTGGGTTGCAAACCTGTATTACCCCAAAATGCTGACCATAATGAGTCCTCATGTCGTGCCCTGCAGCCCAGTAAAAATAACTGTGCCCGTAGACGAGGATACTCCAACCATGGTTCAGCAAAAACGGATCTCATGGATCGGCACAATCAACTTATGACAACGGAGTACCACGTATTTCCTGAAGGCATTTGATTTCCATCTGCCCAGGGTTTGATCACCTCCGAGTCATGTCCCGTAGCATTGGCCAATGAGTCTTCTCAATGCAGCAAGAGTGGGTTGCAAAACCTGTATTGCACCAAACCCATCATCCTTAGCACCTTACTGGTGCCTGTATACAACTGGTAAGTTGTTAGTTGTATGCCATCCGGCTTACCAAACGGTAACCCGCCCAGGCTTGCTAATCTGTTTGAATAGCACCAAAGCCTCAACTGGCCATAAAACGGGGTCACTATACTTTGCCAACTTAATGACATTGCCTCAAGACCCCAAATCAGATTTGGCTGACGGCACCAGCCACTCTTCGCCATTATGCCGTATTGTTAGTTCAAATTCAACCAGGGCCCGCGTAAACCTGTCAATTTTAGATACTGGACTACCTTGCTGATCCAATAGGGCTGCCAAAGGAGCTGTCCAAGCGTCGGCATGAAACAAATTTGTTCCTGTGTGTCCGCATACGCCTCGTGGTACACGAGCTCCAGGGCCTTCCCAAATGCAGGGAGCTCGAATTTCTGCTGTCGTGAGTCTGACCCAGACTGCACGACCACCAAGCTAACTTTCTATGCCGCCAACCGTTAATATAATCTGAAATAGTCAGAGCCCATAAGCAATGAGCCAGCACAGCTAATTGCACCCTGGTCACTTGTGGGGCCAACCCCACCTTTGAAACACCCAAAACTGTGTTATGCAGCATGGCGTATGCCCTTCCAAATTCCTCAAACTCATTGACCCTCACGTACAAGATCACACGAAGTTTGAGGCCAAAGCTAATACACTACCCTTAAAGTTTCGGTCGCAACCGTCCCCAAATTGGCTGGCTGTATTGTGCCAGACTAACGGCTGGGACTATGCCCCTGCTAAAGCCCACAAACGAATGGAACTAGACTGAAGTACAACCAAACGTCAAACACCAGTATAAGAGTCACCGAAGGTGCAGCACCCACAGAACATGGAGAGCAAGCGGGCCGAAACATCCAACCACCGTATACTTCTAAGCCTCAACGCCTGAGGCATAAACGGCCACCCTTAAGGCATTCCTGACCGCCAATTCCAGTCCTTTAAATTGCCAGACCCCTGTTTTTACCCATCAGTATTTGCTGAATTTAACGTTGCTCGATGGGATTTGCTTGGCGAGGGGCGTGTGTATAATGTGGCTTAAATTAGAGGCATTTAATGGACCAAGGGCCTTGAAATGGACTTAGAGGAACCCCTTGATGGGATCCCCTTCCTATCTGAAAGGTTGGCCAATATTCTCCACACCCTTGCACATGCCTGAAATGAGAAAACTGGTTAACTACTGGGATGAACTATGTCACGGTGAATGGGGTCCCATCTTAATAACAAAGGAGTACCCCGGGAATGCGACACATAAGTAAGAGCATGCGAGGATGGAGGGTGCCTCATGCCAGTGCGTCTCTTCAGGGAGCACTGTGTGGAAAGTTCGGCCCAACTCCATCATCAGTGAAGTCACAATGCTCTACGCGCAAGCGAACTACAAATCCCAGCAGTCACCACTCCCAATGTCAATGTCAGTTGTCCGCAACCCATCCGTGTCCACATGTGTAAAATTTGATCCAGCGCAATGAAACAAAAGCCTACCCATCAGTGTTTACTTTAGAATTCATAACAGTAGTAAAATTCCAGCTATGACGCAAACAATAATTCTATAGTTGGGGTTTACCACCACATGAGCACCTGTATTCAAAAGTCGCCTCTGCCCCAAGGCTGGCTTTGACGCATGACTTCTCGGTCCGCAGTGATTTAATGCAGCTGGCTACGAACCCGCAGATGCAACTATCTTCAAGGTTGCATAGGTCAACCACACGCTAACTATTACAATCAGGAGCTCACTCTGCTCCCAGGCTTGCTTTGCACACATGACTTTTCGTTCAGTAGTGATTTAATGCAGTAGGCTCTCAATTAGCAGATGCAACTATCTTTAGAGTTGCATAGGTCAACGGCAAGCTAGACTATTAACAGTCGGGAGCTCACTCAGCCCCCAAGCTTGCATTGGAAACATGACTTCTTGGTCAGTAAATGATTTTACACAGTGGCCATCAACTAGCAGATGCAACTAACAATTAAGATTGCCTAGGCCAACAGCAAGCTAGACTATTAACAGTCGGGAGCTCACTCAGCCCCCAAGCTTGCATTGGAAACATGACTTCTTGGTCAGTAAATAATTTTACGCAGTGGCCACCAACTCGCAGATGCCACTAACATTAAGATTGCCTAGGCCAACCGCAAGCTAAACTGTCACAGCTGGGAGCTCACTCTACCCCCATGTTCTCTTTGAACACATGACCTCTTGGTCAGTAGTGCTTTAATGCAGCTGTCCACACACTAGCCGACACAACCATCAATTATGGTTGCATGAACAGCAAGCTAGACTATTAACAGTCGGGAGCTCACTCCCACCCCAGGCTTACTTCGAACACCTGACTTCTTGGTCCATAGTGATTTAATGCAGCTGGCTTCCATCTAGCAAATGCAACTACCAATTAGAGTTGCATAGGTCAACAGCAAGCTAGACTATTAATAGTTGGGAGCTCACTCTGCCTCCAGGCTTGCTCTGAACACATGACTTCCCCTGCAGTAGTGATTTAACGCAGTTGGCTACCCTTTTAGCAAATGCAACTATCAAAATAAGGTTGCCTAGGTCAATAGCAAGCTAGACTATTAACCGTCGTGATCTCATCTCACCCTGCCCCCAGACTTGCTTTGAACACATGACTCCTTGGTCAGTAATGACTTTAATGCAGTTGGCTGCCAAACTAGCAGATGCAACTATCTTTGAGGTTGCATAGGTCAACAGCAAGCTAGACTATCAACTGTCGGAGCTCCCTCTGCCCGTCGGCTAGCTTTGACCACAGACTTCTTGATCAGTAATTATTTTAATGCAGTTGGCAACCACTCGCGGATGCAACTATCAAGTAAGGCTTCCTAGGTCAACAGCAAACCAGACTATTAACAGTAAGGAGCTCACTCTGCCCCCAGGCTGCTTTGAATGCATGCCTATTTGTTCAGTAGTGATTTAATGCATTCAGCTGCCAAGTAGCAGATGCAACTATCTTTAAGGTTGCATAGGTTAACAGCAAGCTAGACTATTAACAGTAAGGAGCTCACTCTGCCCCCAGGCTGCTTTGAATGCATGCCTACTTGTTCAGTAGTGATTTAATGCATTCAGCTGCCAAGTAGCAGATGCAACTATCTTTAAGGTTGCATAGGTTAACAGCAAGCTAGACTATTAACAGTAAGGAGCTCACTCTGCACCCAGGGCTTGCTTTGAATGCATGCCTACTTGGTCAGTAGTGATTTAATGCAGTCAGCTTGTATATGTCTTGTATCATAACATTATATGTTAATTACTATTTATTATTATTAATTTTATTTAGTTATTTAAAATTATTTATTTTGACCTTACCAAAATGGCCACCAAGCCTAACACAAAATGGATGCCATGGCCCCACCCCCAAGATGGCCACTGACCTCACCAAAATGGCAGCTGAGTCTCCACCCCCTGCAATGGTTGCCACCCTTTAAAGATGGTGGCAATGGCCCCACCCACAAAATGGCCACCTCCATGGCCCTGGCATGGCCATGAGGCCCTGAAGTGAAGAGGACAAGGGTGAGTAAGGGAATCCCACCCCAGGGCCCTTTTAAGAAGAAGCTGAGGCTAGCAGTGGGAACCTCCAACCTTCAGTGAGCAAGTTCAGCAGCTCAGTGGTTTAACCCACTGTGCCACAAGGAGGGGGAGTTAAAGTAATATTATGTTATAGGAAGGGGGGGGGGGCAATCAAAACGAAGCCCTCCAGGCCTGGCTCCCTGTCCAGAGAAGCCAGGCAGAATTAAACTTAGATATAACTAAATTTAGCAGAGGCCTACGAAGGGCAAGGGGCCAGCTCAGCCTGGAGGATGAACTCTGGGCCTCATGGCCTCTGCACAGACCTGGTGCTGGAAGGGCTCCAAGGTGTTCCTCACTCAACGATGTTCTCTTGCAGAATGAGGGAAAAGAGGGCTGGCAACCCCTATGCCAGCCCCTCCTCCCTTCCAGTAACTTCTGCACAATTAACCAATCTCTTCTCCGAGGGGAGGAGACAAAATTGCTCCACCATCCAACTTGTTGAATGGTGAAGTGTATTCCAAATGCAAAATTATAAAGTGGTACAAATTCCTCTAACGTGAACCAAAGCTTAATTCTCCACCATTTGCACTTGCCTAATTTACTATGTACAGCCCTGTCCAGCAATGTGGTCCAAAGTTTTAAAAGGGGTAGAAAAAAATAACTAGCAGTAATTACATGTGCAGAAATTCAAGCCACATCTGCATTGCAATATAATGCATTACTGCTATATTTGGACATATTTTAGAAATCATTTTTGTCCTTTCCAAAAAGTGAAAAATATGATTTTTTGGTAAACAGTTATCACTTCACTTCACTTCACTTTATTTCTTGATTAGTCGCTCACCACCAGGTGCTCCGAGCGACTTACAGTTTAAAATATCATTTCACAACATAAAACATTAAAACATAGAATGTTTAAACAACAGTAACTATTTGATAATTTGTCTGATTACTTAAATGCCCACCCAAAAGCCAGGTCTTAAGCGCTTTTGCAAAAGGTCGCAACTCCAACATTACTCTAACATACGGCGGCAGAGAGTTCCATAGAGTTGGAGCATAGGTCGAAAAGGCTCTATGCCTTGTAACTTCCAGGCGTACCTCCCTAGGGCCCAGTGTATATAAAAGATTTTCCTGGGCGGAATGAGGCAACCACTGATGGAAAAACGGAATGAGGCGGTCCCCAAGATACGAAGGTCCTTGGCCATTTTGAGCACTAAATGCCAGGATCAGAATCTTGTAAGAGATCCGCTATTCTATTTGTAACCAATGCAGCTGTATCAGGATCGGTGTAATATGGGACCTCATTGATGAACCTGATAGAAGCCTGGCCACTGCATTTTGGACCATCCAGATCTTCTTAGTACTTGACTTTGGGAGGCCGGCATATAAAGCGTTGCAGTAGTCCAGCCTAGTGGTGACTGTTGCATGGATTACGATTTCCAATGCTTCTGCCGGAAGGTAGGACGCCAATTTCCTAGCCTGGCGAAGATGGAAAAATGGCCTGCTTGCTTATGGCAGTGATCTGGGCCTCCATCGTCAACGATGAATCTAACATGACTCCTAGGCTTTTTACAGTGGCTGATGGAACCAAGGCTTCGCCATCGAAATCAGGTAGAGACTGGATTAATCCTGGCAGCTGACCAGGCCAATGAATCTGAGTTTTTGCCAGATTCACTTTCAATCTGCTCGCTCGCAACCAATTCATCACTGCTACCAAACACAACTTAAAGTTCTCAGGAATCGCAGTTGTTCCAGGTTCAAGACGCAAGAGTAGTTGTGTATCATCTGCATACTGGTAGCACTCAATACCAAAACTCCACACTAGTCCAGCAAGTGGACGGACGTATATGTTGAACAACAGGGGTGAAAGAATAGCACCCTGGGGAACTCCACAGTAGAGGTGAGAGCTCTCCGAGCTTTGGCCCATCCACTCCACCCTCTGTCTCTAGTCCCGAAGAAATGAATTGAACCATTTAAGGGCCAGACCTCATACACCAGACATGGCTAAATGATGAATCAACAAATCATGGTCCACGGTGACAAATGCAGCTGTGGGGTCTAGGAGTACCAGTAGTGCTGATCCCAAAGTTATAAGAGTCAAAGCGTCCTTGGATGGGAAAAGTACCGCTACTCCTCAATAGAAAAAAGCCTAATCACTTTCCCAGGGCCTGGACAATATATATATATATATATATATATATATATATATATATATATATATATATATATATAGGGCACCTATATATTAATATTGTCCAGGCCCTGAGGAAGTGAATACAAAATGGCCCAATTCAGCTGATGTTGGAGAATCGCTAGCAGCTGTCGGCAACTTCGTTGCACCCTGACGCGGTTTGAATTGCAGCTGCCCACTGATTTGCAGCTTTTTTCCTATTGAGGAGTAGCGGTACTTTTCCCATCCAAGGACGCTTTGACTCTTATAACTTTGGGAACCTTTTATAGTTGGTCCTCCCATCTTGGACTATGAGTATTGTTGATTACCCCATGTTTATATGTATGCTGTTTTGATATACTCTATGTAATATGCACTATTGAATTTGCATTTGATTGATGTTTAATTTCTGATCCTCTTATTGTGGGCTGTTTTGAATAATAAGATTATTATCATTATATTGCTAAATTTTCTGATTGAAATATGACTTGAATATAGCTTTATATTGTCTACATTTACCTGTTTTGGTTCTGTCTTTGGTTTGTCATCAGTAATAGCCACCAAGACAGTCTCTGTCCCATGACCTGAGCGAAAACCTGATTGGAAGGGGTCCAGACCTGCAGTCTCATCTCGAAGTCTCATCACAAAAAAGTCAACAAGATTCTGATTTGTCCTTACAGGAACCTTTTCCGTCTTCACTGAGATTTTTGTTAAATGGAAAAGTTCTGCCTAAATGTATAAACATGTAGGCTAGGTCTGTCAAATAAAATATGGGACAGTTCTGTAACATTAGTTGCAAAGATAGAAAAAATATTTGATAATATTTCAAAAATGTATTTGGAGGCATCTAGAAAATCTAATATGAAGGATCATGGGATGATGGGAATCTTTGAAGTTTAAGACTCCACGATATTTGCATATGGTCTTCTGAGCAAAATAATACAGGGTTTTCTTTGCTGAAGTATACTGCTATAATTTCTATACAAATGAATTGCACAGAAAATCCTTTTGCATGCTATAATCAGGAACCAAAATGATTTTCTGTGCAGAAAACAATATCCATGTAAATAAATATTTTGTTTGGATAAAATGCTGTTTTCTGTGTAAAACTTTTCCAAACTCTGATCCTTGCCATGTAGTCCCACCTGCCTCCATGGACTGAAGTTGTGTATTTTATGGACTCCTCAGATGATGTAGAACTGTGCAAACGATGCACAGTTCTAAAGGGAGCATACACATGTATAGCGAGATCCCCACGAAAGATCTCTACCCACCTTAGAACAGCTTCATCTGGGTTAACTGGGAGAAGGCTACCTTAATGTGGTTTTTATTACACAGCACGTGTGTTAACCCAACACCCAGTACCCAGAGTCCAAATGCAAAAGTCAGACCAGTAGTGAACAGAAAATCTTTACTCTCTTTTCTTTACAGATAAGAAAACAAAACTGGTGATGTTGCATGTAAAAATAAGCATTGCAACAAACTTGCACAGTCTTTGTAAGTAACGAAAAATAAAACTTCATCTTTGCAGCAAATGAGATGAAAAATAAACCTGAAGTAAATGCTATTTTACCATAGCCAAACTGCTCCCCAGAGCTAAGCCTTTCTCCATAGGTCTCCTAAGAGAAAAAGGCCACTTCAGGATCTTTCCTTCAGCATTCCTTGCAAGAACTCCAGCAGCACACCACACAGCATCACCAAACATACAGAAAATAACTCAAACAGTTATAGCCCTTTGGGTGTGGTACAAGTTTGCTGTTTGACCTACTTAGTCAGCTGAACAGGATACTTTATTTATTTATTTATTTATTAGATTTATCAACCGCCACTCCCAATGGCTTGGAGCGGTTTACACTCAGAACAAAGAAATACAATAATAACGATAAAAACAGTTACAATAAAATACAATTTAACCTGTGTATTAGGACTCGAAAGCCTGCTTGAACAGAGCGGTCTTACAGGCTTTATGAAAAGCTAGCAAATTTCATAAAGCTCGAGTCTCAGGGGTAATGCATTCCAAAGAACTGGAGAAATAGTGGAGAACGCCCTTCTCCGAGTTGCAGTCAGATGGTACGATTTCACACTAGGCACGACTAGGAGGTTCTGCTCTTCAGATCGCAGTGATCTTGTGGGACAATTACTTACAATAAGGTTTTTCTTCACATACACTTATAATTGGTCCTGCAAGGACTTATCACAATAGTTTTCTAGGCTAAGGTAACTTGGGGGGAAACCTGAATCCTGATTCAGGTTGCCTCCCAAGTTAGGTGCTGTCAACGCATATGAGCTGCTTCCTAAATGCAATTGGCTGCACTGTCTTGATAGCCATCTTGTGGTCCGCAGCCCACTATGATCTCCACCTTTTCTGCCATGGCCGTCCCCAGGCATGATACTTTTTCCTCAGCTGTCTGACTGCCCTCAGGTTGACTGAGGCTTTGTTAAGAAGACTGAGTGGAGACAGAGAGAGGATTCTCCCCTCCTCCTAGCTATCTTAACAAATGGTGCACTTGCTATGCAGTGTGGATTCCTTTTTTCCTCCAAGGTGGCTGAGGGAGTCCCTATCGAGCCACCAAGCTGGCTCAATCTGTTGTCTGATCAAGGCTGCTTTTGGGTCAGTGTAGAAGGGACCTTGGAAACAGTGGGCCTGGAACAGAAGGTGAATAGCCATGTATAAATATGTGAAAGGATGTCATAAGGCAGAGGGAGTGGCTTGATTTCTGCTAAACTGGAAACTAGGACCAAGAGCAATGGGTTCAGATTATAGGGAAGGAGATTTCACCTGAACATTGGGAAGAACTTCCTGACTGTAAGACAGAGATGTCCAAACTTTTTAAGTTGAGGGCCAGTTCATGGTCTCTCAGCCTATTGGGGGGTGGAGGGGCAGATTATATAGTTTGGGGAAAAAATGAATGCATTCGTATGCACACTGCATATGTCTTTTGTAGTGCAAAAAAACCCCCAATACATGAAAAAACAATACAATATGTAAAACAAATAACAATTTTAACTAACATAAATGTACCAGTCTTTCAATGGGAAGTATGGGCTTGTTTTTGGTTGATGAGAGAGTCAAGTTAATTAGAAGCCTTGTTGTTGTTTGCCTTCAAGCCATTTCAGACAGTGGCATATGCTCCCTCAGAGTCTGGCAGAATCTCCTACTCTGGAGGTTTTTCAGCACAGACAGCATGGCCATCTGTTAGGAGACCTTCGATTGTGGCAGGAGGGCTTATAGTTTCTGCCTGGCTCTCCCCTCTTCTCCTCAAGGGAGGAGCCACAACAAAGTGCAGCCTTTTTGTTAAACTCTTTCTCTCCTCCCGATGCACCCATCTTTTCTGGGGCCCTAATCCCCAAGAAGGAAGAAATTAAAAAAGAGAGGAAGGAAGTCAAGAAGGGGAGGGAGAAAGGAAGAAAGTCAAGGGAGGGAGGGAGGCCCGGATAGCGCCAGTAGAAATTTGAACAGGGGCCACAATTGACCCAGAGTTTGGACTTTGGACATACCTGCTGTAAGAGCTGCTCAACAGTGGAACTATCTGCCTTAGAATGATTTGGATCAGCACCTTGTTAACAGCTTGTTTATTTTAATTTATGTTGTACTGTATGTGTATGCATTTGTCAAATGTTTTTGATATGGCCAATAGGCTAATAAATAAAACATACTACTATCTCAGAATGTGGTAGATATTCCTTCCTTGGAAGCTTTTAAAGAGAGGATGGATAGCCATCTGTCAGGGGTACTTTGTACGTTTCCTGTATGGCAGAGGGGTGGGCTAGATGGCCCACATGGTTGCTTTGAGTCTATGAATCTACATTGTAAAATCAACTCATTTTGACATCACTTTAATTGCCATGGCTCAATGCTATGGAATAACAGCAGCTGCAGCTTTCCAAGGTATTTGAGCCTTCTCTGCAAAATAGTGCTGGTGAACCAGCAAACTATAACTCTTCAGATCCCATAGCATTGATTTATCACAGTTAAAGTTATGTCACATTGCATTCATTCTATAGTGTATATGTAACCAGAAACAATGGAAATAATAAAATCCAGAATTTCAATTTCTTTTGTTTCCTAAGTGATGGCAAATGGAAAAGAGTAAAAGGTAGCCAGTGACTGAAAAAATATAATTTTAAATATTGGCACTTTATGAGCTTTGTTTGACTGCAACTTGCCATTCTAATATTTAATAAAAAGTCTGTCTCTCCTTTGAAACTGATTATCAGTACAATTTTATGAAAGACAGCGCCAAGTGATAAGAATCAATCCCTCCCTAATATTGGAAAGTTTGGATGCAATAGCAATTCCTTTCTTTTTCTCTGGGCTAGTTGTACCCATCAGCCCTTGACTAACAATCTATTATCATTCTGTACCTGTCAGTTCAAATGCTAAAGGCAGGTGCAATCTACTGGCTGTAATGAATAAAGAAAAAAATTAGACTGGAAGAGTAAGCACATTGTGAGGGAGGTGGCAAGCTGCAAGTTGGACATAATGACATCAGCATTGCTGTTGCTGTCTTTAGCATGGAGACATTGAACCATACCTACTGAGGGAAAGAGGAGGTCAGTGTAGCAAGGCTAAATGTGTGTGTATTTCTCTTTGCTTTTATCAAGAGCATTTGAAAATATGACTCACAGTCAGTCTTCTGCACAGACGAGACAGGTTGCCAGAAGTTCAGAAACCCATGGCATTACTTCCCTCCCCAATGAATAAAGAAAAAAGAACCAACATTGTCAATTCTCAGACTGGTATAGGTGTACTGGTGGTCCTTATATTTTAAAAATGTTTTATTCTGGGGGTGAAAAGCTAGGAAGTGTTATGGATCAATGGTATCATCTCTTGGAATCTTACACAGGGACAAGTTTTGCTAAAGAAAAGTCTGGGCATTTTTATTCAGGGCAAAAAGACCATGTTCAGTTCAAAGTTGCAGAAATGGAGATGTGCAAGGATGCAAGTCACTGCTTGATGCATTTTTAATGATCTGCATTAACACATGCAGAAGTTTTGTTGTACATTCAGTTCCATATTTGGTGCCTGGGGTCAAAGATGCAAGGCTACGAATCAACAAAAGATTTGTCTAGCAGCATTAAGATGTGTCTTTACATTATCGTAGGCAAACTCAGTGTGTGAAGTTCCTGCCATGGTTGTTTTATTTTTATTCACTGACCAATTTTATTTGATTCTCATTTGTTGCTGGTGTTTATTTTAAAATGTTTAAAAATATTATTTTTTTAACATAATTTTATTTATTTATTTTATTTTAGGATTTATTAATCGCCCATCCCAGATGGCTCTGGGCGATTTACAGTAAAAACACACAGCTAAATACCCGAAACATCTAAAAACATCTAAAAGTATCTAACATCTGAAAACATCTAAAAACAATTAGCATCTAAAAATATAAAGTGATTGTTTCCAGCTCAATGCAGAAACAATAGGGTCTTTTTATTAACATATTCAAAATTCATAGTTCCACTTACCCACAATTTGAAAAATGTTCCCACCACTCGTTGTTAATGGGCCTCCTTAGGTCCTCCCATGTGATTCTATGATACGGTTCCAGCCCACGTGCAGTCAAAAATCAGGTTCGGAATTGAATTTTTTAGAATTTGGATTTTATTTTAGATATCAGACCTGAAGACTTTACAACTTTGCAGTTATCCCATTCCCAGTTCAATCATTTACAGCCTGCCCATGTTTATAGTATCTTACAGCCATTCGTCGATGAGCAGTATTTTTAATTGACTGTTAATTGTGGTTCATATGCCTATATGTTCTATTTAATTGTATTTTTAAATTGTTTTCATTTTATGTTTTGTTTTTAGGCACCTTATGCTATGTGTAAGCCACCCCAAGTCCCTTCAGGGAGATGGTGGCGGGATGCAAGAACAAAGTTATCATGATTAAAATTATTATACTTACATATACATATATAGTGAGATATCTTGGATACGGGACCCAAGTCTCAATGAAGGATATGCTTTGGGGGTAACACTTGACCCGCTTTGTGTCCTGGTTTTCAATGGGGAGCCTGATCTGTTTTTTTGGGAGCCTCTTGAAATTTGGAGGGTAGATATCTGTTTTTGCTCTGGGGTGCTGAAAGATCTGTTTTCTATCAGCCTATGGGGGAGAGGCATCCTAGTCTCCCCTTTCTGTCATTTTAGGCATTAAAGCTGTTTGACTCTAGAGGAGAGGTGCACAGCTACAGGCAGGTGCATGCTTTAAGGAGGATTCTTACACATTTCTAATCTAGATGAGAGGCACTTGGCTGCAGGCATGCACAGGCACTTTCTGGACCTGTAAACCCCCCAACACACACTCTCTTTCCAAGGAAAGAAGGCAAGAGGCAGCTTCTCATTCTTACTATAGAGGAGGTGCTCGGCTGCAGGCCTCTTTAGGAATATTTAGGTCTGGCAGAATTTGACTACAGAGTCACCTTGAGATTCCTAGGGAGAACCTATTTCAATCCCCGTAAATGTGGAAGCCCGGCTGTATCGTTCATTTATTCTACTTAAACTGCTATGGCTCCATTATGTGGAACCTGAATTTTGTAGTTTGGTGTGAAACCAGAGCACTTGGACTGAGAATCTGAATGTCCTCTCTTAAACTGCAATTCCATAGCATGGAATCATGACAGTTACAGTAATATAACTGCCGTTTTCAAAAATGTAGGGATATTCATGGCTATTTAATTAGAGTATGAAGTGATTGTGCACAGAATGATTGTGTCCCAGGTAAGACCATGACCATTACTCTGATATTATTTATCTGTGTGACTGCTTCTGCTTGTCTGAAAAGGGATAAGGGATGTGCAAGGAATCCCCGGTGACACAGTGGGCTAAACCCCTGTGCTGGCAGGACTGAAGATTCGAAGTTTCGAATCTGGGGAGAGCGCAGATGAGCTCCCTCTATCCGCTCCAGCTCCTCATGCAGGGACATGAGACAAGCCTCCCACAAGGATGGTAAAACATAAAAAAAACCCTGGGCAACGTCCTTGCAGATGGCCAATTCTCTCACAGCAGAAGCAGCTTGCAGTTTCTCAAGTCGCTCCTGACATGACAAAAGAAAGGGGTGTGCAAAAGTGTACTTCAGTCCTTTTCAGTACAGTTTGCTCAGGAAGTTCCCAATGCCAAACAAAACTACATGTATTTTTAATAAAATGATCCATGCAACATAAACTCTTACAATTGTGAATGTTTTTCTGTGATATAAAGCTGTGCATATAAGCACCAATAAAGGGTATTTATTTTGCAGCAGAAAATAAAGATGAAATAATGAAAAATAAGATTTGGCCAGTTATTCCAGAAGGTTGCATGTATTTAAGAAAGATGAGATTCACCAGTGTTTAGGTATAGCATGAGAGAGGAATTATTTTCTAAGCCCTGGTTTGTTTTTGTCCATTATCCGCCTGCAAAATGAGCTCACAAGTTTACATGCGCTGTGAAGAGATAAAATGTCACCTCTAGAGCTCTCATCACAGAAAGATTCCAACCAAGTATTCAAGCACAAAGCAAAGCCACAATAAACAA
Organism: Anolis apletophallus; assembly: GCA_030556195.1. Lineage (NCBI taxonomy): Eukaryota > Metazoa > Chordata > Lepidosauria > Squamata > Anolidae > Anolis > Anolis apletophallus. The sequence continues at coordinate 125,364,016 of JARBWK010000004.1, read as the reverse complement.
AAATGCAGACGTAGATTTGACAAAAACCTGGATGTGAATCAATAATTGTATTCTAGCATTTGTAGAAATGTGTGTGTGTGTGTGTGTTCACATTGCTATCCTTCGGGATTGGACTGCAGAGGACATTTTGATAGGGAGAAAAGAGTGATGGGAAAAGAAGTATGATTCATGTTCAGCATCTGAAATGGAGGACAGAGCACAAGGACTGAATAATGAAACAAAGCCAAGATATTCAGCATGCCAGGAAGGTTTCTGTTAGAGAGATGTTGGAATTATTTAAAAAGGTTACTCTATGAATAAACATGCTTCAGCAAGGTCTCTTACACTTGCAACAAGAGATGCTAATAAATAATAAAGGCGTAATGGGGACTGGCGAAGAAATTAATGTTAATCTTATCCAAAGCAGCTACAAATTAATATTGGAGAAACATTTTTGTAATCACTTCTTGAGGCAAAAATTCAATTAATGTGACTGAATCAATATTTCAGATCTTAGTCCCTTGAAAGAGCCCCCCTTGCTCCTTCTTCATAGTAGAACATTCTCCAATCCCCATCAGCTCCTCTTCATCAAATCAATACTTGGGGAGACTTCATAATAGGGCCTGCGAAATGTGGTCCATTTCTATAAAGCACAATGCCATATATTCTGAGCTTCCTGGAGGCAAGTATGACCTGTGAAAGCTGGGTTTAAACAGGGTAATTATTGGAGAGAAAATAGATCTGATACAAATTTGCCCAGAGCTGTAGATTTTGACTCTTTTTTTCAACTCCATTTCTTTTCCTGAGAAGTTGGTCATTCTATTTTAGACAGGATGTTATAAGAGTAGATTTCTGTTTCTCATGCATTGGACAAAATCATGAGATTTTATCATCAGCACTAAATCCATTTCATTTGGGGTTGAAGCCTGTTCTCAATCCAAAAACCATAGTAAGAATATACAACCATTGTCTCAAAGTGACCTCTTAATGCCCCCCCCCCCCAACAATCACTTCTTGTGTAATCTTCTTTCCATCACTTCCTAAAGACCAAACTACCTATGATTTTACATGTGAATTTTTATTTAACATGTATGCTTTTAAAATGCAAATAGAAATCACAAAGAAAATGAGGCACTATAGCACTTGTAAAAAAAACAGAGGTCAGTAAAAGTAAAAATGATTTTTTTTATGAAAACTGCTTCTCACAAATGAGCAATTGTAATGGAAGCTCTCTATAAGAGATCAATTTCTTTGTGGCATAGATCTGCCTTTTTCCGTTTTCAAAAATGTAGGGATATTCATGGCTATTTAATTAGTGCAGATTTAGGATCTGATTTTAAGATACATGCCATTTTTGGAAAGGCAAGATAAAATACTATGAAAAAACAATAAAAATCTTGTTAAGCACATAGATGTTGTGTCCCACGTTGGCATCCACTCAGTGCTCTTTGTTGTAGGTCAGAAGCAAGGAAAGCAGCCAGGAGCTGATGGTTCACTGATGACTTAGATCAGACAGGATTGTGGGCTTTCATTTTCAAGCAGGCACAGATGCAGGGCCTGAGAATGTAATTGCCTCTGAACCTCAAGGCCAGTCACAGGAGTTGGAATCATTCTCTCTAGATAAGGAGTCTAGTGAAGACGAATTGATGAGAAACTCTCATTGGAAAGCACCTGGCAATACTGACCTAAGCAAGGAAGCATGCTTGCAGATTAGAGCAGATAGCCAGCTTCAAGCAAAACTTGAACAAGAATATGGACAACTCCTAGAATACTTAAATCTAAAACTAAGACTTGAAACAAGAACTAGTGAACCCAGGCTTAGTTATACTTGAAAGCCACATTGTCTGAACTGTTCACTGTTTCAAGTCTTGGTTTTGGGAGTTGTCCATTGTAACGGACCCGAGGGACGTCGGGTCACTGTGGCAGGGCAGGGCTTTAGTGAAATCCCACCACTGCCACCAATATGTGAGGACCTGACACCAATTATAAGGACCCGGCACCAATTGTAACGACCTAGGTCCAATTAGAATAACTTGGTCCACCCTAATTACTAAAATGCCGTCACCAACCTAATGCTATTAGGATTTAAAAATCAAATATGATCACCAGCTAGGCTCCTATTAAATATTTAACTGAGAGGATTCTAAAGAAAGGAAGGAGTACAATGGAGACTTTCCTCAAAGTGAACAGGAAATAATTTATTAACTGAAGCAGGCTTTTAAACAATAAGGCACAGATCTTGATGGTTTACTTCTATGAGACGAGCGTATGGTTACAAATAAATTGTTCAACTGCGTGATGGTTTGCTGGATAACAAAATGTGCTGGAGCGTATGGTTACAAAAGAAGGTTTCCTAAAGCTTAGATCTTCAACAATTCTAGTCGGTGCTAAAACTTGACTAAGATATTGTACTGTCACCCTAATACTAAAACTAGTGGTGAACAGGTGTTTCCAACCAGGAACTTTTCTACACTAAAAGTCCCCTGAGTCTTGTCTGACGGAGTTGGCTAACTACTGCTAACTCCCCAGCCCCAGAGCCCACCTGCCTCTCTAACCCAGAGACTGCAAGGTGTTTTGTCTGACTAATCCAAGTCAGCCCTACTGGCTCTAAACTATAAGTGTCACCCCAAGCTCTCTGGATATGTCACTATAGAAATAGACTGTATTAGAGCAACAGCTGAGGCTTGGATGTTTCTGCTCCAAAACCTCGCTCAAGACTAAACTTTCCTGTCAGGATTTCTCCCTCCTAAACACCAGAGAATCCTCTACCTTTGTCAAAACTGGGACAAAGTTGGTTTGAATCTCCCTCCTTTTCAGACATCAGTTAACTTTTTGCTAGTTTAGTGAAGCCCCAGAAAGCTTGGCTTAACTCCTCCCCTTGGCTCTAAGCCAATCTCCTGGGAGACTTTGTAACTAGCCAGAGAAACTCTAAAGCTATGCCCCCTGTCTCTGGCACTACCTTCTCCTAATGGCTGCTGTGTGGAACTCCTTTTCTACGATGGATACCAGCTATTCTAGCCAGGGAGCCAAACTGCCACACAGGCTTCGGCCTGTTCAGAATGGGTGAGTCCTTACACCTCCCCAATTCAGGTCATTTGCTGAATGAAGCAGGATTTTATCCTACTTCTGAGGCAAAGGCTAAGCTCTTTTACCTCTCTAACTCAATCCTGTATTCTAACCCCTCCAGTGCTGACCCACTGAAATCCTGGAGCATACAAAATACAGTAAAACCCACATTTGCATTTCTTAACCTCTAAATGCAATGTTACACAAGCATATACAGTAATATCTATACATCAACAAAATATTGCAACCCTCTGCAAATAAAACAGGTTAGGCATACAAAACATACTATATACACAAATACATTGCCTGTACATTTTTAATTAACCATCAATCAATAATAACCCTGGGGTGTCTAGCCCCATCGGATCAATATCTTTCTTCAGGTTATAAATTTGAAACCCTTAAAGCCTTGGAGATTTGAACTCCAACTTTAAGATTTGGTAAATCCAATTGTACTCAGTTTAATTGGACCTTGCCCACATTCGGCAAGCTGGGTTTCTCCCCTCACGCGGACATGGATTTACCTTTCCACTGGAGTAACCTCCCCCTTTAAAGCATTGACACCTTCCAACATATGGTTGTATCACAGCACTCAGCTGTCCTCCCTTTGTAGCAGTGAGGTTGCTACTTTCCTCTATCACAGGCAAGCCACACTCTCCATCTACCCTCCCCCAACTTGACAGAGATACTTTTTCCTCTGCCTCTGGGATGAGCTGTGCCTTAGCCTGACCAATAAAGACACAAGGTGTTCGCATAGTCCCATGCAATTCCTTGCATGTTTTCCCCTCAGCCAAAGTCTTAGATTTTGCTTGCAGACTGGTCAGCTCCTGCCACTGCTGGGCTGTGGTCAAATTCTCTGCACAGTCTCTGGCGATGGACAAATGTCCCCTCAAGTCCTCGATGTTGATGACTCCATCTCCATCCGGAAACTCCTCCTGTCCCGTCCAGGCCTCTCTCAGAACATTCAGTTGTCCTCTCGGCACTCTCCCACTCAGCCACTGGAACAAACTGCACCTGGTGCTCTCCTGAGGCACCCCCCGACTGGAACACAGGAACCGCTGGATCCTCTCCTCCCAAACATCTGGGCTCTGTTGGACACAGGACCGCTGCAGTTGGTTCAGAATGACTGTGAACCACTCGGTCAGCCCGGTTGCTGGGGATTGATGGTTCTGAAGCCACAGTATATTTTGGAATTTCCAAAAAAAAAAACACACCAGAGAATCCTCTACCTTTGTCAAAACTGGGACAAAGTTGGTTTGAATCTAAAAACCCTGCCACTTTTCATTGTGGGGACAACCAGTGTGTGATTTGCAGTTATTATGGGCTTTTTGCTAGTTTAGTGAAGCCTTTGGACACAGAAAGACTGAAGGGACAGCACACATACTCTGTATGCAGAATGACAAGATATGCCAATGGGTATCCTTCTGAGCTCTCACTATGGTCGTCATCAGGTTTTCTGCCTTTTAGCACACTGTCAGGATGGAGCCAGGACGGAGTTCACTGGAGCCCATCATGTAACACAAGGCTACTTCTGCTGGGGCTCCATTGGGCTCCATCCTGTCTCTGTCCTAGTAGCATGCTAAAAGGAAGAAAAGAGGATATGGGTAACTACCAGTATCCCCATTGAAGAAGTTGGGGACAGCTGGAAAACATTGTGGGATGGTAGCCCACAACTGACCATAGCAAGGGGGAAAAGTAGGGCACTGCCCCATGGTTTCCCCTGCTGTCCCTCAGCTTCTGGATCTCTATCTGATGAAGTTCATATGAGATCTCAGTTCATTTTCCCTTTACATTTTCCAAACATAAAAGAAATATCAAAACAAATTGATTAAGTACTTTCATGTAAGAACATTAAAAATACATTTCCTAACTTATTTGAAAATAAATGAGCACATGCAAAAGGAAACGGATACAGAAGGCCATAGCAGCTAAATGGCAGAGTCTAAAGATAATTGTAAACAATGTTTTTGGCTTTCCATTGCTTCAGAGTCACCCCTTTGTTATTTCCAGATACAATACAGAAGCTTGTTTTGCTTGCCCAATAAGTGATTTTTCTTGTAAAGGACACAATATAAATGCCTTGTCATATTTTTTCTTAAAGTGTCAGGCAGTTGGTGGAGAAAAAAAGAAACTAAATGGACTCTTCCAATAACTGTTTTGCAGCCTGGGCAGATTGTGTTGTTTTCATATCGTAATGCCTTGACAGGTTTATAGAATAAGAGGTACTAAAGCCACCACACAATGATAGATTGGAATTGTGTGAAGCATGGCGGCAATTGGGGAAGGAGCATGTTTGCTTGCTTGCTTGCTCTTGTTTTTGGCACCCAATGGCAGGCAAGTCTTATCCTACTGAAATAATTCACACACCATCTCATGTTTCCAGCCTTTTAATAGAGTATGATTCAAATCTTGAAAAGAACATCAAATGGTTTCCATGCCGAATGAGCTCCCTAAAGATTCAAAGATATCTCTCACAATATAAAGCTTTTCCATCACTACCGCAGTCTATCCCTTCTCATATCTGCTTTGCACCTGAGAAGAAAAATGTCTTTCAACATCTTTAGCCCTTCCTAAACCCATATCATACTGAATGAAGAGCCGGAAGTAGATAAGATTATAATCCCTCTCCGCCCACTTTATCTCCCTGTTTTTTAAAAGCCATCCTCAGTAATATGGGCAGCACTCAGGAAATTCATTAAAGAGAGATGAATTGAATGTTCTTTTTACCCGCAATACTGGGTTAGGCTAGTTATTTCAAAGCTGTGACACTCAAGCAAGAAGAAAAAAATGCAATGTGGCTTCCCTGTAGTGGTCATGACAAGCAATCCACAACTCAGTTGATTTTTATAAGGTATATATAAGTCTCAAAGCCAAAGTCAGATCTGAAATTCCCTTTCTTTCAGTAGCAATGATGTGCTGTACTTTATAGGAATTGTATACTTGCATTCCAAAGGATCCCATCCCAATGGATGGGAAATCTGGTGAGTTGCTTGGGTATTGTTATCCCCTTTCTCTGCTGTTGTTTGTCATTTAAAGTAAATCCAATTCTTGATTACTTTCCAAGTTTTATTATGCAGTTCAGTCAAAATTGTCTTCCAAATTAACTGAGACCAATGGTATTTGGTAACAGGATTTCAATATACACACAGTAGAAGAAGGAGCAGGTAGTTCTGATTTTTAAAAATTATTTTTATATTGAGATTTTCATATAACAATAAAAGAGGGGGGGAATTCTGGGGTATAGGAAAGTAGGAGAAAGTAGAGAGGGGGGAAGGGAGTAGAAAAAGAGAGAGGGAAAAAGAGAGATAAGAGAAAAAAAATAAAGGGCAAGAGTTAAAGGCAGTAGGGTGGTTTGGGAAAGGGGAATGGGATATAAAGTGACTTCCAATCTTCTTCACTTTGGGTGTATCTTTCTTTCTTCCATCTTTTCTACTCGTCCAGTCTCTGGCAGGCTTCTTGTTGTGATCTTTCTCAAGAGCACTTCCTTACTACTGTCATCTTATGTCTATTATCCATTTCAGGTTTTCTTGCAATAAAAAAACTTCTTAATGGGTGTCCAGTTTGTTTTAGATATTTTTAAATTCTGCTTAATGCTCATACGTTGGGTCAGTGTGTCCATATTCATGACGTCTAGGATTTTCATTATCCACTGTCTTGAGAAAGAATCTCTTTCGATCTCCACACTCTTGTGTAGTTTATTCTAGCCACCATCACTAAATAGTTCAGAAGCTTGTCTTTGTTTAGGTCTAAGTCAAAGTCGATTATTCCCAGAAGAAAGTATTCTGGTTTTAGTGCCATCTTCATTTCTAATATTTTTTCTATTTTTTATTAATATTCTTCCAGTAAGACTTGGCAATTTTACATGTCCACCTCATATGGTAAAAAGAACCGGTAGTTCTGATTTTATGATTACAATATTTGAATAGTATGTGTTTTCAAACATGTGTGCATTTTTCTTTGCAAAATATGGAATTTAACAAATCTGTGGTCCTTCTAATTACTTGTGTAAATGAAAGGACCTTGAAGAGGAACATAATATTTCCTCCATTTCTAGATGAGCCTACAGGGCATGGGTTGGAGGGAAATGACTCATAATCCCAAAGAGACAATATTTCCTTTCCAATAAAAGGAAAACACACATGTGTGTATCCTATGACTTTATAAAAATGACCATGGCAATTTGGCAAGCTTTTGTGCTTGGAGGATTAACCCACCCATACCCATAGAGCTACAAGGGTTGGGTATGTAGGAAGCGCCAGCACTGCTAGTTGTGATGGGATAGTGATGATGGTGATACTGGATGGAACTAACCATCTTGCTAAACAGTGTTCCCTCCAGTGTGTGCTGTTAGTGTCCTTCTGATCTTATTTCATCTGTTTTGACTACTGAAGACACACAGTACAAACAGGGGAAACATGTCCCCAAAAAACAAGAAGACAAGAGCAATATCTTCTGTTTCTCAATTATATTGTAGTGCCAACATGATGATTCATGAAGAACATGCAATTGTCAAGTTTATCTCTCTTCTCAGCCACTATATTCACAAACATGTTGCTCCTTTTTATTCCCAAGAACTGTTCCTTGCTTTGTATTCAAATGTAGTACATCTAAATAAGAAATCACTCCTTAGGACAAAATGAAAGACTTCTCCTAGTAAATTTAGGATTGTTCTACATTGTCTGACAATGCCAGGCTGATCCAGCTTTCTAGACATAGGAGGGCATACAAGGGACTGCCGCCCTGCATCCCTGGGTGCCTGAGCCTGAGGATCATGGGATGGCAGTCATGATAGGTTTTGCCAGTTAGAAACTGGCTTAGCTTTTTGTACTGTTCTTAACTGGAGGGAACCCAGTTTTCACTGAATTCTCTTAGCCCTGGCCAAGCTGCATTAATGTGATCTGTCTTCCAGTTAACTAGGATCAACCTCATGTGGCATTTAGCTGCCATGGACTGATCTGCACACTGACAGCAATCTGAGTAGTCAGTGTAGATGTACAATGTGCAGTGTAGATGTAGGCCCCTTTTACACAGCTGTATAAAAATCTACATTATATGCTTTGAACTGGATTATATGGCAGTGTATAGTAAGATAATCCAGTTCAAATCAGAAAGTGTGGGTTTTCTGCTTTGATAACCTAGATTATCTGGCAGTGTAGAATGGGTCGTAAATAGTCAAAATGCTTGTGCCATTCTGAAGAGAGAACGAAAACACGAAAACATTCCAAAATGGTTGACAGTGTTGGAAAATCTCAATGAGGAGAATCCAGGAGGAGCAAGAATCTTTGCAGTTTAGAAAAGCAAGAGAAAAATATCTGCACTGAAAGGTTATTTTGGCATACATTTTCTGCACAGAAACAGGATTTCCTATGGCAATAGTTGGCAAAACCCAAAACCTAGAGCTACAGATAGTAATCAAAAACTGTGTGGCTTTCTAGCAGCAAGCAGAACAGAAAATATAATTATTAACTGTTACCTGCAATAATGTAATTTTAAAAGACTGACATCCCTGTTCTTTCTCTTACTGTTTTCATACAAAATGCAGGCTAAATACAAACTGTTTCCCCAACTTTCCCATCAGCTATAAATTGTCACCTTCCAAAAGACAGGGAAAGATTCCAGCATATTGATAAGCATATCTAATCATTAAAGAGCAGTAGCATCCTTTACTAGTCATCACAATGACAGAACCATTCATTGTCTTATATGATTTTGTTCTCACCCATGCAAGTCACATAGGAGATAGAGAGACAGATACGTAGCTAGGTGGGTAAATATACATATAGTGTAGAAAGAACATGGGATTGCTCATGTTTAAATAATATAAGGATTGCAAATGCATTTCAGCAGCTTGTATATGGGAAGTTAATTTTGGACATAAAATGACATTATGAATGTTAGACAAGTATCACAGTCTAAACAGAGACAACTAATGCTCCTTTCAACCTTCAAATTCTGGGGAAAGAGTTTTTTTAATTCTCAATTCAAATTCCTTATTTACAGTAGGTAAATTGTAACACCAGTGAAATGTGTATATTTGTTGAACCATGTCTTCAGTTATCTGTCTTGATGTTGTTATTGTTTGCTTTCAAATAATTTCCAACGTATGACAACCCTACAGCAAGTCAATCTTGACAATACTTGTTCTGAAGGGATTTGCCTTTGCCTTCATCTGAAGCTTATAGAATTTCCTAAGGTTACCCAGAAAGTGTCTGTGGCCAAGAAGAGATTTGGATTTGGGCCCAAGACCTATACCAGGACACCATTCTAGTTGTCTCCTGATGCATCCATAGTACACAAAAATAAAATAACCTAAATATGCATATTAAAATGTAAGAAGCAAATATGTCCATAAAGCATGATCCAATATATGTGTAGTAAAATTCCCACCCCACTGAATTCAGTGTTATTTATTCCCAAGTATGTGAGTAAGGGCCCATCCAGACAGACCCAAAAAGCAGAACGTAACTTGGTATTTACCAGAGGTGTCCAAATGATGCCTTTTGTAAAAATGAATTAATTTGGAACAAATTGAGGTTTGTCCTGGAAGACCTAATGGGGTATTGGGCCTGTAGGGACTCACTACTGGGACTGTTTCCAAAGCCACTGGGGCGAACCTCCACGGGTATCTCTCTTCTTTGGGCTTTGAATAAACATGCATTTCTCCCTCCAAGCCCTAAATTTAGCCCCTAAAACTAACTTAAAAGGTCCCAGACTGCCATAAAAGTTCTCATCCCATCTTCCTGACATGAGAAAATTATATGTGAAAAGACCCGGGGGGGGGGGGGTTTCTTCCTCACCCCTCCCATCTCCTCAATCCCAGGTGTGGGTGGTTAGATATAGACAGAAACTTGTGCCGAAGTGGGTTTTTGTATTTTCTGGAAGGGCCCAAAGGGTAGAGCCTTCACTTTAGAACAGAAAGCAATATTCAATAGGGTTGGATAGGTCCGTTCGGAAGAGCCTGGAAGTCAGATTTTTTTTTTACGAATTTGGACTTCTGAAGCAGTTTTGAACCATGCAGGAAAGGGGGGGGGGAGCTGAATTCGAAACACTTACTTTCCCCCCCAGAAATATTATATAATGTTCGGATGTCTTACAAGGTTATTTTAATTTTCACAACTGTTAAGTAACTTTGGTAAAGCCTAAATGGTTAAAATCTCATGCTTCCTGTCACCAATGCAAGGAGGGGTGAGGTGGGTGTGGCTTATCACAGCCATTTTTAACTGTAGTTTGTGAAGGCCAGTGTTGCACTCCAGGACAGGAAAAGCCCTCTGACTTTAATCACACCACACATTGAGCAGGAAACAATCTTTTTTATTGAAGCTTAGTAAAATAAAAAAAGCCAGTTAAAATAATTGCTTTTAAGGAAATAGAGAAGTTTCAAGACGGTAAACAGTTCAGCAAAAGCCAAGAAATCCAAAGCAATGCCCAAAGATTTTACAAAGGCAATGCAAAGGCACATTTAATCCAAAACACAGAAGCCAGCAAGATGCAAAACAATATCCAAACTTCAGCAGTCAACACCAGAAAAACTAAAAAGTCAAAACATGAACAAAACCCCTTATCAGGAATCTTCTAAACAGGACTTCCATGGAACAAGGCCTTGGTTTCTAAAATGATGCTTGGTCTAACAAGTTTCCCCTTGAGGCAAGCTTTATATCCCAACACTCAGAAACTGATTTCTTTTATCCCGGCTATCACCCTTGGCCCTTATCTCTCGAAGTCTGGAGGAGCGACGTAACTCTTGAGTTAATTGCCGATCCTGACTGAACTTGTCGCCCTGGGCTTGCTATTTGGCTGCTCATTAATATTTTCAGGTGTCAGATTGTTTTCAAACCCCAAATCTTGAGAGCACAGAGTCATCTTCCTTATGCCCTTCAGGAACATTCTCATAAGAAACTGCACTTTGAACTGGTGCCTCTCTGTCATTCCCTGTATAAAAATCATTGACCAAACCATCTCCATCTTGCACCTCGGTGCAATCATTGCCCACATTGTTTCCCACATCATTTCCCACATCAGAAGCACCATGATCCTGGAACACAAACAGAGGCTGATTTCTAACAGCCAGGCCCCCAATGGTAGAGATTGCAAAAGACCCTACATTTTCCACACTGCCTTGCTGCTCATTAGCCAAAATGGCTGAAGGACCCAAAATAGCTGTATGTAGCAGTCTTTGTCTAGATCTATATAAATAAAAATGTAATGTTTGTTTGTGGGATTAACATAACTCAAATACCACTGGATGAATTGACACCAAATTTGGACCCAAGACACCTATCAGACCAATGAGTGACCATCACTCATGGAAACACTGAAAAACACAGTAGAAGGGACTTGAAATGCAAAAAAACCCCCATTACAACGCTTGTGCAAAACCACACATATATACGCAAACACACATATATACAGACTGGGCCACAGCAATGCATGGCAGGGGAAGTGACGGCTAGTATAAAATAAACTGGTTGACTCTAAAAGGTGTTTAATGAAGGCAGCAAAGCAATAGGCAACTTTAGCAAAGCCAAGAGACAGCTTAAAAAACAGTTACTTTTGCCTGTTTGCCATGAACAGCCAGCCAGCCCTTTACAGTCAGTAAGTAATGATAAAATAAAATGATTTATTGCATCTGCAAAAAGGAATAAATGGATGGATGTGTCTTGAGGGTCCCCTCCAACTCAGTAGAGGAAGCAAATAGATGTCAGGAGAGTTAGTATGGTGCCTTTTTGCCCAGAAGCCAGGGGTCAGTCTAGATGTCCCTTGATGGAGTCTGTACTATGATTTCTGTTCTTCACCAATTTAACACTGTTTGTGCCACACAAACAATGTGTTTGGAGTATACCAACTACTTTCAAAGTAAAGACTACCCAATGTAACAGGAAATAACATATTCAATCCAGAAACATTTTTTTTATAATTAAAAATGTTTTTTTATAAAAAAATTGAAAATTCTCCAAAAATCCATGGAGAAGTGAAAGGTTATGAAATTTGGTGAGCTAACAGTGGTCCATGTGTTCTACTACTGTAGCAAGTTTCATCAGGATTGGTCTAAAATTGAGGGAGGGAGAATCCCCAGAATTTTCCCCAGTGCCAGTGCTGTTTTTTTCTTACTGCGCATGTGTGTCCGCATTAACAAAGTAATTTGGAAGTTCTGATTTTTTAAAAAGAAAAATCAGAAGTGACTTTAGAATCTAACCACCAGCGCCCCCTACATCCGAAATGGGTTTTGAATCATTTTTTTTAAATCAACCAAGCCAAATATTCAAGTAGAACCTTGTTGGCAGGCCCATAGCCAGGAAAAAAATTGAGATTCCCTCACTCCCAAGATGACTTCTCAGGTCAGTGATTTCTGATTAAAAGTAGTAGAAACTGGGGAAATAATCTCCAGATTATACTTTAAATTTAGTTGATCTTTACTCCATCCTTGCAGCATAAATCCTAATTTAAAATGAAGAATGGGTTGTGGGATTAAAAGAGCTATCCCACAGTTGACTGTCAACACTTCACATATGCATTGAATGAGGAAAACTAAACAGAAATGATCGCAGAACTGAAACTCCTCCTGGAAGAAAGATTTTGCATACAGCTCATTTTTTAAAAAAAAATTATGCCTTGATTCTTTTTAAACCAAGCTTCTGATAAAATAGTCATTCACTACTTCCTCAAATCTTGGTTATTACATAGAAGAGTTTGAATTAGGTCACAAGTCTTAGAAATTTTGTAAAAGACATGTTATATTATTTATTACGATTTTAAAATCCTAGGAGCATCTTTCCCCTGATTAATTAAAGGCTTCAAGACATATCTTAATTCTCAGGATTGAACTTTAATTATACAACCTTAATGAAGAGCATATCAGTTATTTACTATGATAGAAATTTCATATCCACCAGGAATAGCTTTAGCTACAATGAGCAAAGAGCTTTCATAGCATTTTAAAACCTAACAATATTTTATTTTTCTAATGGGAATATTTTGATCCCATTTGAAGCATGAGAAACGTACAGCGCCTTTCTTTGCGAAAATTAGGAGGATTTTTTTTAAATCAAGTCCTTAAAATGTTGTTGTTTCTGTTGCTGCTGCTGTTGTTATTCAGCATTAATTGCAGAGCTGAATCTTTCAGATTAAAGGCCATGAATAAGTTTTAGGAATATCTGAGGTTCCTAATTAGTGGTACATGCATTTTCATTTAAGAAAATTGAACTGGGCTGATATGCATAATTAGTGCTGTTTCCTACAAAATTGTTATTACCAATGCTAATTTAGTGGTTAATAGCTTAGGGATGGAGCTATGATAGTTAATGGCATATCTATGGCAGATTTTCATAATTTTAGCCACTACCTATTTCTAAATCAGCTGCTGTTGCCACAAGTCTTAAGTTAAGGTCTCATTTTCTGCCTCTTTTGCCATATAGCAGAATATTATGGAACTGGTGGACAATCAAGGCTGGTTATGTAATCTAGGATATAATATCTATTGGTGTGGCTCAAAAACAACATAATAAAACACAAGTGAACTGTAAGATGACAGATGATGGGTTAAGCTATCATAGAAGGAAAGAAACAAAATTTCCCAACCTCATAAATCTGCAATTCATAGCTTTTATCCATGTATCTGAAATTTGTATTGAAGCCAACAATCATTTTTATAAACCAAGGAGTTTATAAAAGCTTCAAATTCCCCAGAGACCTTTGGGCAGAAACAGTTCTATCACTGCTTGGAAACAGAGTAATAATTCATGTATTTGTGGTGGCTGTTGCATTGGCACTTGGGTTCTTCGAAAATACTCAAAGAGCAGTATAATTGTGACAAGTTTCCTGTTACAATGCTAGACATACATAAATATTTTCTGTTGTTTTTCAAAACAATATGGTAGAAATCATGGAAAACTGGCATGGATTATGGCTAGACAGACAGACAGCTATAATAATAAAGTTTCATGCATGTTTGTGGGTGGTGGATTTCCAAGACAGCTCCAACTTTCAGAGAGTACTGTCATTCCCACTGACAATGGATCTGGACTATGTTTGGCACCCCTCCCCATGACCAGCAGAAAATCCTGCGGAGACTTGGGGTATGGGGAAGGGAATTGACTCTAGAATTTGGAACTTATATTTGACTCACATCCAGAGAGCATTCTGAACTCAATGGATTTGGACCAACTTGACACGCAGGTCCAAAATGGTAAACTTTCAATACTGGTAGGGTTTAGGGGAATTGACTTTGCATTTTTGAGTTGTAGTTCACCTAATTCCACAGAGCGCTGTGAACACAAGTGCTGATGGATCTGGACCAAACTTGGCATGTAGACCCAACAAGTCCAACTTTGAATAATGGTGGCATCTGGGAAAATTGACCCAGAATGATGGAAGTTTTGCAGCCTCATCACATTGGGTTTATTATGGCTCCTTTCTTCTCATCTGGATGGGGCCTGCCAAGCACCATCAAACAACGCTGGCTTGACCCCATCCCCATTCCTCCTGAAGTGGAAGAGAAGCATTGCAAGATGCTTCTTCTGCCACAGTGGAGAGGAAAGTGTGTTTTGGTAGGTCCAATGGAGCTATCCAATTATTTTGCACTTTCCTTCATCTTGTGGGGACAGAGCGCCAATGTAGTTTGTATCATCCCCACTCTGTAATGGGAGAAGAAAGAAGAGCATGCAGGGTGCCACAAGGTGCCCTGCTTGCCTGCCGTTTTGCTGTTTTCATCCATTTACATAGGGGTAGTTAAGATCCTCCGGTGGTACAGTGGATTAAAGTGCTAAACTGCTGAAATTGCTGACTGAATGGTCTCAGGTTCAAATCCAGGGAGTAGCATGAGCTCTCGCTGTTAGCCCCAGCTTCTGCTAACTTAGCTGTTCGAAAATATGCAAATGTGAGTAGATCAATAGACACTACTCCGGTGGGAAGATAACGGCACTCTATGCAGTCAGTCTAGTTACATGACCTTGGAGGTGTCTACGGACAATGCTGGCTCTTCAGCTTAGAAATGGAGATGCGCACCAAACCCCAGAATCGGACACAAATGGAAAATGTCATGGGAAAACCTTACCTAGTTGAGATCCTGAAACAGGTAGGATGTTATGATGCCACAGTGTATTATAGCCATTCATATTTAGCAATGTACTGACATCAAATAAATGTCATGTGGTCATGTCAATAGTGCTTCCTGAATAGGTCACAAACCTGAAAATAGCCAGGATGAGTCCAATAACATTATGTAACAAAATTTGAAAAAAAAATCTGATCCTGGTTTGAAAGTGTTATTTTCTGTGTAACTGTGCCATACTTACTTTGAAAGTAATCGTTATACTGGATAAACTTTGTTTTTGTGACTGAGGGTAGTACTATTATTTCCTTCCGTTTAGGCACTTTGTTTGTAATTTTCCTTAATGAAAATATGCCATTTTAACCTTTCAATGTACAGGCCACAAAAAAAAGTTGTTGCAGTTTAATAAACATTTCCATGTTTTTTAAAATGATAGAACCAATTATGAAATTACATTTATAACTCAGGAAACAAAAATTGTGTTACATTGTGTAATCACTTTTCAAAGCTTTCTGTACTATCTTCTCAAAGATCACTGAATCAGAGGAATCTCTTTTTTATAGTTCTGATGATACTTTTCTTGAAAATGCTTTCTCCCATTTCAGCTTAAGGTACGAGTAACTTGTGTACATAGTTGCTCATGGCTTGGTGTAACCCTTGCTATCAACCAACTAAAGCTTTATTTTCTAGTCATAATTTTGCATATTTTCCACTCACTTCTTTTTGCAAAAGATATAAAAATGACACATATTAAAATTAAATTCACCTTATTAGGAACATAAGTGAAAAATTATAAAACAAATTCCAAAAGGCATTGTAATATTTTTTTAAAAATAAATGAAGTGTGATATGTAGTTCTTAGCTGATTAGATAATCAAGAACTGAAACTTACTTCCCAGACCATTTTGAACCTAGAACCTTGGCAAATTTGGAAAAAAATTGAATTAATCATGAATTATTATCCAGCACTGCCATCATCTCATCAGAACACAATTGTAGGCTATTAATATTCATTTACAAGTTTCTCTGCAGTTGTAGACTGGGCTGACAGCCAAAGCTCTCCTAAAATCACTTACAGTTTAATAGGTTCATCCAGTTTGGAACTTAGGGTCCAGGCAAACTATATCTCTGCAAGACCATGCGTCTCAAAAAAAATGGAACATTTCTCAGGGTCAACAAATTTAGGGGCTTTTCCAGATTTGAAAAAAATGTGTTGAGAGGTGATAAAATACACAGGAGGTAATTTCAGTGGGATTAAAAGCACCACACTCTGATCTTGACAGCTAAGCAGGGTCTGTCCTGTTTAGTACTTGGATAGAAGACTATCACCAAAGATACTCATATTTGATACCACAACCAAAGTCAATCAAACTTTTTTCTCAAAGTCCACAGACACTTGTTTGTCTGAGAGCAATATTGTATATGCCTACTCAGAAGAAAGTTCCACACAGGGTGCTTCCAGACAGCACCAAAACCCAAATTGAAGCACGTTTAAATCCTGGACATTCCCATGGTGAGGGAGAGCTGGCTACCACCATCTCAAGGCAGATCACCTCCATGTGACTTTTAGTGATCAATCCAGATGTATTCGGCCACAAGTGATATCCTATGATGTTTATGGCCTCTAGGAGGCAAGGTTTGAAATCCAAACTCGGCAATGGAAAACCATTGGTCAAGTCAGCCTCTGATTGAATCTTTCTGAGAAAACTCTAATATATGATGTCATATGCTATAATCATCTTGAAGGCACATAACCATGATTTTTTTTAATGAATAGAGGAAAACGTAGCTCATCTCCTTACAAACATAGGAAAGTAGATGGTATGTCAAGATCCCAGATCATTCTGAGACATTATGTAAAGCAAAGTACTTGTCTGGAGAGTAGCAAGGAGATATGGTGAATTTTGTTCTTACACCTTTGCCCCCCCCATCCCCCAAATAATGGAGACTCTAACAATAACAACACAACAACAGTTATCTTGGGTCAAATTGGGCAAAATTTTATTTGCCTATTTAAATCAACCTCAACTGATCTCAAGGGTGTCAGGGAAAGTTTTTCTCAGATGTAATCAATCTCATCAAATTTGCGGGCGAAACACCAAGATTGCCTGATTAATCAACCAGGACAACCTAATGAGGGAAATGAGTAAGAGGCCCCTTCTCCCACAGCGGAGAAAAGCCTCTTCTCATTCCAGGGCCATAAACGGAACTTCACCCATCAACCACAACTTTAGGGTGCTTACATAACTAACTGGCCCTCACCCCTGACGGGGGTGCCTCGGTGTACACCGAATATGGCATTTCCCTCTCTAATCACCGCTAACCTATTTAACACACATCACCCCCAGTAGCCCCTAAGCAGCAGAAGAGGGTCAGCAAAAACCCGACCATGCTTAACCGCAGCATGGGAAGTAAAATTCCGCTCCGTAGGGCAGCATCAACTACTACAATGGGCGGGAGTGGTGGGCAGGCGATCAGGCACAGAATGGCCTGACGGGGGTTGGCCTTCCTAGAAGCCATGCCCCCAGCCTAGAAGGTTCAGTGGAACCTTCTGGAACTCCAATCGGAGTCGGGGGGGCAAATGCCTCTTGCCTCAGCAAGCTGAGGCGAAAGGGTATTGCCCCCCCCATCCCCCGAATAATGGAGACTCAAACAATAACAACACAACAACAGTTATCTTGGGTCAAATTGGGCAAAATTTTATTTGCCTATTTAAATCAACCTCAACTGATCTCAAGGGTGTCAGGGAAAGTTTTTCTCAGATGTAATCAATCTCATCAAATTTGCGGGCGAAACACCAAGATTGCCTGATTAATCAACCAGGACAACCTAATGAGGGAAATGAGTAAGAGGCCCCTTCTCCCACAGCGGAGAAAAGCCTCTTCTCATTCCAGGGCCATAAACGGAACTTCACCCATCAACCACAACTTTAGGGTGCTTACATAACTAACAGGCCCTCACCCCTGACGGGGGTGCCTCGGTGTACACCGAATATGGCATTTCCCTCTCTAATCACCGCCACGGACTGGAGGTAGATGTCCATCTTGCCTCCATCCCCACCCATCTTCTAAGACCCTTGAAATGCCCTCACTCAAATCTGCTAAAAACAAATGGTTGCCCTCATCTGACAAGTGTACCCCATCGTTTCTAAACACAATTTGGTTGGCCGGATGAATAAATCTATGCTCCATGTAGGAGCCATTCCCAGAAGTGACCACCGTGCGCATGGCCCGGTTCACCCTTTTCCGTGCCTTCTCCAACAACTTGGGGTCACCACCCCCAGGCCACCACATCCGTGTTGTGATTTCAGACCACACCACGTGGACTCCGGGCCATGCCCTCCAAATCGTGAAAAGATCGGCCCTTGCTTGCAAAAACAAAGCTTTGCCAGTCAGGAGACCCAAATCGTTACCACCGAGGTGGATAACGATCACATCAGGGGGCAACACACCCCTGCCTCGAAATAACATGGGACACAGCCCATCCCATCGCAGACCACGTCTGCCCATCCATTGCACACTAGCAATGTCACCCATGCCCAGATGTTGGCCGACGGGGGAATCAAGAGCCGCCTGCTCAGCCCAATAGATATAACTATGGCCGACAATCAGGACTCTCTTCCTCTCCGACCGCACTGGACCTGTAAAACACAAAAATTGCGAACAGCATCATAAAGGCTTATAAACTAACATTACGCACGTACGCTTTGTACGCCCCCGAATGCCACCTCCCCAAAGCCATAATGGTCCCAGCATCGTATCCCATTGCGGCAGCAGATGACGCCGCTCCAATCCTAAAGGAATGGGTTCCGAATTGCATGCCCTCCAAACCTAAAAGTTTCAGGGCCCTTTTAGTGACCGTCCAAAACTGAAATTTTGATAGTGGCGTCCCACCCTGATGGCAAAACAAATAACCCGCAGCCGGGCCCCGGAGTGCAAGATAGCTACAACTGGGCACAGCTCAGCATCACTGGCTCTACTAAGCCTGACCAAAGAGCCCTTGGCAGCCTGATCAGTCTTCGATGACCTGACTATTAATTCCAACATATCGGGGGTCAATTTTACGTCAGAAACCAAGAAAGCTCGGTGTGAGGAATCGGTTTTGGATGACGCCACCAATTCACTCACTCTAAAAGTGCCAAAAAAGGCGGTCAAGGCAGCCGAGTGGAATAACGCCTGCTCGTATTCGGAATCGCACACAGAAACCCACCGTTGCCCAAGTCCTTTTAAAATGCCTGGCGTCAAAGGCTCCCTTGTATCAACAACCCTACCACGTTGTTTAGACCATCCTGCCATCAGTTTATGCAAGCGGAAATCATTTGTTGGGTCAGCCATGCCCTGCGCCTTAAGCCAGTAGGCTAGCGCCGACAGTTTTACCCGAATGGAATGGACTGCTAACCCCCGCCTCCTATTGTATACGCAAAATTGCGCGACGTGGTCGTAGGATACTGGGAAGGACTTAGCTAAACCGTAGTACTCCCTGAATTCTGCAAATTCTTTTACGGCCCTGAAGTAGCCTCTCCGGGAGCTTGGAGCTAGCACCAGCGACATGCCGACCGCTACCTCATCACTCCAGCCTGCCAAAGATGGTCTGGCATGCGTTTCGGGTGCTCGTCTGCGGTGGGCGCTAGCTGCCTGAAGCGCTCCATCTGCATACGAGACAGAGCATCAGCCAGTGAATTGTCTAGCCCCGCAATGTGGAATGCTCGGAACAGAATGTTTAACTTTAAACAGTGTAATGTAAACAACCTCAATGACCCCATTACCCTAACTGATCGGGAACTCAGATTATTGATGACCTGCACCTTGGCCATATTGTCACACCAGAAGTGGACTGAGGAGTTGGTAAACTTATTGGCCCAAATAAAAACCGCTACCAGTATTGGGAAAAATTCCAGGAATGTGAGGTCCGATGTGATGCCCAAAGTGTGCCAATTACTGGGCCATCGTTCAGCGCACCACTGCCCTTCGAAATAGACTCCAAACCCCAAGGAGCCTGAAGCATCTGACGCTACCTGCATCGCATTTTTTAACAACAGGTTCTGGCGCCAAAATGAGATGTCATTAAAATTTTCCATAAAGTTCAGCCAAACTTCCAGATCCGCTTTTATAGCCCGGGTAATTCTAATGTGGTGATGTGGCGAGACTGTGCCGGATATAGCATCGCACAGCCTCCGCAGGAAAGCCCTGCCCGGGGCCACCGCCTTACAGGCAAAATTTAGATGGCCTATTAACTCCTGGAACTCCCTCAACGTGGCTTTATTTTTAAATAAAAATTGTCCCAATCTAAGCTTTAGGTCCGCCACCTTAGCTGGTGGCAACCTAGAATGTCGATTTACAGTATCCAATTCAACCCCTAAAAATGTAAGCACCGAAATGGGGCCCTCAGTTTTTTCATTGGCCAGTGGCACACCCAGCTCTTGAGTCAGGCGCTGAAAGTTAGATAACAGTGCTCTACAGTGGCCTGTCCCAAACCCCCCTACGAAAAGAAAATCATCCAGGTAGTGTACCACCCCCTGCAAGCCCGAGTCGGTCTTAACCACCCACTCCAAAAATGTACTGAACGTCTCGAAGGCGGCGCAGGACACTGAGCAGCCCATGGGCAATGCTCGGTCGATGTAAAAAAGGCCATTAAAACGGAATCCAAGGAGGTCAAAATCCTCGGGATGGACCGGGAGCAGCCGAAATGCAGATTTTATATCACACTTGGCCAATTCCGCTCCTGGTCCGAAACGTTTTACTAGCCGCACAGCCGCATCGAAAGACGTGTAGTGCACGGTGCACAGTTCATCGGGTATCGCGTCATTCACCGAACTGCCCCTAGGGTAGGACAGATGATGAATGAGGCGATACTCGTCAGGGGTCTTCTTAGGAACAATTCCCAACGGGGAAACTCTTAACTGGGAAGTGGGAGGTGAAATAAACGGACCGATAACTCTCCCTTCCTCTAATTCTTTTTTAATTTTTTGCTGTACCACGTCTTCCATTCCGATTAAAGATTTAAGATTAGGTGACAGACGTGGCACCCTGGGACCCTGGGCTGGGATGTGGAAACCGAAGGTAAAACCGCTAAGCAGGTAAGCCGCTGCGTCCTTCTTCGGATAATTCTTCAGCCACTGTGCAAGTAGGCCCAATTTAACTGGACTGGGACCCTTTGGGAAGGGGTGACTGGGCCCCTCCCTTCCTACCAAATTGTCCCTCTCGTGCATTGCTCTTTCCAGGCTTTCCCCTATTGCAATGTTTTGCAGAGTGGTTCCCTGAACAAATGGAACAGGCGTGGGAGAATTTGCACATTTTTCTGCTGCATGTTCCATGAGCAGAGAATTCCCAACAGAGGAGCTTTTGTCTCTGAAATTGCCCTGCCGGGGGCGCTTGACGAAAGGGCTGCCCGGCTTTAAAATTTTGAACCAAGTGCCCGCTATCCGCGGGCTCTCCAGGCACCACCTTTTCAGCGTTCATAACCTGAAGCCACAGCTGATCATCTATTAAGTCCCAACGCTTTTTGGGTCCAAAGCCGCTAGCGCACGGAAACGCCGGTCGTACTCCAACCATGCCTTGCCCGTGAACCTTAAGTGCGCCCCGTATATTAAATTTTGGTACTTGAACAGAGCCTTTGCCCTGTACGGGTGGGCCTCGACTAAAATACCCGCATAAATTGTATAGCAGGCCAACCAGTTCTCCCAGTTGTGCTCTACTTTTCTCTTTTTTAGTTTTTCTTTCCCTTCGTCATCAAGCTCCTCTTTTTCTTTTTTCTCTAATTCCCTATAGAATAAGGTAAACAGATCAACAAATTCGTTCCTCAAGATTTTTTCTAAGGTCTTGGGAGCCAAGTGTGCGCCCAATTCTGCATTGGTCGTTGGGGCCAGCACTGGCACCGTCCACTTGTCCGTGCCCCAGTACTGACTGGACTCACTAGTCCTAGCAGCCTCCAACGAAATCGCCACTACCGTATTGGCCGGAGCAAGGGCCACAGACCCAGGGGTAAGGTTCTGTACAACGGCCGAAACCTGCTCCACCCTAGCCGCCTCCCCGATACACTAACTGGCGAGGGCACAACCCCGCTCCCTCCCAGGCCCGAAGTCATAGCCGAAGTTGTCAGCCTGGGGGCCACTACTTGTCCCTGTGAACTATCCCATGGCCAAACTGGCCCGGCCTCCATACCTCCTGCAGCTGATAGACCCGGGACCGCAGCAAGATGTTCGACCGGCGAAGATGTTGCAACCGGCTCGACTGCGGGACCCTCCGCTGTGGCTGGAGCCGGGCTCGCCTCGCTTCCAGCTGCCCGATCGTCCGCAGCTCCTGCGCTCGCCTGGGCAACCGCCGTGCGCGCCTGGACCTCCATCTCACCCATCCGACCCGCAGCTCCTTGCTCAGCCTCTAAAGAAGCGACACGAGACAAGATGCTTTTGAAGAACAGATCCCTGCTTGCACCCCGTGCTGGCCTCAGCGCCCCCGCCTGCACGGGCCGCCCCCTCCCTCTCTCTAATTCTTCAACCCTGGCCAACAGGGCCTTTAGGCTAGCAGCCGAGATGCCCTCGTCGTCCGACGATCCAGGGGAAGGTGGGGGTCGCTTCTCAGGGTTCTTCTTGGCCGGCCCCTTTCCTTTGGGGCCCCCCACGTTCTTCTTCGGTGCCATCTGTAAAAATTAACATAACATCACAGTTTAAGCTCAGTCAGAATGACGCCTACCGTACCATGGCCTTGTTTGCCATATCCAATCCCTGATCCAACTGCATAATTTATCCCTTCCATTGAATTCACGAATGATACACACCATACTAGTAAACCCCAACGCAGGCCTGCCAGAAGCAGCCTTCTCGCTTGCGCATAGCGCCAAACCACAGCAACTGTACTAAGCACCAATGCTCATTAGCTGCAACACTGTCGATGATATCCTATCCTTGTTCCCTGCAACCGAGTATGCAGTCCCTAATATTGCCATTAACTATAACACGATATGCCCCCAACCACTAATCCCTGCTGCAAATGAAACTAAAAGCCAACTGGTTGTAAAAATGGCACTCCCTACCGAACCCATGTAAGGTAGAGCAACTAAAATGGCCGCCAGGAAATTAATTACAAAATGGCCGCCATGGACCTCCTACAAGAGGAGCCATGTGGCCAAGATAACGCCCAAAAACTTTGCTAATTAAATTGTAATACCCCCCCAGGCAGATGGCACCGCTTGGCACCCATTCCCCTGAAGAGCGGTACGAAGAGCCCCTATTGCCCGCCAAAATTTGCAGTGCGGGTTGGGGGGGGAGGAGGCGCTAGGAACGAAAAAAAAAAAGGAGGGCAGGGGATCGGCGAACGCGCAGCCGCTAGCCCCCCCTACCCCCGGAACCGGGCGTTGCAAGCCCGGTGCATGGCCGCAAGCCACATGGACGGCGGCGCGGGGCAAGCCGGCATCAACCCCTCCAATTCCCGCCACCCGGAAAGCCCCCCTCTCCCGGCCGCGGAGCAGGCCAGGGCAACGGAGGGGGGGCGGGCAAAGGGCAGCGGGCGCCCGGCCTCCAACACCCAGGGGGGGAGCGGCACCGCCGCCGGCATCACCCCGGGAGGCAACAAAAAAAGGGGGACGGGGGCCGCAAATGCCCGCACCGAAGCAACCGGCGCCGGGTACAGGCCGCCACCCCTGTATCCCACTTGCCCGGGCAGGCCCAAGGCCAACAGGGAAAAGGTTGGGGCGGCGGGAGGCAAGCGACGGGCCGAAGCACGGAGCGGCAAGCCGCGCACCCGCAACGCCACATGGGAAGAGGCGACGCCGACGCATTGGCGAGCGCCGAAAAAAGGGCGTGGGGAAACCGAGGCCCATGTGCCGGGGGGAACCACCGACAACCCCCCACCATCAGCCCTGGAAAGGCTTGCTGTGCCCACCCAGGTGAGCCCGAGGAAGCGCCGCCGAGGGGCAAAGCAGGGCGGGGAGGGAGGGGAGGGGAAGAAAAAACCCCCGCAACCAACCCCCGAAGGCCCAGCTCCATTCCCATCCAGGCTCCGGGAGAGGGGGTTTTTAAAGCCCCCTCCCCAGGGCCAACCACCGACCTCACTGTCCTCGCGGAGGGTCTCGAACTCCAACGAAAAGCCTGACCGCACGAGAGAGGGAAAAGCGTGTACTTTTCCCTAGGCGATCAGGCACAGAATGGCCTGATGGGGGTTGGCCTTCCTAGAAGCCACGCCCCCAGCCTAGAAGGTTCAGCGGAACCTTCTGGAACTCCAATCGGAGTCGGGGGGGGGCAAATGCTTCTCGCCTCAGCAAGCTGAGGCGAAAGGGTATTATCGTTGAAAAATCATCCTCCACAAATACCAAAAACATTTCAATTACATTGGGGCCATGGCCATAACACATCGTGGTTATTCTCATTACAAACAGTGGTTTCTCATTCCTTAGGACCCTTCTACAATCTACACTGACCATACAATGCAACTCCAAGTCAACTTGAGAATGTGGTGGCCACAACCCCCCCCCCCCCCCACTAATAATGCATGCTGTAGTGTGTCTCAAGCCATATGCAGTATATTTTTTAAAGACACAAGAAAACCTGAATTCAGCCAAAATTGTGCTGCAGCAGATGTCAGTGCACCCAGGCAAAGTTGACTCTACAAAATCCAGAGTGCATTGTACACACCTGCTTGTTAAAACACAGTAAAGGATCCAAGGATATGGCTGAGAGGGGTAAGTGATTACTCCCACTGCTAAATGTCACTTTCTACTCTTTTCACCTTCTATGTCTCCATTGTGCTCACATGCATTTTTCTCAGAAATAGGGGAGAGAAAATTGCAAAGCAGTTTGAGACCTGGTTCCATGGTAAATGGAATCAACTTCCTGGCCTGAGACTGGTTCCAGATCTGTCAATTTAATAATCCAAGCAGTGAAACCAGTTCCACTTAAACTGACTCCAAGATGGATTATAGTCGTGATGATGTCTGGCAGGCTCCTTGGAGGAAGCATTCTGGCAGCATGTTAGGATACTTAATTCTCACCATGTGATGAAGTGGTGTTAAGGTTGGCTTTAAGCCCATCTTTAAATCTCTTTTCCTGTCCTCCAACATTGCATTTTTTGTTCTTGAGTTTGGAGTAAATTAACTGCTTCAGGCATTTGGACAATGTGGCTGGTCCAGCGGAGTTCATGGCAGAGAACCATCACTTCAGTGCTGGTGGTCATGGCTTCTTCCAGCTTACTGACATTTGTCTGCCTGTCTTCCTGAGAGATTTGCAGGATTTTTCAGAGGCAATGCTGATGGAATCATTCCAAGAGTTGCATGTGACATCTGTAGATAGTCCACGTTTCACAGGCATAGAGCAGGGTTGGGAGGACAATAGCTTTATAAACAAGCAACTTATTTATTTATTTATTTATTATTCGGATTTACTAGACCATCCCTCCCCAAGGCTCGGGGTGGTTTCCAACACAATAAAATTACACAAACAGTCTAAAAACATCATAAAAACATTCCTAAAAACAATCACATATGTCATAAAACATCACATAGATGGGAATGCGACCGATCTACAGACAGAGGCGGCGTGGTTAGGTGGTGAGGTTTGATGTTCAGGTGCTAGTCAGTAGCCAAATGCTTGCCAAAATAACCAAGTCTTGCAAGCCCTGCAAAAGGCCATCAGGTCCTGCAGGGCCCGCGTCTCGGCCGGCAAAGAGTTCCACAAGGTCGGTGCAGCCACCGAGAACACTCTCTGTCGGGTACTGGCCAGCCTGTAGGACTTCACACCTGGGACTTCAAGAAGATTACAACCTTCTGAGTGCAGTGATCTTCTGGGCATATATGGGGTAAGCCGCTCCCTCAAGTACACTGGCCCCAAACCATGTAAGGCCTTGAAAGTCAAGACTAACACTTTGAAGGAGATCCGGAATTCAATAGGTAGCCAGTGCAGTTCGCGCAGAAGAGGTGTTATGTGAGCTGTTCTAGGGGCTCCCAGCAGAAGGTGGGCTGCTGCGTTCTGCACCAGTTTAAGCTTCCGGATCGCCGACAAAGAAAGGCCAATGTAGAGCGCGTTACAGTAATCGAGCCTCGAGATGACAGTGGCTCGGATCACCGTGGCTAGGTTGCGTCGGGATAGGTAGGGAGCCTACGGATGTCCCAAACCTCAAGCATTCTGTGCTTAATTCAGAAGAATGCTGCACTCACAGAGCTTAGGCGATGTTGTATTCCAGTGTTAATGTTGACTTTTGTGGAAAGGTGGCTGCCAGGGTAGCAAAAATGCAGTATTCCAAATGCTCATCATATTCTAATGTTACACTATTAAGCTGTATTTCTGGCATTGCAGACGGATTGGTTGGTGCCTGCTGGAAGAGCACTTTGGTTTTCTCAATGTTCAATGACAGACCGAGCTACTTGTATGCTTCTGCAAATGTGCACAGACAATGTTGTCATCAGCATATTGGAGTTCTCTAACAGATGTTGTAACCTTGGTTTTGGCTTTCAGTCTGCTGAGCTTGCCATAGATGTTTGATAGATGCTTGTTTGATAGATGATTTCCACTTTAGCCATGAGATGGAATGATGTCTCAATTGATGCTGGTTTCCATCCAGGGAATACAGTATTTCTTTTTTTTAAAAAAACTCTTACCAACCCTGTTTTATAGTTTGCTTTCTCTTATACAAATGAATACAGCAAGTATTTTTCTGGTACAACAGTATTATAAACCCTAATTAATTTAAGGTGGTAAATATTGAGTTGTAGCTCAAACCACCCATCCATCCACCCTGGTCTTGTTTTTCTAATGGATTGAAATTTAAATGCCATTTTAATGAAGTATGTTAAAATGAGTCTTGGGACATAGCTAAACCTCTGGAGAATTATATAACTAATAGAGAAGCCAAGTATTCCTCATGAATTTAAAAAGTAAATAGGTGCATTAAACACATTATCTGTCAGAATGTGACTTATCACTTTCCCAAGGCAACTGTCACACACCTTTCTTTTACTGCTTTATAATACATTTTAAATGGTAAAATCAAACCAACACTGAATAGCTTTCAGAAGTAGAATGATCTGAAAGCCCCTCCCTTTTCATTATGCCATATTGTTTTGAATAGATTGGACTAGGCTAGATTAGCTCTCTTAGTCTTCTTTGCCATTCTGTCTAACAGTTAAGCATGGATTGTGGTGTGACCACAATCTGGTTGGATCTTTTACTTTTTGTTCAAATTTATTTCCCTTTGTGTTTGGTAAAGAAAGGTCATTATGTCTCTTTTCAGTTTTTTGGTTTGGTTTTTGTTGCTTTAGTTTGTAACATGCAGATGTGCATAGGCTGAGACATGATAGAGAAATAAATAACAAAAAGTTAATGCATCTTATAAAGTAGATGTGGCCCATCACAAAACATCTGCAAGATGTTGTACACACAAAACATTAGCATCTTTTGTTGCAAAAGGCAGAAACATCTATACCTCTTAAGGACAATACCAGACAAATCCCACATTTTTTTTGATCTGGAGCCAATTCACATCATGCACACACATGTATGGTTCCATTTTAACTGTCATGAATCAGTTCTAAAGTATCTTGGGATTTAAACTTTAGGGTGGAGTATATATCATTCTCGGCCAAGAAACCTTAGTGTCTTCCCAAACTACAAATCCCATAATTCCATGGAATGTTGTCACGGCAGTAAAGTGGACTACAGCATTACAACTATGCAATGCCAGTGGTCCCCATTTAGAATAGGAATAGTGGGTTCCAACTTTGTTCAAAATAGACTAATCACCAAGCATCCAGCATAGAGCAGAATGGATGCAAATTACATAACAAATGGTTGTTGAGTGCATCTTTCTGACCATGGCTGTGCCTGCTTTTCCTGCTTTCAGCTTTCCACATTCATGTGGTTCTTGAAGCAGGCTAGCCTAAAGCCCATCCAAAATCTTGCAACTGGAGAGCTTATTGGGACAATTCCAGGCGCCTAGAAGGTTCGAGATCTTATGACTGGATTTTGAGGTGATCTTTAAGAATAATCCAGCCAATCTTGAGTTTGTCTGTCAAATGGGACAACAGCAATCCTTTCAAGAGACTCTGGGGTTCCTAAAACCTATATTAAGGGTTCCTCAGTGAGAAGGTTACTATGGTAGACAAGCTTCTCTCAAAGACAATTCACCACTGATGATCTACTGCAGTTCTTGCGCTATCAAATTTCTCCATTATTGCTTTTCTGCTTTTCCAAGGTTGTTTTAAATTTAATTTATGCTTGAATTTTGGGTCTAAGTCTAAAGAAAGCACATGTAGAAATACCAAGTAAGGGGCGGAGATCTGAAGATTGCAGGATCGAATCCCGGGCTGAGTTAGACGCCAGCTGTAAGCCCTGTCTACTGTTTACCCAAGCAGTTCAACAGCCCAGCTGTGAATTAACAACAAATTGGGGACCATAAAAGTGGGGAAGGACTTTTGCACAGACTTGTCTGAAATAGGCTGACGGAGAAGGGAGAGGCGGAAGTGGTGGAAACAAGAGGCTCCTGTCATGAGGATGGAACAACAGCACCCCCTTGTGATGTGATGGCGCAATGACGCAGGGACATAACAACAATGATGTAATGGAGCATTCACACCCGATGACGCCCACCTGTATGATGCAGCCAGGAAAGAAGAAGTCCTTCTAAAAACTGCACTGTATTTGTCTATGTGTAATTGTATGTCTTTCCGACAGGGACTGTCTGTCGTATGTGTATTGTAATCCGCACTGAGTCCCCTTCGGGGTGAGAAGAGTGGAATGGAAATAAACAGTATTATTATTATTTTATATCAAGCAATATGTGAATTAGCTCATATAGAACATCTTGACTGCAAACTGAAAGATCATATTGATTGATAACAGAGTAGAAAGCATCACCCACACATTTTCACTGGACTGCCTGCTTTTATTATGGTGTACATGAAATTTCCAATTCAAAAAGGTCTGACATCTGGTCCATTGTGGAAAAAAAATCTTCAACAGACTCATAGATTTGTGTTCCAAATTTATACTCAACCACATTTGTACATTCAGTTTGTTTGCCACTGCCAGCAACATTTCTTGAGTTCTCAAGCTTACAAATGCCCAAGGTAGGACAGGTAATTATTACTTGAGCTTTATGTTAGGGAAAAAAATGGGTAACTGACAATTTCTTCTTATACATTAAAGTTAAAAATAACTTCACTTGTTGTGATACAGTGGTGATGATATCATTATCAATTTAAGGACATCAGGTCAACATGCACAGTCTCTTTAAAGCTATTTGTAGCCCCATTTCCAAGTATGTGCTAAAATTACTGTTGAGTCCAATCCCCCATGTGGAACAGCCCAGTTCGGCAGCTGCCTAAGGCATAAAATATATCAGCTAGACACTCTACACAGATGCTTCATCATGTGGAGTCCTTGCTTGTATGATTTCCCCTCTCTTCTTTGAAAGAAGGAATCAGATGAGTGAAGTCTCAGTACAAGTAGACATCTGTGTGGAGCATAACTTTCCCCTCTAAACAACAAAGTAAAGAAAGCAAATCACAAGAGTGGAGATGTCATGCAATCAGACACCAGAGTAGAATTCCCAGCTCACGCATTGTGACCCTACTGCAGTTGTGATGTTCATCCAGCATTTGTGCAATGAACTGGGATGTTGTTTTAGGTCTTTCTCTATGGGAAGTTCTACGAATATATTTTCAAGTCAACAAGTTTCACTATCAACTGAATCACAGTTTGTTTTCTTTAAAATTGTCTGGCAAATGTACACATTTGTTTTTCAATTTAATACTTGGACAGAGACAAACGAAGTAAGACTAGTGGTTAAAAACATCTTTTGGACAAGAGGTCTCGCAAGATACACAACTGTAAGGTTTTTGCATTCTGCTGGTATCCATACCATTTTGTATGTACTAAATTGCACAAGTCACATACTGACTAATAATGAAATGAGATGCAACTGGGATGAATCTAGCTGTAAGATCTCAGACCTCCCAGAAACATTTTTGCATTAATTCTCAAGTGGAAGCCTGAAGAGCCCACACAGAGGAACAATGGTTTAGAATTCTGAAGAAGAAATCATCTGAGTGTTGAAAAGCTGTTAAGCTCTCATGTCATGATTGCCACACGCCGGTCTCCTATAAATAAAGATGATACTAAGCATCTGTACAATTTCCCACCATTTCTGCAACAAGAAGAAAGCCTGTACCTAGAATTATTCATATGCGGTTCACAAGATAATGAAGTTGTTAGGCTGTGACTTATAGGGGTGTCTTGTTAAATTGGGAACATTAATGTAAACACTCTGGTTGGAAGTTGAGTAAGTACCTCCCATATTGAGTAATGTGGATGATACAAGAGTGTCTGTAGAATAATTTACTTGAGTTTGATTGGAATGTGATTTTTTTCCTGAAGAATATTTTTGAAAGTAACACTGTTAATGAAAGACAATAAATGAGGAAAGACCATTGTAAGATAAATTAGAGCTCATGTGAGTTTAGTTTAGGCCTACTGTCAATTTGGTGTTTGAATTAACTATGCAATTGGTCCCATATCAGCTCATTGTTTGATTTAGAGCCTTCATTGCACTTTGAATTGATCCACTTAAAATCAATGAGATGTCTGTTTGGTATGACTTGACTTCAATGATTTATGGTTTTATGAAAAATTAGACACTGTTCTGATGAACAGATAGGACCTGCTACCCATTGAAGGGTCATTGTAAATTAAACCACTATGTGAGCGTAACATTCTTATTTAAAATTTATAAATTGTGGAATGTATTGGGCTGAATCTTTTTGGTAATTTCAACTAGAACATAATCATTTAATTAAAGGCTTCTTCTCTACCTTGAACCACCTCAAGGATGCAGCGCATTGGATTTTCACACAGAAGTCATGAAATACTTTTTCGTCAAGAGTTATATTCCAAACAGAAGTTGTATGCATTGTTATATGGTTATGTGAATTCAAGCACCACTAAAATCAGTGTAAACTGCTTCTATGTAGGCATATTCAATTGCATGTATGTATGTGAAGTTGAAAAATAAAGGCTTGTTCTTATCATGAAGAAGAGCTTGTTCTCAAAAGCTTTTTGTTGTTTGGATTTTTTATGCATTTGTTTCATTGCTGTTATGTTGGTTTTGTTCTCAGAGTATCAAACATGTACTAAATTAAAAAGAAGTACAGACACCAAGATTTGTTTGTTTAAAGGCCTAGAACATGAATACTTTGTTGGAAATCTAGCTTCAGGTTTCCAACAATACTATGGATACCAAGTATCAAGATGACATGACAGAAAAATCTCTTATTTCTTGTTTAGGTCACAGTACCTTACTGAAAAAAACTTTAGTCCAAAAATCCAATGAGGCCATTTTTTGGTTCCTGTTTCTCAATCTGATTTATGATAGAATTGCATTAGGTACTGGAGAAAAAGCAGATAGCTTGCAGACAAAACCATTCTTACTGACCCATCTATTTTGCGTATCAATTCCAAACAAAAATGTGTCTTCTCAAAAGGCTGCCGCTGGATTTGAGATATATAACTCATAATAATAAAATAAAACAACACAACTTTAAAATGCCACGTGCTGTATGATGACATTAGCAAACACTGGAAGGCACTGTACATAAAACCAGGCTTAAAATGAAACATACAGTTTCTAAGGCTCCTCATTTACACCAACAGTTTAATGCCGTTCAAAGCAAGCTTCAAACTGCAATGGTCAGAGAAGTAATACAAAGCTGTGCAAAAGAAAGCCCTAAATGTCCATCAGTGCTCTGTGGTATATTTATTTATTTATTTATTCATTCATTAAGCGTGCTTCTATGCCGCCACTCCCGGGAGGGCTCGGGGCGGCTCACAGGAGCCAAAACAAGGCACAATAAAACAGTGACAATGATTAAAACAACAGCAAGTTAACTAAAAACAGTACACTCCATAAAAACATTAAAATTGCGATACAACATACTACCCCAGATAACACTTAGAGACAGGGGCTGCACAAGGTAAGACCTACAGGTTGAATGCCTGGCGGAAAAGATGGGTCTTGCAGGCCCGTCTGAATGCAAGCAGGTCCTGGATTGCCCGTGTTTCTGCTGGGAGGGCGTTCCACAGTGTGGGCGCAATGACAGAAAACGCCCTCCTGCGAGTTGAGGTCAGGCGTGCAAGCCTCGCCAGAGGGACGTCCAAGACATAAGCTCCCTCTGACCTCAGTGATCTCATTGGGCAATAAGGGGAGAGACGGTCCCTCAGGTACGTTGGCCCCAAGCCATGCAAGGCCTGAAAGGTAAGAACCAACACTTTGAAGGTGATCCGGTGCTCGATTGGCAGCCACTGCAGATCCTGCAAGACAGGTGTTATGTGACTACCTGCTGGCGTGCCAGACAGGAGTCGGGCGGCAGAGTTCTGCACTAGCCTGAGCTTCCGGGTCACTGACAGAGGAAGGCCAACGTAGAGTGCGTTGCAGTAGTCCAGTCTCGAGATGACCGTGGCTTGGATCACCGTGGCCAGGTCGTTCCAGGATAGATAGGGGGCCAGCCTCCTTGCCTGTCTGAGATGGAAAAAAGCGGCCTTGCTGGCCATGGAGACCTGGGTCTCCATGGCCAGCTGGGAGTCCAAGTGGACTCCCAGGCTCTTTACTACAGGCGATGGGCATAGCGCCACACCATCCAGGGTCGGAAGCTGGACATCCCTATCACCCGGACGGCCCAGCCACAAGATCTCCATCTTCGCTGGATTCAACCTCAACCTACTGGCTCGCAGCCATCCAGTAACGGCCTCAAGGCACCGTTGGGGACGGATCCAGGCCTGCCCTCCATCCTCAGAATGAGCTGAGTGTCATCAGCGTACTGATGACACTCGAGCCCAAAACTCCGCACCAGCTGTGCAAGCAGCTGCATACAGATGTTAAATAACAGAGGGGAGAGAATGGCCCCCTGTGGGACTCGGCAAACTAACGCGGAGCCCTCGGAGACCACCTCGCCCCTCCTCACACGCTGAGACCGCTGGTGGAGAAAGGAGGTCAGCCATTTCAGGACTGTCCCCCTCACTCCAGCCATGGCCAGGCGCCAGGACCGTCTCCGTCCCGTGCCCGGAACGGAAGCCGGACTGGAAGGGGTCTAACCATGTTGCATCATCTAAGAAGGACTGCAACTGCTCCATTGCTGCCCTCTCAACTACCTTCCCCAGGTACGAAAGATTCGACACTGGTCGGTACTTGGAGGGAACCGCCAGATCTAATGACAGTTTTTTCAGCAATGGAGCTACAACCGCCTCTTTCAAGCACTCTGGAAACAGTCCTTGCTCAAGGGAGCTGTTTATGATGTTCAACAGAGGCCCACGTAACCCCTGCTGTGTCAACTGTGGCTGGAAGGTCCTGGCGGAGGCTCGCTATCTTGTCTGCGAAAAAAACTCTGAAAAGCACCGGCAGTAGGGGTCTGATCATTTTTTGGGACGGTAGGGACCGTCGTCAAGGACCAAATTACTTTAAACAATTGGGCCGGGCATGAGTTGGCAGACGCTATCAGGGCGGTGAAGTACGAATTTTTGGCCGCCTTGACAGCCCGCTCATAAGCTTCTTTGAATAGCTTATAAGCTGATAGGGAGGCTCCGTCACGGAGTTTCCTCCACTCGCATTCAAGCCGTCTCCTTGCCCGCTTCATCGACCTAAGCTCCTCTGTATACCAGGGAGACCGATGCTTGCGGGGTCGGAGAGGGCGCTTAGGGGCGATCTCGTCGAGAGCTCTTGATAGAGAGGTGTTCCAGGCAAGAACCTGCTCATATATGTAATCACCATCAAGACTTCAAACTGGTTCCTGGATTTTCTATGTAATTGTCTGCACAAAGAAACCACTTTTTTCAATACCAGTTTGAAACTGGTGAGTATAGATGGGACCTTACTTGCAAGATTAGTTTATTCATCTTATAGGAAACCCAGTATTAGAAGCAAAGGCCTTTCTGGCTGACAGTTAATTCCACCGAGAGAGAGGAAAAAATCAATGAGAAATGTGCATCATCATTGAAGGTTGCTAGGTTGCATCCAAGGTACAGAAACTAAATAGCTCTTTAGAGTCCAGGTGCTGATCTGGAAAATTTCCAGCAGCTTCTCCCTGCAGCTTGCTTATGTTCACAAACTGCACTCACGGACTAGCATCCAAAGCTATTGTTAAATGTTGTATCTGCCCCATCATGGACTGGAAGCTCGACATTGATTTTTTAAGAAAAATCAATCCTCAGTCTTACAAGATCAAAAGCAGCAGATAGTAAAAGAGAGTGCTGACTTAATTATGTAATGATAATCATTATTGTATGTGGATTCCCCAAAGAACTGAATTGGAAAGAAAAACATTGTATTGATTTACTAGTAATAATTTACTAGTAATAAACCCTGCTTGCTCCAGTTCTACTGAGCCACTTGCATTGGTAGATGAAGAAGTATTGATTAGAAAAAGGCAGTGTCTACTTATCTGTAAATAAGGTGCACTGCTCCATTTCTTAAGACATAGTAACTGTCAAAATACAACAAAAACTGAAATTGTTCAGATGTTATTGCAGTTGTTGGGCTTTTCAACATATGATTTTAAATTCTAGTAGTTTGATGAAGCCATAGGGTGATGTTTCGATAGAGACTGACAGAGAAGAGCTCTCAACTGCTGCATGACAACAGCCCCACCATTCTTTGCCATCTCTGCTTTTCTTCCTAAGTCTAAGAAGAAAAGTAAGCCATCATATCTGTTCCAGTTGATTGAATCTTATGGAAGGTAGCCGTAAAATAATTGGACAAATCAAGGCTATGGGTATGTGTGTGGTAGCATTTGAAAATTGTTTTTGAACTTGGTGATCTGCATGATGCTACATAGCTATTTGTGATGGTAATGAGGTCAATGGATCAACAACATGACTGACACCAGCCAATAAAAGATCAGAAAACACAGATTAATTGCACATCAAGAACAATATAGATACTCAAGAAAGTCAAATATGTGACATAAACCATGTAAGAATGATGGCAATGTTTTCTGTATCAAATACGTAGTTCACTGAGTCAGCTGAGAGTCATTTGGTGAACTGGATGAGACCTTATTATGCCTGGCTACTAGGCATGAGAAAAATGAAACGGAAATTAAAAGGATTCGTAAGAGATTCGTATGTAATGGGACTTTTGAGCTTTTACGGATCGCTGCCGCGAACCCGGAAGTAGACTTCCTTTTACGGTCCTTGAGGCCAACAATTTGCGTTATGATCGTAATAAATTCTTAATTATTAATTAATTAATTATTGTACTACGTACTCACTTCTCCGTCTTCTCCCCCTCATTTCCTTCCCGCCTTCATTCAGCTTCTTCTTTTCCTCGCATTTCTATGGGGAACTGGAAGTGACGCTGCTGCTAGGTAGGCAATGCATTCTGGAAAGTGTAGTCCTCCACGCTTCCCCCCTTCTCTTCCCCGTTGCTCTGCTGCCATGCCCCATCGCAGGGGCCAGCTTCACACACACACACGCGCACTTCTCCTCCTCTCTCTCCCTGCGCTCTCTCAGATGCTTCTCTTCCCCGTTGCTCTGCTGCCATGCCCCATCGCAGGGGCCAACTTCAGTCCTCCAGGTTCGTGTTTTGGACTTCAACTCCCACCATTCCTCACAGCCTCAGGCCTCTTCCTTTTCCTCTCAGCCTGGGCAAACTTGGGCCCTCGCTCCTTCAGGATCGGGGTGAGAGAGAGGCAGCGAGAAGCGAGGGGGGGCCTCCTCCTCCTTTTTTTTGCTGCTTCCAAGAATAGAATACCCCCCTCCCTCCCTTCCTCCTTCCCTCCCTCCTTCCTATTTGGAGAGTCCCATCTAGAATTCAATGTGGTTTATTCAAGTTTTGGCCTACAACTCCCAGAAATCCCAGCCAATTTACCAGCTGTTAGGATTTCTGGGAGTTGTAGGCCAAAACCATCTGGAATGCGCATGCTCTGGCATACGAATTACTAACGAATTTCGTTAGTACTTAAGTTACATTTTAGAAATTTTTGGAAATTCTTTTGTAAGTCTTTCTTTACTAATCAAAAAAATCCCCCATTTGATTTTAGAATCGCCATTTTTGGATTCGAAACCATGCCTACTGGCTACATAATGAAATGACAACAAGCATGTACATGGTCTTCTGCTATGACTCCCCTGTTACCAATCTCGGCAATCACCATGTCACTTTAGGAGCCCTTTTCCAACAGTCATCCCATGGATTGTGGAGCGCAGGGGGTGATGGTGGTTGGGATTGCAAAATGTTCCATGATCTGGATGTGGACATGTTTTGCTCTCCAGAGGTCTCAGCACATGATTGGAATGTATTGGAATGCTTTTTCAGTATCCTCCACTTTCCACCAGCAACAGAATGGCTTTGGTGAGGAGGGCTATTGGAGCAACAGAATTAAGTCCTGGAAGATTGATCATTCTGGGGAGAGGAAAGGGATGTCAACCTCCACTATGACAATGACAATAG
Source organism: Anolis apletophallus (assembly GCA_030556195.1). Taxonomy (NCBI): domain Eukaryota; kingdom Metazoa; phylum Chordata; class Lepidosauria; order Squamata; family Anolidae; genus Anolis; species Anolis apletophallus. The sequence continues at coordinate 125,327,506 of JARBWK010000004.1, read as the reverse complement.
ATGGATTAGGCTGTCATGTTGGACATGGCACCATAACATTCCATGAAATGTAACAAAGGAACTTGTCTTCTCTTCCGTTTCAAAATTCAGCTTTCAGATGCAGCCATTCCCTAAGGATTTTGTCTTTCCAGTAGAGAGTGGGAGAAGGAGGTACAGAGATGCCAGGGAAAAGAACAGATGTTAGAATATCTCTGCATGGCCTTAAAGTTACAAGAACTTGGTCCTGTGACTAGTGCAAGTTCTGACTGGTTGCCTTGGGAACTTTTTGTTGCATGGGCACTACAGTTAGAAGCTAGCTTAGAACTACAGTTTTCTGCGTATTACTGTCGCAACTTAAGCCTGGGTCCCCTCAGTAAACCACTTGACAGCAGCAAAGGTTAAATGCTTTATTTAGAATAAGTAAAAAGTCAAAGGGAAGAGATAGAGTAATGTCCGCTGATGTTCACAGCATCAGAACAGCAAGGCACTAGTTGAAAGTAAGGTCCAATAATATTGATGTCTTCCTGCCCCAACGGGCTAATCCATAAGAGTATTGGAAAGAAGGCAGTAAAAGTTCTCAAACAGCAAGGCTTGGCAAGGCAGCGAGGGTCCGTGGCAAACAGGGCTTGGCAATGGGCAGCCCCAATCCGGATCGTAGTCACAGGAAACAAGGTGGTAATGCAAAGTTGGCGAGAGATAGCTTGAGGCTCTCTTGCCAGGCTTAAATAGGTCCCAAGGCCTTTGAACTACTTCGACACAACTGCGTCGGAACTTGGTTCTCAAAACAGGCTACCAGCTTGACTTTCTCAGGCTCTCTGCATCAGCTTGGAATGTCAACCCAATTAAAGCTCGCACCTGGAAGATTCGGGAGTAGCCGGCTCCAGGCTCCACCAGCTTATCAGCCAGCGCTGGGGCTGAGTGAAAGTTGGCCTTAACCACTGGGCGAACTTAGAGGCCTCTGTAGCAACTGCAGACAAGCAGGCCTTTTTGGTAACTTTGAAATCAACATGGAGTAAGTCTTGCTTCTGGCTAAAAGCGGGCTGGGGTGCTGGGGCATGACAATTACATGCTAGGACCACCTGCGAAAAGTGAAAATCCATGAAGTAGGGACGCTATATACAGTATGTATATCACATTCCGAGGGTGAGACAGAAGCAAGGAGAGATTTAAAGGCACCACAAACCTCTTTTTCTTGCTAGCTATAAGGCTGTGATTTACATTCTACTTTGTATCATCTCTCCCTCTTGATTGGTTGCCTCTCTTCCGAGGGGAAGGTTCAAACCCCTTTCTACACTCCATCATTGCCAGGAGGCAGGATTAGAATGCCGCTCTGGGCAATAGCAACCATTCATAAACTTGGAGGCAAAGACCCACAAAAGAGTGAGTCCACGAAAAATGAACCATGAAGCGAGGGAACACTGTATATGAAATGGTCAGTATAGATGGGTCCTTATTTTGTCATTCCTTATTATATTACTACTGTTACTGCTTACATACTCTGTGAGGCTGTTAGTGCCAATAAACATCAGGTGGCTTAAAATTCATTTGTTTCTTGAAGTTCCTAGCCAGATCTGTAGGGTGGTGAATCCTATTCAGGTTTTACTGGAGTTAAAAGCGATAACTAAATTCCTGAACCTATTTTGGAGCTATCGAAAGTTGTGAATCTAGTAGGGGTGTGCGAGATGCAAAAAATTGTACTTTTCAGTTTCATTTTTGGGTGTTCCATTTACCAGGGAATTCCTGAAATTGGGAGGGGAAAATACAGTTCATGATCCAGCAGCCAGAAGTTCTGTTTATGTTCCGGAAAGATCCAGCCCATTGGTGACAATGGGAGAACTTGGGAAACTCATTTTCTACCTTTTTATGGCTATTGGGACAACAATGGCTACACTTGGATGACACATTTTTGATTATAAACCCTCCACCCAAGTTTCCACTGGTTTTTAGGAATTTTTAAAAGTTTTACAAAATAAAATATCTATTAAAAACCCAAAAGAGATATCACTTGGAATTTGTAAAATTTATTTTGGCACTAGCCTCAGTAGAGTTTGCTATAGTTTTCAGTGTATAACTCTACTCCTTGCTCCTTGCAATAGGTTAATAATATTCATCAACACATTGGTGATTCATTAGATGTTCATATATATATGATTTCATGTATAGTCTTAATCTATAAGAAAATATGCAAATTTAAAATTGCACAAAATGAATAAACATTGGATATTTTTGTTGCCAAATAAAGAAATTACAGCTTTGTACTTTACTGCATGAGTTCCTAAAATGAGTTCTGTTGTTGCAAACCTGGAGCATGCCATGGTAGCTACTATTTTTATTGCCCCAATGTGTGTTGTAAGTGCCTTCAGTAAGTTCAAAACACTTTCAGTTTACCACAACAGCTTGGATGTAATTCATCCCAATCCATGCATTACCCCTCTTCATCCATGCCTCCTTTTGATTTTTTTTTCTGGCACAACTCTGAGAGTTGCAGTCTTATGGGACTGTCTGGTTCACAGTCAATTCCTTCCACATTTTCATAGTACAGAAGCACTGACGTTACAAACGCTTAAAATATTAATAAAAATAAATGTATATTTTACTATTTCAAGCCTTTCCCTATTTTGTGTATTTTGGGACTTTCCAATAATGATTGCCAAATCTTATTTTGGGTTGCAAGGGTATACATGGGCCAGAGCTTTTGAAAAAGTAAATAAGTTTTTTAAACTAAGGAAATGTTTAACCTCAACGAAAGAAATCATTATCAGTGCTGGAATTACCTGCAAAACTGCAAAATTACGTTAACTTTTTTTTTAAAGGAAGTGAATGCGGCGAAAGTAGGAAGTTATGGCTTTGCAGTGAGAAGATCTTTTGAGATGTGAAGTGGTTGAAGATGATTTCCAAAAAATGCCCACAAAAATTTGTGCATATCCTAAACTCACTGCAGCAGCTCCATTGACATATCACACCACCTCAAAAACCTTTGCAAATACTTTCTGCTGCCAAAAAATGGCAGCCCCTCATTTATTGAAAACAGCAGCCTGGTTCGAACTGGGTGTGCAATGATATCATGAGATCATGAGCATTTCCATTCATAGATCAGGAGCTTGTAATGTGTGCTACATGCTATAAGGAATAATCTCCTTCATTATTGCCATCTAATAACAATGGGATGATTTGGGATCACCTCCCAATGACAAAAATGAATAGAGAGAAATTCATAAGGATCTTCACAACAGTGTTTTCCATTATTTTAGATTATTTTAATTTCTAGGTTTCACCTTATGGGATTTTAAAATGCAAAGTTACAATCCAAAAAGGAAGTGCAGTTGGAAGTGAATTTGTTAATTCATTAAACATTTAATATATGAAAAAAATTATAAGACTGGGTTGGAAGAATATTTGATAGTCACAATTCAGTAGGTGTGCTTAAGACTGAAGTCTTGTGTTTTGAAATGCCATAAAGTAAAGTGAAGGAATGTGAAAAAGATTACACTCCGTTTAGTTGCATTTGTCTAAATTTTAACAGTTTCTGTTCCATCTTTTGTAATGAAGAGGGAAAAAAGCTTCTTGGCAGGAGGTTGGACTGGATGGCCCATGAGGTCTCTTCCAACTCTATGATTCTATGATTCTATTGAATAATATGTAATAACGTGGAGTACCTCAACTGTAAAAGTTACAACTTGTTTCTCCTCAAAGGACCTCATTGGATGTAGAGAGAGGAGTGTCTTCTCCTGGCATCTCTCTGCTGTTGAAATGGAGTCCTGTGGAGCCCATCACATGACATTGAGCAACTTTCGGTGGGACTCCGTGGGGCTTCGTTTTGGCAGCGGAGAAAAACAAAACCCAGAGTGCTCCAGGAGGAGTTGGGTTTTACCCGACTCCTGATTGAACAATGCAAAGAGGTAGCAGGGAAGACAGATCTGAAGGGGAAAATGACATGGGAAGAAGAAGACAGACTTCAACAGGAGGGAACAGAACCTGATGGTTCCCTCCACTGTCCCATGTTTTCTCTTTCTTTCCCCTGCTGTCCCCTGCCTTTCCCTGCCCATCCGATGAGGACCTTCTTGCCACCATCCCTGCCAAATCTGTTCCTCTTTTTCTGCCCTCTCCTCCACCACCCTTTCTGGTTATTTGTTCTCCCCTTCTTTCTCAATTCATCTACCTTCTATAATATCTGATTCCTTCTTATCCCTGTTAATTTGCTTTATTCTTCTGGCGGCTCATCTCCTCCTGCTCCCTGCTCTGCTACTCTTTCTTTATTTTTTTATTTTTTGTGCAACTCACTCCCTAAACTTTGTGATCTCTGCAATCCCCTTCTTTCTTGACCCACCCACCTACTCTATTTCTTGACAGACAACTGAGAAGGAGCAGAGGAGGAGCGTACAAGTGAAAAGAAGTCTTAGCGAGGATGAATTGGCAGGGATGAGAAGAAATGGAAGAATTAGAGAGTAGTCAGAAAGAAGAGGAGTACAAACTCAAAGCCCAGAAATGTGTGCAGTTTTAAATAAAACTGCATGAGTTTCCTAGAAATGTGTAGTTTATAAATGCTGGTGGTGAGTTTTCTATCCTTTGGGTGGGGTGGGGGGGACCAAATCCCAAATGTTTTGACACTGCAGGAAGAAATACAGATTACTTTTCCTCAACATTTTCCTCAACATTTGTTAGAAAAATTTGTTAGGAAGTAGGAAATACACTTCACCCTTCAACAAGTTGGGGGGTGGAGCAATTTTGTCTCCTCCCCTCAGAGAAGAGATTGGTTAATTTTGCAGAATGTACTGGAAGGGAGGAGGGGCTGGCATAGTGTGCTGCCAGCCCCTTTTCCTTCATTCTGCAATAGGACATCGCCCACCACTCCCGCCCATGGATAGTATAATAATGATCGCTCAAATGGTTTCACATTTGGGGGTCGAATAGGAATTCACCCACAAGGGTTTTGCCTATCCTATACTGTCTATTAGGGGCTTAGATGGAATGGTCGGCTAGCAAACTAGCTAAGTGTAAATAGTTTAGTTATTCAAAGGTTTGTATACACTTAAGGCACCCCTTAAGGGTGTGGGGCATTATGCAAACACTCACCTAGATGGTTAATTTTAGGGATGAGGTGATGGTGAATGTCCCAGGAGCGGGGAGAGTCTAGTCTCAAAAGTTGAGAGAGATTTCTCCTGATATTTCCCTTACGGGTTGCCCGGGTTGAAATATACAGGGGACCCAGGTAGTACGCCTGAATAGCTGAGGGGTAGACTTTAGGAGACGCTACCCCAGCTTACACACACCAAGTTGAACTGACACCAAAAAGTTAGTTGAGCTACAAGTTCAATAGGTAACTATTTAATAAAAGTTGCCCAAAATTTGAAACCATATATTTTGTGTCTGTCTCGTTATTTCGGGGGGGTTGGAAGACAAATCAAGATTTGCATCCCCAGCCCATAAGCTTGGAATGCACCCTAGCTGTGCCTATAGCCCAAAAGTTCCCAATGTGTCATAGATTTTGTTGCAGTAAAGTAGCAGCATCAGTGGAATAGAACATCACATTTTTTTAAAAAATTAGAACACAAGGAGCATATATCAGAACTACATACCTAAAAGGTGGTTTCAATTTAAAACAAGCTTCCTGCATAACTTTTTTTGCCACATTTGACAAGATTTTGAGAAAGGTCAAAAGCCACCAAGGCATGGGGATCAGAAAAAATGCAGAACTCTATACCAAATGCCATCCCAGACAGAGATATCATTGTGTTGTGGTTTGAATATTGTACTGCAGATATGGGAGAAACTTGACATCCCTGTTCTGCCATGGAAACACACTGATCTTGAGCAAGTTAGAGGAAGAAAATTGCAAACCTCATCTGAACAAATTTTGCCAAAAACACAAATCTGCCTAGATCAGATTATATCAGTGCACACAAAAGCAAACACCAAATTGAGATGGTAAAGCAAGGAAGAGGCCCTTCTGAAGAGTAATTCTTCAAGTATGGATCAACCTTCCCAAAGTTGTCCCATATATCAGTGTTTCAGATGAATTTATTATTTACCTACTTTATAGTTATCCTGTGAATTGTCAAATGTGAGTTAACAGTTAGGCTGGATCTACACTGCTATATAATGCAGTTTCAGAATGCAAATTAACTGCACTGAATTGCATTATACGAGTCTATACTGGCAGTTAAATCTCATTGACTCAGTAATTTTGTGCTATCCAAGGTCATTGTACTTTAATTGTATTTGTTTTAAGCTCAATTTAGGTTGGTTAAGCAAGATATATAAAGAAGAAGAAGGGGAGGAGGAAGAAGGAGGAGGAGGAGGAGGAGGAGGAGGAGAGAGGAGGAGGAGAAGGAGAAAGAAATCATATCCATCACATCCAAGTGATTATGGCTTCAGGTCCTGGCAATGCAGAGTCATATAATCCAGGTCAAAGCAGATAATCTGGATTCAGAAACTGGATTATATGGCAGTATAAATCCATCTTGTGCTTCTACACAGAAGCATGACAACTACATCAGAGATGGAGCAGAATGTTGGCAATTGTGACAGACAGGCAATGATTTCCACTGTTCCTTTCTTGCAGTACATGATGAAGCATTAATGTGTCTCTAAAGAGCTATAAGGAAACTATGCTGATGGAGTTGCAACATGGCTGTGCAGATGGCCCCCGGACAAGGCAGCTTGGATAAAGTGCCTTTGACTACCAATTAACTATCAAATGACTATGTGGATGGCTCTGCTGTACTGGAAGCCTTCTGTTCTCTCCAATGAGTTTATGAGCTGTTTATTCCGAAACAATGCCTGGACGTTTGGCTGGCCTCAAAACAACACTCAGCAAGGTACAAGAAAAGCTGACAGGAATTAGCCAGGGTTTTATACTAAGGAAATGTCCTTCCTTCCTATTTCCTGGGAGACTTTTGTGCAAATATGAATATTCAACTAAAAGCATTTTTTTCTTCCTCGCTATATTTATAGTATATTGTTGAGTTTGAAAAGTATCACAAGTGTTTCTTTCACTCTCATTTTTGAATGGATCATGCCTATAGTAGTAAAGGGATATGCCACTTTATATGGACAGAAGACTAAAATGGTAGAGCAGTATCTGTACCTTGGCTAACAAATCCAACAGCTCGATATTGTCTGCCATTCGCAGGTGATGATGTAACACACTTTGATGATCAGCTATGTAATTAAAGGCTTGAAATGTTTAGGAACTACAGCATAGTCTATAGGAACCTATTAGAATACTTTATGATCTTTGATTATAAAGTTATGGTTATTCAGAAAGTGGTGTTATGGTATACTTGGGTACACTATATAATTTCTCTGCCAAATAGTACTGGTGTCTCATTGAATTACAATTCTCATGGTTTCATTACATTGAGCCATGGCAATTAACCTGATATTAATCTGCATTAATCAGAGGATGGGCCCCCCATGATGGTAAGGGAATGTAGTGTTATGCTACTCTACAGTTTCCCTCGCTGTCCCCCCAGCTTCTTAGCCTCAATGTGATGAGCTCCTAAACTTTCTATTAGAAATGCAAGAATTGCTGCCCTCTCATTGACATTGCTCGAATGAAGTAAGACCTCTCCAAATAGGAAAAGGTTTAACCAACCTCTGCTTAATTATTCTCCCTGTCTTCCTCAATGCTAATTTGATGATGATGGTGATGATGGTGATGATGATGATGATTTGAGTGCTTAATTACCACCTCATTTATCTGCCAGAGCAAAATAGGTTGGTCAACTATTCCGACACTCCAGCAGATTCCATCATCTTTTTTGTCTAGGGGAAAAAAGACCTGGAGATATGCCATAAGCCATTAAGTTCTGAAAATAATTTACTTTTCATGATTGAACACCTGGAGTTTGCTGCAACCTTAAGAAAAAATTGAGTATTGGAGCACAGAAGGTTTAACCTCCTTAATCAGTTTCTACTAGGGACTCTTTATTTCATCAATATGTTATCCTCTAATACTTTATGGTCATAGCTTTGATTTGAGTTTCCTTCTCTAGATGGTTGACCTTACAGGGTTAGACAAGCACCATCTGCCCAGATTTGAAATTAGAGTTTTCTTTCTGTTAGGATAGTTGCCAAAAGGCTAGAGAGCCCATCCTACCCATTGCCACTCTTTGTCAGACCCTTCAGTTGTGACCTGTCTGGCATGGGAGGCCCTACCAGTGGCTATGCCACCACCAGCATAGCTCACAACTTCATAAGGGTATGCAAGCCCCCCCCCCCCCTGTGACAATGGGGTGCCAATGGAGAGGATATAATGCAATGTATATGACAGTGTAGATGGGGCCCTAAAGTATTAGAGCAGTGGATTATATGGTCAGTGTAGACTTATATAATGCAGATTGAGTCTACACTGTCATATAAGACAATTCAGTGCAGGTAATCTGCAGGCAGAAACTAGGTAATACGGCAGTCTCGTTGGGGCCTTAGAGTATGACTTGCTGAAGCTCATTCTGTAAATTTCCATGGCTGAACAGGGAGTAAAACCTTAGTCTCACAGAAGCCCCATTTACACTGCCAAATAATACAGTTTGAAAGTTAATTATATAAGTTAGTGTAGACTCATATAATGAGTGTTAACTGCATTGACCTGCATTATATGAGTCTACACTGACCATATAATGCAGTTTCAAATCACACTATAGATGCAGTTGGGCCTAGAGTCCTAGACCAACACACAAAGCACTACAGCATACTGGATCTCATGTGTAAAATACTCCAGTTCTTCAGATTAGTCTGCCTTGAATTGAGGGGGTGGGCTCCATAATTGTAAAGGACACTATTTATCTGGAGACAGAGCAAGCTGTGGCATTCTCTAAATATAGTAGAGTATAAAATTCATTGTTTGTAGCCAGCATAACCAAGAATGAGAAGGCAAGTGATTGCTACTTCATAAATGTTGATCCCTGGAAAACATGAAGAAGTTTTTCAAACCTGGGGATGCCCACAGGAATGAAGTGTTACAAAGGTTTTATCAATCATGGATGTGAGGTTTTGTGCATTTTTATCTCTCTAGTCCTCTGGTGTCATTCTATGACATGGTGTGGTCCAAGTATATTCAAAAGATAGGGTTTGCTATTATCCTTGATTTCAGATACCCATGGGGGATCTTGGAGCATATATTGGGGATCATCTATATTCATGTGCCAAATCAAATGAGGAGATTCCTGACCAGTGTTAATAGTGATTGGTGTATTTTTGCTCAGATTACCATGGATTACAATGATGATATCAGAGAGTGCATTTGCCAGGTATTTCCTAGCAGGGATTCGATATAGGTGCATCCCATGCTTTTCTAATAAACTGCTGGTATGGCTTCCTGCCCAGTGAAAATTTCTTTCACATGCATCTCACAGGAGCATGGAAGTCATTATACTTGTTTTGAAATCAGTTTTACAATAGACAAACTCCAAGCATGCAAAATAAATAAGAATCAAAGTAAAGCAGCATAATATTCTTTAATTTGTAACCTCAAAATATGTTCAGCATGTAAAAGACTAGTTATGTAAATGAAGCTTAAAGCTCACTACGGTGCAGATAACTGTTGGAAATATAATAGTTAGGTGAATATTTAGAGATGTTTTGAATTTTCTTGGTTAGGCTGCCTTGAGGGGCCCATTAAAACAAATGCTGCCATATGGCTTCCTCTGCAATGTACACACACAAATAGTGTAAACAACATCTTATAAAGTAACTGGTACTAAAATCCACAGGTTTGCATAATAATTGAGTGACAAACTTCTATAATCTTCTGCATTGTTAATCCAATGAACAAATGGAAGAATAAATATAACATACGATAAAAATGTTGGATGGTTCTCTTGGAATTTGTTTATGTATTACAGGAAGTAGATTCCAAGAAATAGGAAAACTGGAAGCTCTGGGTGAATATTCAAAGCTAGGAAGAATTTCCCAAAAGGAGAAATCTACACAAATAAATTCTTCTTAAGTATTCATTACTCTAGTTAGAAAGGTATGCACATGATTCACTTTCTAATTAAAACCAATGAGATTTTAATACATTTAACATCGGTTTTTAATTCAACAGACCACTTTACTTACAATATCTCAATAAGGTTTAACTGCACTATAATGTAGGGTATAATATCGTTCCTATATTGCAGGTAGATTGAACTGAAATGAAGCTGAAAGTAAATGGGTTTCTAAAGACTATTCAGGACACTTCCAGACAGCCCCAAAATCCGTATTTTATAATGGAGGGGAAAATGCCAGGAACTGACGGTAAGTCCACACAAAAAACTGTTATGTGGTGTGGGGACTGTTGCACACCAAGGCTGGGAATGAGACCTTTGAACCCGTAACTACACCAAAGTTCTATAAGTAAAGCAGTCTATTAAATAATAATATAGCAAAAGCCAACAAGTTAAAAGGCATTTAAACAAGGAATAGTAAAATGTCCATAGAGCAGTCAATTCAGCAATACAATAATCCAGTCAATATCCAAGACAGGAAACAGGAGTGTCCCAATATCCAATGCACAAGTCCACAGGAATTAGATTCTCTCCATTCCAAAAGGTTTCCAGAATTCAAAGTCCCTTGAAGAAATAGAAGCAAACTTGAACCAATAAATCCAAAGGCAGGAACTAGAATCCAATGCAAACAGCATACAGGAATCTTAGCATGGACACAGGGGCGGTCTAAGGTAATTTTAAATGGTAGGCGAACATTATTTTGGTGCCCCCCCAAGTGAGAGTATTTTGCCGCCCCCCATGTAAAACAAATATACAATTATAATATCACAATACCATTAGTAGTATTATATTGTATCAATGTATATACAATATATCATACCATACTCATACTATATTATATCATAATTATATTATACTACATTACAATATAATGATATTATAATATATTGACATAATATAATGTAACATTCTATTATATTATTATTATAAAATAATACAATTATTTATTTAAATAAAATTATCCTCTACTAAATATTTTCATGACTCCTATAAAACTCAAATAACTCAAAATAAAGTAAAATAAAATATTATATATTACTATTTTGTACAATACCACTATACTGCAATATTGTTTGTAATATTACATGTAATATAAAATATATCATCATTCTATTGTTATATGGTATTTGTATTATATTGTATGACAATATTAAGCAGAACTGTATAATAATCAACAAGAAATGCAATGTAAATGCATCAAAATCAGAATATATTACCTATCACCCGTCTCATAATTCATAGGAGTCTCCCATAAGTCCAAAATTAGGATCCCAGTGTAAATGTAAATAGAAAAACAGCCAAAATGTTCAAATGAGGTCGAATACAGGCAGTGCGGCCTGGGTAAACTTGGGCCCGCCCTCCCTCCTTCTAAGTGTTTTGGCCTCCAACTCTCACAACTCCTCATAGCCTCAGGCCCCTCAGGCCTAGACAGAAGTAGAGCCGAAGAAAGGAAGGAGGGAGAGAAGAGGTCACAGAGGAGGAGGAGGAAAGCCCTTAATTCATTCCTTCACTTACACTTCCTTCACTGATTCTTTTCTCCTTCCCTGCAAACGCGCGCGCGGCGGAGACAAAGGGAGAGGGGAAGCACTCCCTGCCTGCCCCATAGGGAGTGCTTTGCTTACAGGCTTCTGCGCAAGGGAGCTACTGGTCATGCGCAAAGGTTTTCGCGCATATGCAGTTGCTCCTGCGCTCAACTTCAGCTCCAGAGCAACTGCGCCTGCGTGAAAACCTCCGCGCATGCCCAGAAGCGGCGTCGGAGCGCACAAGGCCGGGGTCAAAAAGCAGGCAGCTGCAGCACTGTCTGAGGAACATTGGCAGGGCCAGGATGGCGCCCCATGCGGCCAGGATGGTGCCCCCTTCCCAGATGGCACCCTAGGCGGCCGCCTACTTGGCCTGTCTTGTAGGACCGCCCCTGCATGGACATGAATCCTAGACAAATAGCATACAGGAATCTCAGCATGAACATACAAGGCATGAAACAAAAGACATGGTTGTACACGAAAACCAAATGGACTCACTGAAGACTATAGATTCACAGGCCCTATATTTATTCACAAAGCCATAGCAAAAGCATTCCTTTCCCCTTGGGAAACCTCTCCCTGACCCCTCTTTTCTCTCAGTTTTGCAGAGCGCCTCCTCCCTAATTCCAGGAGGTGATCTTGATAAATCAGACCTCTTCGGTCAAAACCTGACTCCCTCTGTTTGCCAATTAGTGCATTCCTTTCACTATCTGACCTTGACTGTTCAACATTTCCCTCGACTTCCTTTTCTACCTGCACAGAAAGCATCTTTGGCCTGCTGGCCAGCTATCCCATAATACTCAGTTTCACTCTGGCTAACAATACTCTCTTGACCATCATCTCCCTTCTCAAACCCCTGAGAGTCAGTAGAAATCTGATCATTTAACTCATTTATTTATTTCATTTCTAACCCACTCTTCTCTACCCCCAAAGGGGGACTCAGGGCGGCTCACAAAAGGCAACAATTCAAAGCTGAATACAAGAACAGACAACAACATATCAAAAAAATACAACAAAGCAGATTAAAAACAGTTACATATCAATGCATTGATACCTCTGCAGACTCAGACGGAGAATCCTGTGCAGAACCTTGATCATTTTCTTCAGAAGCCTAAGGAAAAGAAACAAATACAGGCTGAACCCCTACAGGGACAGGAGTTAACATTTCCTGTTGTTCTCCTGTTGTCTTTGGAGTGGCAGCTATGGAGCTCCAAAGAGTGTCATTGCTGATATTGGCAAATTGGTCATCATGACTCAGAAAGGGGATCACTTTTCCTTTCCCCTCTGAGTTGTGCAGGCATCAGCAATATCACCTAGAGATGGACAGGAACTATTTGGGGATCCGTGGCTACTGCTTTGACTGTGTCAAGATGATGAAGGTAGTGGTAATGGTCTAGACCAGATCTACACAACCTGTGGCCCTCCAGGTGTTTGGTCCTCTTATTCCCAGAAGCGCTAGTCAGCTGTTCCAATGGCCAGGAATTCTTGGAGCTCAGGTCCAAAACACCTGGAGGGCTGCAGTTATGCAGACCTGGTCTAGACTCTGTCCTGTCACTGCAGCAGGACAGAGGCAGGCAGTATATCAAAAAAATAAAGAAGCGCTGAAAGAATACTTTCAAATAAACACTCAACCGGAGATGGATACAAAAACAATCTGGGAGGCCAGTAAGGCCGTGATGAGGGGGGTGTTTATCGCCCAAGCAAGTAATAAGAGGAAACAAAAAAGACAAGAAATGGACAGTCTAACAAGGGAACTAGATAAAATAGAGAGGAAAATGAAACAACTTCCCAAGGATAAAGAGCTCGAGGCCAAAAGAAAAATAATTAATAATCAAATAAAAATGATAACAACGGGAGAAATAGAAAAGAAGCTAAAATTTTCAAAACAAAACTACTTTGAAAATGCGAATAAAGCAGGGAAGTGGTTGGCATACCGGGTCAAAAAACAACAACAAAAGAAGATAATCACAAAAATAAAAAGAGAGGAGAAGGTTTTTACGAAAGATGGGGACATAGTGAATGAATTCGCAAACTATTACCAACAACTCTATAAGAGTGATAATATTGAGGGAGAGAAGACCCAACAATACCTAAATACACAGAAATTGCCGCACATCTCGGAAGAGGAGCGAGAGAGTCTTAATAGCGAGATAACACTAGAGGAGAACTACAAAGCAATAGAGGGATTAAAACACGGGAAGTCCCCTGGACCAGATGGATTCTCGGACACTTATTATAAAGTAATGAAAGTAGAACTAGCCCCATACCTAAAAAAATTGCTGGACGATATTAATAAATCAGGAGAACTACCGAACACATGGAAGGAAGCGGAGATTGTAGTTATTCAGAAAGATCAAAAAGAGGCAGATAAGGTAGAAAATTATAGACCTATATCCCTCCTGAATATAGATTATAAAATCTTTGCAAATATATGGGCGACAAGATTCAAACGGTTTTTAAATAAATGGGTGTCACAAAACCAGGCGGGATTCCTCCCCCAAAGATCCATGAAAAGAAATATCAGAATGATAGTAAATTTAATCGAGTTTCTAGACAAGAATATTGATATAAAAGCGGCGGTGCTTTTTCTGGACGCGGAAAAAGCGTTTGACCGGATAAACTGGGGCATGATAGTAAACCTCCTAACTGAATTAGATATGGGCCATAGATTTTCAACAGCGATTAGGGCAATTTATAAATCCCAACAGGCATTCATTAGTGCGAATGGACAGAAATCAAGAAACATCAAAATTGGCAGAGGAACGAGACAGGGATGCCCGCTCTCTCCGCTCATCTTTAATTTTGTATTGGAAATTCTACTAAGAAATATTCAGGAAAATAAGGAGATAAAGGGGATAACGATCAAACACAAAAAATACAAAATTCTAGCATTCGCGGATGACCTGGCCTGTACAATTAGGGACCCATCCGAGAATTTAGACAGATGGCTTAAAACAATAGAAACCTTCGGAGAGGTAGCGAGTTTCAAACTTAATAGGAAAAAATCACAAATGCTAATCAAGAACATAGAAACTACAGAAGGTACAGAGTTAGAAAAAAAATTTGGCATCCCGGTCGAGAAAAAAATTAAATATTTAGGAGTGAACATAACGGCAAAAAATTGCCAGCTAACAAAAAACAACTATGAAAAGTGTTGGAGAGAAATAAAAGAGAAGCTCTTAAATTGGAAAAACCTAAACCTATCAATAATGGGCAGAGTCTCCCTAATCAAAATGAAGGTCTTTCCGAAGTTAAACTTTTTGTTCCAGGTATTACCCGTCTTGAAAAATATGACGATATTAAAGAAATGGCAATCAGAACTAGCCTCCTTCGTATGGAAGGGGGAAAAGCCAAGATTTAAGTTAAAATATCTCCAGCTACCAATACAGCAAGGAGGATGTGGTTTCCCCGATCTTCTGAATTATTATGAGGCAAACTGCCTTGAAAACAATAAACCATGGCTAGAATTGAAAGATGTAGAACTATTAAACCTAGAAGGGTGGGAGAACAAAAGCGGCTGGCACGCCTATGTACTCTATAATAAAGTGGGAAATGATAAAAACTTTAAAAACCATATAATAAGAGCCCCGCTGCTGAAAACCTGGCAGAAATACAAAGAGATGGTGTATGCCAAAATCCCACTCTGGACATCCCCGACAGAGGCGTTCGCAATTGGTAGATTTAATAAAGAAAGCACCCTAAGATATAGTGATCTGATCAAAAAAGAAAATAATTGCTACAGATTAAAAACTCAGGATGAGATGATAAATTATAATATAGGATGGTTCCAGTACAAGCAGCTAAAAGCGAGATATACAATTGACAAAGAAATAGGATGGGAAGAAAAACCCACGATGGGCGGGAAAATCCTCCTCCAGTCACCGAATAAGTGCGTTAGTAAAATATACAAACTTATTACTAGGAATAAAAATGAAAAAGCGCCACCCATAGAATACAGAGATAAGTGGAACAAAAACCTAGGGTACACAATCAGCCAGGAAAAATGGGAGAGAACATGGATAAATAATATGAATTATACATGTGCTTACGCGCTAAGAGAGAATCTAATAAAAGTGGCCTACAGATGGTACGTGACCCCCGCCACAATAAATAAGATCTATAAAACCGGGTCTGATTGTTGTTGGAAATGCCAGAAGGTGAGAGGCACATACTACCATGTATGGTGGACCTGTGAAGAATTAGCAAGATTTTGGAAAAAAGTCCACAAATTTATGGAAGAATTAATTGGTATAAATATTGAGTTTAAAGCTGAACTATTCCTTTTGAATATTCTAGACCAAAAAAACCTGGGAAAAGACTTAGAAAGACTGATTACGTTCACCGTGACCGCCGCTAGGATTACCCTAGCCAGATATTGGCGGGAAAGAAAGACCCCAGAAGTGGACGAGGTCGTCTATAAACTATTGGACATAGCGGAGATGGACAAACTAACCGCTCTACTGAGAAAGGGTCCCTCCAAATGTTTTGAAGAGACATGGAAACCGCTGACCAACTATGTAAAAAAATATGAATATCGTGTTAAAGGGTTATTGGATATAAGAAATGGGAGGCCAATCAACTGGCCAGGATTTGTGAAGGATCTGCTTTTTTTTGGGTGAAGTCAACCTGTTTTATTTTAGGAATGTACCGTGAGTCTAGTATGTTGTTTGGTTACCCCAACCCCACCGCCCTTCACCCCCCCTACTCCCTAGCCCTATCCCTTCCCCCCCTTCCCCCCTTACTGGATGTTGTGTCATGTTATGTTAACTGTCTGTCTGATTTTAACCAATAAAACTTATTTTTTAAAAAGGCAACAATTCAAAGCTGAATACAAGAACAGACAACAACATATCAAAAAAATACAACAAAGCAGATTAAAAACAGTTACATATCAATGCATTGAAACCTCTGCAGACTCAGACGGAGAATCCTGTGCAGAACCATGATCATTTTCTTCAGAAGCCTAAGGAAAAGAAACAAATACAGGCTGAACCCCTACAGGGACAGGAGTTAACATTTCCTGTTGTTCTCCTGTTGTCTTTGGAGTGGCAGCTATGGAGCTCCAAAGAGTGTCATTGCTGATATTGGCAAATTGGTCATCATGACTCAGAAAGGGGATCACTTTTCCTTTCCCCTCTGAGTTGTGCAGACATCAGCAATATCACCTAGAGATGGACAGGAACTATTTGGGGATCCGTGGCTACTGCTTTGACTGTGTCAAGATGATGAAGGTAGTGGTAATGGTCTAGACCAGATCTACACAACCTGTGGCCCTCCAGGTGTTTGGTCCTCTTATTCCCAGAAGCGCTACTCAGCTGTTCCAATGGCCAGGAATTCTTGGAGCTCAGGTCCAAAACACCTGGAGGGCTGCAGTTATGCAGACCTGGTCTAGACTCTGTCCTGTCACTGCAGCAGGACAGAGGCAGGCAGTATATCTGTCCCTAGTACTGCACTCTGGATCAGCCCCAGTTTTTTTTGTCCAGGTAGATGCACTCATAGAGTAATAACAGCTTTAACTAGGTGCAATGGATAATGATACCAATTAAAGTCTGAATGTGTCCCTTTTATCTGCTGTGAACCATCTACAGTAGTGTCTGTCATTGGGATGGGTGGATGATGCTTGAAGGGAGAACCTATATATTGCAGACCATTTTAGTATACTACCATAATCACAGGCATGGGAAGTCTGGTTTGTCCAATCCTTGTTTACTTGAATATAATAGTTGGTATAATAGTTTCTTAAAGGGTTGCACTTTTATCTTCTAAAATGTCATCTTAAATTGTTTTAAATAAATGTATTTAATTGGTTTGATTATTTAATGATTTTTAAACTTTTTATTATAGGTTTCCACTGTATTTCATTTTAATTTGTGATAGAAACAGATTTTAGATCCCATTCTGGAAGAAATACAGAATCTACATTAAATGCATAAAATAAAATAAATAATACTGAGCTCATAAGTCTGCTTGGCCTGAAGAAATAAGCAATACATCAAATAAAAACCATTGCACTGAATATGAAAACAACCCTTCTATTAAAGGGGGGCTTACCATTCTCTGCAATTGCATACCCATTGATGCACGGCAGCCAGTGCTGTTAGTTTCTAATTTCTAACAATTAGTAAAGTTTCCATTGAAATAAACATTTAAAAGCCCATCAGAACAACCATGTCTGAAATCTCTTTTTGTTTGTCTGTTCATGATGTTGTATTACACTGTATATATTATTTATATCAATGAGTTTTAAAAATATTAAACTGAAATGGCTGCTTAATAGCTGTTGCCTGTGAGTTTTGCCCTGCATTAGTACAATTGATTTTTACATCATTTTCATGCACCTTTAGTAGGTTCTACCATATATGAAGTGCACAGATTCTTGATGAGGGCAGAATATTTTCTCATGGCATAAGACAGCAGATAAATTTATGGTGACTTTGCGATTCTAATATCAGGTGGGTGGATGCATGTCTAATTTAGTGTTAAACCATTGCAGTTTCTAGTTTGCAGATGAAGAAGGGGATGAATTCAGGTAAGGTCAATAATAATTTTATGGAATGACTGGATTTCTCTAGGTCACAAGGAGTTCTTTCACCGGACACGTACAAGCGTGTATTCAGACTAGGAATCGAAATCTGCCTTTGTCTTGTTCTTGTTTTCATGCATGAGAATGAGAACCCATACAATTGTTCTCCTCTCCTCTAAAATAATGTCATATTTCCCAGCCATTTCAGTGAGAGTTGTCACCTTTGTGAGAATGATTTTTGTGCAAATAGTGCAATTATACAAACCTGTTCTCCTTTGTTACTTGCCCTAAAAATTTAGAAGCATCTGATGAGTTGTTGCTGACCTTTTCAACAATAGCCTAGACCCTTTAAGTTTCCTTTGCTTGTTTGTGTGAGTGAACAGAATGTTGTACACAGACATTTTTGCACATATAACGGAAACTTTGCTTGAAAAACTGTTGTCTCCTTCTCTAAAGGCATAGCTTTTCTCAAAAACTGATGATTTCTTAGTGAACAACCTTTCTCACTTATATCAAGAAAGTTAGATAATACTATTTATATCTCTAATTTAGATTTATTTAAACATAACTATCACTTAAGACTGATATCCTAAGCAAAATTACTATGGATTATAAATTATAACTTCCATAGTCAATGAATTAGCTTGTACAGTTAATTTTAAAACAAATTATTTACATTTCAATATCCCTGCTCCCCAAATAGAAGAGAAAATAGTTAACATTTTATAAATTACTCTATAGTTTCATTAGTTTTACCTGCAATTGAAATAGTTACCTTTTTTTGCACTTTTTATTTGGGGGGGCAGAGAAATGCAGATACTGAAAGTGGCTAGCCAAACAGACTATCCTCAGGCCCACTTTCTTATCCCCTCAAAATGAACAAAAAAATGAGGCAGAACCCTCATGCATCACTCAACCCATGTGATATCTCTTGAATTTAATGGAGCTGATATGATAGTTATTTTATTATAATAATAATAATAATCTTTATTTATAACCCGCCTTCATCTCCCCAAAGGGGACTCGGGGCGGCTAACATGAGGCCAAGCCCAAAAAATAATACAATACAATTGAACATAAAACAGCAGAAGAAAAAAAATTACATACATATGGGTGAAGTTATACTTTATTAAGTCACTGAAAATTATATTGGAATTATACCATTGCTATAGGAAATTTATTAATTATAATATATCAGTTACCTTCCAATGGTTATTTTCAATTTTCAAGATCTTCAGTCAAGATCTGAAATTATGTCCTATAGATCGGGTACTGACCTTGGTAGGGTTGAAAAGCATATTTGAAAATATTTACAAAGCAATTGAAAAAATATGTTTAAATGTTTAGAACAATAACAAGAAGAATGATAAATTTACAAGAATCCTAACAGTTTGGGACTCAAAAATTTGCACATGTTTGCGTTGCAGTACTTTCTACAAAAACAAACAAACAAACCACAAAATGCTGTCTCCTACATTTTTTTTAATTCCACCCCAAAAAGTACGTTTTCTAGGTCAAAGGTTCTTGTTGCAATTGGGGGAATTCTTCTACAAAAATGTGTCAATTTGATTTGCACAGAAAAAATGTTTTAGCATAAGAAACAGCATTTTGTGCAGGAGAAATGTTGCATAGAAAGATTATTTTTAATGCAGAAAATGCTATTTGCTGTGTAAAACACTAGGAGTGTTGAATTTTTTCATTGGTCATTGTAAGTCAGATAATATTCATTAGATTTGTACTTATGGTGCAATATCCATCACATGGGCATGGCCCGTGCAAAAACCCTAAGAATAAAAACTTACCCAATACTTTTTGTTTGAATTTTGTATACCTCAGAAGCTTCTCAAAGTCAGTTTCATTTTCAGTGTAAGAAAGCAAAGCCAAGCCAAAAAGGCTGCCTTTCCTCTTTAAATTAATGGCCTCTCGCCATTAGAGAAAGCACAGAATTCTGAAAAATGTAGCCCTATGCCAGAGTATTCAAAAGGCCTGCCCTAAACTACATTGGTCAGGATTCTGCTCAGCATCAGAAAGCCCCAATCAGGATAGGAGAGAGATTTGTCCCTCTGTAGCAGCAATCAGCCAAAGTTTCAATATATTGTTGAATCTGCAAAGAGGGGGACTGACTGATACTTCTAGTAAGTAAATCTCTGTGTTAGGCTGGGAAGAAATTCCTAAATAGAAGATCTATTGGTTAATATGAGAGACATTCAATGAGATAGCTGTTGCAGTGATTTTTTTAAATTAAAAACCTTTTTTTATCTAAACTTTTAAAAATCCCTAAAATCAGTAGACATATGAATATTTCTGAAAGTTGCAGGGAATGATCCCCTGTTATCTTGTGTCAAAAAGATAGCTCTTGTAATTTTTTTAAATGTTGTTTATAAAAACTTCAAAAATTCCTTAGAAATCCGTAGATAAGTGAAAAGTTCAGGAACTTTATGGGATAAAAGTGGGAAATGTGTTCTACCATTGTAGAAAATTTCCCTCCAATATCTGTAAAATGAGTGAGAAGGGAGCCAATGAAATTTCACCAATTATATTAATTATGCACAATTACTATGATAAAAAGTAACTAAATGTCATTACTCTCATTACAGTAACAATTTTTTCACTAACAAAAATAATCATCGATTGCACATCCCTATAAAACACTGTGAGTTTTGTTCAGAATATGCCCTGAATTTCAAACAGCCTTTAAAGTTGCTTATTTTAAAATATTTTATCAGTCCCTCAAGAAAATAGCTAAAATTACTCATTCATTTTTCAGGAAAAGTGTTCTTTCTGCTGATTTTCTTACCATTGTGTTACTGATATTTTCTGGGTTTTTAAAAAAATGTTGGCGCATAGCTGGCTGCATAATATAGTGGTGTCTGTATAGAGTGCTTGATTGCTTAGAGTTACCCCCAGAAAATAATATAACAAAATTCAAAATTCACAAAAGAGCAATACATTCAATTAAAATGTAGAAATTACATTTGCAAGCTTTTGAAGTTTCACTAGATTCATAATAAAACAAAAGTGTTAAACAGCACATAGAACAGTTGAGATAGAGTTTTATGCCAAGAGAACGGAATATTGCTGGAAATATCCAGGGTGGTTAACCAAAAAGAAAAACATATTAGATGAAAGCAGGAAAAAGTTAAAAGAATTCTTAGAAATAAATTGTAAAGATAATGAGAATTGGAGGGTCATTTGGGACACCAGTAAAGCCTACATGAGGGCTTCTTTATGAGAAGTCAGGCTATCTGGAAAAAAAACAAGAGGAAAGATCTTCAGGAAGTCCAGAACAGGCTCGCAGCAGTAGAGAAGGACTTAAAGAAATACCCCACAAATGTCGATAAAAGAAAGGAATTAAATCTATTATTGAAGCAATTGGATTTCTTCGAATTTGAAGAAATGCAAAAAAAGATAAGATTCGCAAACCAAATTTTTTTCGAGCAAGCCAACAAGCCAGGCAGATATTTGGCCTGGCAACTGAAAGAGAAGAGAAAGAGAAACGTCATCTCTAAATTAAGAATAGGCCAGAGGGAAATAACTTCAGAGGACGACATAAGGCGAACTTTTGAGGAATTCTTTTCAAAACTATATAAAAACGACAAGATCGATCCTGAAAAAGTGCAGAAATATATAGGAGACAAGAAATTAGAGAAAATCAAGGATGAAGAGAGGGAATCTTTAAAAAGAAAAATAATGAGTGAAGAAATTCAATCGGCAATAAAAAAAAGCTAAAGTGGGAAAAGCAGCTGGCCCAGATGGCTATTCTGCTTAATACTATAAGGAGCATAACGAGGTGATAGGGGACATCCTGGAAAAAGTCTTTAATGGTATCCTGGAAACAGGGAGAATCCCTGAAACTTGGTCCGAATCAAACATAATTCTCATTGGGAAACCAGATAAGGACTTACTTAATCCGGCAAGCTATAGACCCATATCATTGCTAAATGTAGACTATAAAATTTTTGCGTCTATACTAGCAGAAAGACTGAAACCTTTTTTAAATGCAAGAATAAAAGCAGACCAAAACGGATTCTTACCGAGGAGATACTTAAAAAACAACATTAGGACAATGATTAATCTAATTGAATACTACAAAAAAATATAAACAAAAAAGTGGCCCTGGTCTTTTTGGACGGCGAAAAGGCGTTTGATAACGTAAATTGGCAATATCTAAAAACTTTAGCGAGTGAGCTAGATTTGGGCTTTAAATTTAAAAACGTACTGCAGGCAATATATGATCATCAAACGGCAAGGGTCATTGTAAACCTAAATAAATCTGCCAGGATACAGATCCAGAAAGGAGTTAGACAGGGATGCCCCCTGTCACCTCTTCTATACATTTTTTTTTGTAAACTGAATAAAGACTTATTTTAAAAAAACAGCACATAGAAGAAGAAAAGTGATGGTGCTAGAGTCACAGGTTTAGGATTTTGTCTGAGATGCTGTCTGCACGGATATCAATGCAAGCTGAGGCTGCTCCCCTTTTTGACTGTGTGTGGATCAGAGACAAAGGGCAATTAAAGACAGGTAATAAAATTTCAACTTCCTTGCTTGCATTGATATCCATGTATACAGCATCTCAGACAAAATCCTAACCCTGTGACTCTAACAGAAATGTAACCTCTCTTGAGATCCAGACATCCTGTACAAAACCAATTGACTCTTTATTAGGGAATGTAGATTGAATTTCTCAAAAAGTCCTTGTACTGCTACATTTAGAAAATGTTTAGTTGCTGTATAGGTAAACCTTGCCAATTGTAAAACAAATGAAATAATTTTCACTTTTGCTGGAAGTAAAACCTGAAAGAATGAAGTCTCAATCCATTAGCTCTCTTTTGTTAAAGTTTATCCTGTTGCTGCAAAATTCAGAAGCATATTCAAACATAACCTTACATAAAATATACTGCATTTCTTCAGTTCTAAGACACTTTCCCACCACATAGACATCTCTAAACATGGGGTTTGTCTTAGCATGGCAGGTATATCTAATGTATTTTTGTTGTTGACACTGAAATTAGGGTGTGTCTTACAGTTGATTGTGTCTTACAATTGAAGAAAAACAGTAATAAACATCCACAAAAGAACGGTACTTTTATTGGCTAACCCAAATGCTAAAACTACATCAGGCAAGCTTTCAAAGCTTCACTGGTTTCTTCATCAGACAGACTTTTAAAAAACCGAACTGTAAAAGAAATGACATGGATGAGAGAAAAACATGGGGAAAAGGATTGACTTGGATTTTCTGAAAACAAGTCATAAAATGGTAAAGTTAAATGTACTGGGGGGATTTCTGGTCATCTGTATAAAAGATTGTGCTGAAAACCAAATGCTGAGATCATTCAGCAAAATATTTCTATTGAGTGTGCTTTTAGGTCCGTGACTATTTCCACATTGGTTGTAATATTATTCCTTTAACTATTTGAGGCAATTTCTTCTGGAAAACAGAAAGCACATTTGTTTACTGAGCCTTGGGATCATCTATCACTCACAGAGCTCTTTGAGTATTGGCTACCCAAGATCATATCCCTCCCGCTCCAATTGAGATGCGTTGCTTGTCGTCAGGCCTTGAAAGTCGTCAGTTTTCATCAACCATTGCTGACAACTTGGGAGGAAAAATGAGTCACCTGAAGGGAGTAGAGGGCATGGCATTTCAAGTGTGATCTCTGAAGACTGATTATGTCTTGTCCTTGACACCCTGCCAAGGGCTAGATACAAAGAACATTTGGGATGTAATGGAGCCTACAAATCACTGGTTGCCTAGAGTCCAACTCAGGCCACAAGAGGATAGCTGGCTAGACTTTAGCTCAGATTTTATTACATGCTGTAAACTTCTGACTGTTCCGATATGCATTGTCATTGACTGGACTCTGACAGGGTTGTCCAAACTGATTGCAATCAAAATGCTCCACTAAAACTCAAAGGAAATAATAAGAAAGAAGCACACAAAATAGAATGATGCAATGTGGAACATGAAAGAAACCTAAATAACTATTCATACCGTCATTACCCTCTCCAGTTTGCAAACACTGGCCCCACTTTAGGACAATTGTGAGAATAATAATGAACTGTCAAAATGTTTGGCAAGAAAATATAATCTGTATGTTATGATATTCACACTTCATCTTAAAGGGGGTGGGAAATTCCAGGACTCCCTGCTTAGAATGTACCTGGTAATTGTTTTTGGAGCAACAAATTTAAATAACATATGTGTGTTGTCTGCAGACCCCATAGCAGTGGCGTAGTGAGTTCATTTTATTTTGGCCATGTAGATATACATTTTTAATGTCAGTGAGTGCTAAAACATAATTTCTAAGCTAATTACTAAGCTTATTGAAAAGATAGGAGGACTGCTTGATATATTTATGATGGTAGAAGTTGAGCTCTTAAAATACATCCCTTATCTTTTGCAATGTCACTGCTGTTGAAGAAAGCTGCTCTTTAGGAGGAAACCATTTTGATTTATTTATTTATTTATTTGCGACATTTATACCCTGCCTTTCTCAATCAACATAGGCAACTGTCCAATGCCATTAAAAACAATGTAAAATTAAAGTAAACTTTTAAAATAGGATTACAAATACATCAAAACATTTAAAAACATTTAAACCAATATCACCACTGTTAAATCATGCTGTTCATAATCGTAATGTTGATTGCAAGAAGATCAACACTGACATCATATCTAGCAGTCTACATGGTGTTTATTCTCTTCCTCTTTTTCTCAATTTAAGAAGCATTGGGAAACTCAGTGCACTGAAAGCCAGGACCCATCTCCACTTAAAACTCAGCAAAATGTAAGGTGGAAGATATGTAGTGTCTATCCTTTCATTTTCAAACTTTAAGGATATCTAAAGTTCCATCTAACCCTTTCAATGTTTTTTCCCACAATAAGGATCACCTCACATCTCCTATTGCTTTTACAACCTTAGGGCAGGGGGAAGATTGTGAGCTGATGTGTATTTTTCTTGCTGTGATAAAAAAAAAAACCCAGCTTGAGATCAGTACTGTTAAAATAAAGCAATCAACAGGGGACAAAAATGTATGATTTCTTTGCTTCCTGTAATCAGTCTTGGAGCCTTCCATTGGGCAGGGGGGTGGGATTGTAATTCAGAAGATATATCATTTGTTAAGGTTGTCATATTCTATTTTCCTAAATTCATCTCACTTCAGTGGATCTCAACAGATAATGTAATAATTTTGCCTCTAACTACCTGGAGATAGATGCTTCTCCAATTCTCCACCAGCTATGGAATGACCAAGGATGGGGATTGCAGTGGTTTTATGGTAAGGTTGTTAGCAATGAGTGATCAACTGTAGTATAGGTCCACATGCACCATGGAGTCATATGTCCTGGATTATATATGTTAAATTGCATGACGTTCTGTAATCACTCTCAACTTTTTATTTCATTTTGTAGATTGCTTCAAACATCCGGAACTTTATAGCTGAAACACGGGGAAATATTTCTGGTTTTTTTTAACAGTTGCTTCCTTTCATTCAGATAAAGTAGCAGCAGCAGCAGCAGAAGCAGTAACGGCAGGCTTAGAGGGAAAAGCCCAGTATATTATTTCTCTACTTTGGAAAACCAGTTTTAAAAAATGCAGACATTCATGCCAAATTATATTTCTCAAATAACAACTATTATTCTTCAATTGAAACCTGTATTTGTTCATCATGAAAGTTTTGCATCAAATGGGAAGATGCTATACCACATTTCTGTTTAAAGAACTTAGTTATAGATTTATTGAAGATCTAAATCCAGTGTCCATACAGGGACCTAAACTAACATGGAGTCGGTTCTCTCATTCTGACATAGCTGGATTCTCTATAAGTGCTACAGAGGTTAATAATAATAATAATAATAATAATGCTTTATTTATATCTCACCCCCTCTTCCCAAGGGGACTTGGAGTGGCTTACAACAGGAAAGACAATATAAATAATAATAAACACACAACAATTTGAGAAAAATATTAATCAATCAAAGGAAAAAAATGGTTTCTGAAGGCATTATGCAGAAAATGTAGATAATTTTGTGAATACACATTTGAACATACAGTTCTGAATCTGAGTAATGGGTAGGCAAATTGCTCTTGACCACAAAGTGTAGGGGGATTGTCCCAGTTAAGTTATCTGAATTCTGACCTCATAATGTCAATGGTAAAGTAGTGATCTGAACCCGAGTAAGTTGAGTAACTTCTAGCATTGAAGGGAACCAGGCTAATCCTGAAATTGTATGGAATATCAGCAGGCTCCTTGTCCCCTCCTTTAACTCCCATAAATCTTTCTTCTCCTTTTTTTGGCGCTGATTTTCAAATTGAAGCAAGACTCAACCAATACGATAAAGAAAAATAACAAATATTGGAACTTCCCCTGTTATCTTTTAATTATTTTGGTAAATAATATATGTCTTAGATTTTCTTGTTTTTAATTTGAAAATTAAACAAGTCAAACAAATGTATAGATATGATTTTGGGGAGAGCCAACTTGGTGTACTGGTTTGATAAATGGACTAAATATCTGGGAAACCAGAGTTTGAATTCCACTTGAACATGCAAGCCCACTGGGTGATTTGGTCACATTATCTGAGTCTCAGCAATCCCCCCCTGGCACATCCCACACCCCTGAACAAATCTTGGCTAGAAAGTGCCATGATAGGTACACCACAGGTGATAAATCAATTGAAGGAACACAACACTCCACCTTTTCCGTTTCTTTAAATGTCCCTTTAAAATCTTAGCTCAGTAGATTTGAATAGCACTTTAAATCAGAACGCTTCTACATGGGCACAAAATGTAACTGGAACCAGCATAAACATATCAATTCTGAGTCACATCATGGCCACATAGATGTGCCCTAAACCTGTTCCTCACCAGCCACTCCAATTACCTTGATCTCTGCCGTTTACTTTATCATTCTTCCCAAGTCAGAGAGCAAAGGAGCCTGGAAGGAATAATCCACCACCACCACCACCACTGTTCCCCATCCTATGAAGCTGCTTGGGTCACTGAATGAGGGAGAATACAGCATGGAGCACAAGGTAAGTGGGGATTTATTTCTTTTGGGGGTGGGGTGGAATTAAAGTGTAAGAATGGCGGTATAACACTGTCATCCCACCTCCTTTGACTGTTTAAGCCAGGGAAGTGTGGGATGACTGTGGGGACGCTCATTGATTCCCAACAATATCTCAGTTCCTGCATCGGGATCCAAAATGACAGTGTCCATAGTCCCCAAACTGGGAAAGTCATGAATCTTCCCAGAAGAGGCACTTCAGATCTTTCCCAATATTTTTAAACCCAGTATTAAGAATGAGTAAAAGGCTTTCCCCAGGTTAAAACACTTTATTTATTTATTTATGTGTTTATTTACTTACTTATTTATTTATTTATTTATGACATTTATATCACACCCTTCTCACATCGAAGGAGACTCAGAGTGGCTGAGTGAATTGTTTGGACATCCCAGGGTAATGTGAATGCTACAGAGGATTAAATGCTAATACAGATATTTGTTTATGTATTTATTTATGACATTTAGGGCCGCAGTGAACATAATGATATCAATGTCAAATTCCATGAGGGTCATTCATAGGTCTCAAACTACTGTCATCATTGTATATTTAGCTTGGTGGTGGTGTGACAGTAAAATGCTTTTCTCATCTATTCTGCTTATGTTGAAGCATGGAATGCCTGAATGGAGTGACTTTGGAACTTTAAAGCAAGTTGGAAGATGGTCTTTGAGCTCTGCATGCAGATGACAATGTCCCAAAAATCAGATACATACCCGTAAAGGACAGACACACATATGGGTGAACAAACCAGAAAGTGTCATATAGGCCCCATCTACATATAATGCAGTTTGAAACTGATCAATATAAACACAGTTTATTGAACTGCATTATATGAGTGTACACTGACCACATAATGCAGTTTCAAACTGCATTATATGGCAGTGTAGATAGGGCCTTAATCAGAAGAAAATATTTTGTTTATTTTAGCTTCTGTCTTTTTTGTCATATCACAGTGATAGTGTACTCTACATTTATCTGAGGTGACATTTATGATGGATTCATCTAAACTGGTCACTTATTTTGGGGATCCATCCAGAGAAGAAGTGCTCCGACATAACATGGATGTTGTCACAAATAATTTGTTCCCAACTTGTGGAGATGCAGAGCCCAGCTAGTCCACCTGGACCAAAAGTGCTTCAGCCAGGCAGGAGCATCACTTTACCATCTCTGTTGACATTTCTGCTGCCAGAGCGCTACAGAGCTCCTTCTCCTTAGTCTCATAAGTACTTCTGTTGATATTGCCATGGGGTGCCTATGACAGCTATGAGCTCTCTCAGAGATCTGCAATTGTCTGGCAATGGTGACACAGGGCTGATCCATTCCCTTTGACGAAAACAGAAAAATGGGATGGCAACATCAGCCCAGGTGATTAGTTCTCATCAGGTCCAGTCCAGCTATGCCCAACCCATGTGATACTTAGAGCAGTGTTTCCCAACCTTTTTTGAGCCGTGGCACACTTTTTACATTTACAAAATCCTGGGACACACCACCAACCAAAATGACACAAAATGACACTCTAACACAGCAATACATATAGTTAATATGTTTTTAAATGTATTTATACACTCAGTGTGAAACCTGGACCTATTTCGATGAACACAACATACTGTAGATATCCTGGCAGGAATGGCAGAAAGACACAAACTTCCCACACAGAACTCCCATAACCAAGAGAAAATACTATAAGAGTTTGGTGGACATTGACCTTGAGTTTTGGAGTTGTAGTTCACCTATATCCAGAGAGCACTGTGGACTCAAACAATGTTGGATCAGGACCAAACTTGGCATGAATACTCAATATGCCCAAATATGAACGCAGATGGAGTTCAGGGGAAATAGACCTTGACATTTGGGAGTCGTAGTTGCTGGGGATTTATAGTTCCCCTACAATCAAAAAGCATTCTGAACCCCACCAATGATAGAACTGGGACAAACTTTCCACACAGAAGGCCTAGGAGGCAAGAGGAGGTCTCTACTTGGGCCTTCCCAATGCATGGAGAGGGAGAGACCAAGTAGACAACGGGTGGGGAGGGTGTGTGTGTTTGTAATTTTGTGCTTTTATCGAGGTAGGTTTCTTAGGGTTTTTATACTTCAACACACTAGACTCTCCCCCCTTCCTGGAGGTTCCAATTTCCCATGGTACACCTGATGATCGCTCACGGCACACTGGTTGGGAAACACTGCTCTAGAGCAGTGCTTCTCAACCTGTGGGTCCCCATATATTTTGGCCTTTAACTCCCGAAAATCCTAACAGCTGGAAAACTGGCTGGGACTTCTGGGAATTGTAGGCCAAGAAACCTGGGGATCCACCGGTTGATAATCACTGCTCTAAAGTTTTAGCTGAAATCTGGGGTATCAATGATGTCTCCTAATGTGGGGCCAAATTAGGTTACATTGCAGTAAGGATTGGAAACTCTTGAATGTCATGGGGACAGCTAGAAGTGGCTACATAATGAGTGTGGACTATTAAGTCAATGCAGACAAGCTCCATATCACTGGCATGGGGATGTTTTATGTTGTGATTATTCTTTGGCTAAAGAGGAAAATACTTGGGAACACTGCTCCTCCTTTTAGATTATTTGCCTACCTTCTGAGCGCTGCCAACTTCAAGATGGTTAGCACTGAATTATCTTTGGTTGGGAAAGTTACACATTGCTGAGATCAGGTCTGTGACTGAAACCCAAAGCACTGGAACAGCAAGATATCACTTTGAAACAACTTCAGAGAAAAACAGAACAGATTTGGAAACAGGCTGTTTATCCTTTCCTTTTTATTTACCTGTGCTGAAAGAATGCTTTCTAACAAAAGCAAACAGGATAATTGAATCTATCATAAGCATGCCAGGTTCAAGTGTATATCTACAATCAAAAATTAATTTGTTGTACATCTCTGTGTTAAAAGTGCACAGCTTCTGTTAATTTCTCACCCTCAGTATCTTGCTGAGATATTGTGCGAGTGCTGAAGAATTTTTGCTAATATAAGACGTTAAATAGAGCTCAAGTTTAGCTTGCTCATGCCAGTGACTCAGAATAAAAACATTCAACTGTAAAAACTACTTCACAGTTGAATAGCCATCAATGAAATGTAGCTATAGATTGAGGGAATATGTCAAACAACAAACAAACAAACCAGAAACACACTCCAGAAGCCACATTAGTTACAAATAGGATAGGTGTGCATGAAAGAAAAGCTTGAATCTCACAGAGGAGCCCTTGAACAGATATTTGGATGGTCTCGCTAATGCTTAAGATCAGGTTTTTTTCCTTACAATGAACAAAAACAACCGCTTTGCTTCCAAAACAGCACAATTATAATTTCTGGTTTTTAAAAGTAACACCTGACAAATCCAGGCCTATGGATTTCACTGCTTAATTATAATTATGCAGCTTTTGAAATGCTATCTTTTCTCCTCCCTCCCTCCGCTCCTGCTTTCTTTCCTTCATTCTTGTTTATGAAAACCCATTTCCAAGGTAGGCAAGCACCATCCAAGCCTCTTCTTGGTGACCAGGTGTATTTGACTTCTGAAAATTGAGGGGAGAAGTTGTTAGGCATTTTGTTTTTTATTTTTGAAAAACATGTCAAATTTCAAAACAAAAATCAATTCATGGTTCCAAGAATTTCAAGTGTTTACAGTTTGGATATGAAGAATGACATATTTTTTCATACTTATTTCTGGATTCATTGACAATTAGACCACAGTCTGACAGGATTGCTACTATAACATTATTATCTCTCTAAGCAGTGTTTTTTCCTCCCTATAAAAATTATGTATGGATTCCGACGTTCATTTTTCTTTTTATTTATATTTATTTATTTATAGTTCAAACTTGCTATACCGCCACTCCCCGAGGGCTCGGAGCGGTTTACTGTTTGACATAAAAAATACAGAGCATACAACAAGACAAACAACATCGACAGGGAATGACAAAACTAACAAGAAGGGGAAGCCAAGCTCGGGCCCATGTGGGTCGGAGCTTTCTAAGGTCAGCTATCAGGCTCGACCGTCGAATGGGGGAAGCCTAGGAGGGTCCCACAGATCGAACAACGTCCTCAGGGACTCGAGATCCATACGGTAGAGATCGTCGCAAGCCTGTGGCTCCGGGTTCGCCAGCGTCAGATTATCAAGCCTCCTGGGGTGGGGGTTCATCAATGGGAGAACCCGGCGCCTGAGGTTGGTGTTCCTGAAGGTTCTGGGACGGAACCCTCTGGGTGTTGCAGGGCAGGGCTGGGATTTCCTCTGGTCCTGCCCCCTGCCCCGCCTTCGGCCCCTCCTCTGTTTCGTCTGAGGTGGCAGAGGGTTCTTCCATTGTTTACTAGTCCTCTCGCCGTATCTCGGACCGTGCCCCGTGGCGGCCACCAGCTGTCCATGGCCTCTAGGCGCACCATCGAGGCACTGGGGGGGAGGGCCAGCCTCAGAGCCTCCAGAGTTAGCAGTGATCCCAGTCCCAGGGCCACCGGTGACAGCAGGCCCGTCACCAGCCGGTGGCGGTGCAGCCTGTGGGCTGGTCATAACCATGGGGTTCGCTGGTAATCGGTCGGCTCGTCGCCGGGGCCGCTGCAAGGACCCCTGAGACGTCAAGCGCCTCCATCAGGGACCCCATCAGGAACCCCGGGGGCAGTGGTATGGCGGTGCTTGTGGCCTCCAGTGAAAAGGCCGGCGGTGGAAAAGCCGGCAGTGGCGGCCGCTCCAGCATGGAGACTGCAGGGGCCGTGGTCGCAGCCTTTGGGGTGGACAAGGGGGGTGGGCCTAAAGACGCCAAACTGATCAGTGTCGGCGCCATGTTGATACAGCCAGCCAGCGCCCTCTCCATCGGG
Organism: Anolis apletophallus; assembly: GCA_030556195.1. Taxonomy (NCBI): domain Eukaryota; kingdom Metazoa; phylum Chordata; class Lepidosauria; order Squamata; family Anolidae; genus Anolis; species Anolis apletophallus. Next base: position 125,295,610 of record JARBWK010000004.1, on the reverse strand, counting down.
GTCGGGGGAGCCCGGTGTCCCAATGCTTTCCACGGGCTCCACCACGGCACCGCCACCCCCCGGATGGGGGCCCTTCCTCGAGGAGGGGGTCTCCCTCAAGAGGCAGCCTACCATCCTCCAGGAGCCCCTCCCGCGGGGTGCTCCTCGAGGTCTCTGTGCACCTCTCCTCCACCTGGCTCCTCAGAACCAGGACACTCGGCGGGCCCGAGCGGTGGCCGCACAGGGGGCCAGAAGCAGTCGCCTCACTTGTCTAACTCTCCACTGGGCCCAGGCGCAGCAGGTCCAGGCATGGCGGGACCGGCGCTCCGCCGGCCGCCACCTTCCCAGTCCCGGGGCGGGGGTCCAGGCCACACGGGCCTCAGAGTGGTGACCCCACTCTGCAGTGGATGTCCCCACTGCAGTCCAGTCAGGGATAAGAGAGGCAGACTATGTTTAGGGCACCTTTTCTAGCCTCTTCCCCATGTGGAGTGAGCAGGGTGGATCATTAAAAAGGGCTACTCAGTCATGGATACAACTGCCGAACTACTCAACTGCCTTGGACCTTGAGGTAGAACAACTGAATCCATATCCACCGCCCATGTGCCAGTCTGTGACTAGGGGCTTCCAGATTTCACAGTCCTGCCCCCGTCATCACTCGCTGATTGCCATGGGACTTTTGTTGGTTTGTTTTTATTTTCTTTGAAAGATGCCTGTGCACGACTTTTTAAATGTGTGGAAGTCAGTGCACAACTGACCGACACACAGACTTCACAGAGTAAGGTCCCACAGTGGCATGGTCAACATGATGGCCGTGGCTTCTCAATCTGTTGCAGCCTTCTTCCACCTTTAGAGCCGTTGTAACATGTACCATGTTATCCTTCACCTGCTCTGCTGTTGAGGTCTTTGGGTCTTTGGACTGTACTTGGTCTGGAACCTCCCCCGCGGCCACTGCTGGGAGTGCACGACTCCAGTCATTGTGTCCACAGGTTCATTGGAACATGCAAGCCTCCTTACCACAAGGTGACAGTCCATCGAGAGGAATTGATTCATTTACATGGAAGAACATTTTAAAAAGTACACTCAAGGCCTACATTGCACTAGATAAAATCTGATTCCAGCTTGCAGGATAAGGTCATGTTTTGCTTCTTTTGATCTTTATTGTAGCTAGTAACACATCTGATTTGTTATACAGAGTGCAATGGCTGAGAAATTAACTCTGCTCTGCATAGATTTATTTATTTATTTATTATTTCAATTTGTATACCATTCTTTCCATGTTGGCTCAGAACGGTTTACAACATTTATCCAATGATCTGCATAACCTCATCATGCATTTTGTTTCTTACCACTTCATCACACAGGGGTTTTTTTAGTGTCTTAGGACACTTCCCCACCAGTCCAGCAATGGATGGGCATGCTGTCAATTACACAACATAGCTGGACTTCTGGCAGAAGCCCCACCCAGAAGCAGAGTCAACGCATCCTAGGAAGCCTGCCCATGTTGTACTGGCTTCAATGGAGTCAGCATGGATCCATGCCACTTTGACGATGCTTCCCTTGAGTGATGGGGAAGCATCACTGTGAAGAAACAACATGCTAGGCAGCAGAGGCACCCCTCATCCCTGATGTTTCAACATGGAGGCTATGGAATGGCATGGTGGATTTGGGGGGGGGGGGGAGTCCCCCATATGATGAAGTCCTTAGTCTGATGCAATAACAATAGATATTGAAATGATTATTAAATTAAATTAGATTGTCAGTCCCAATCAGAATAAACCAAATATAAAATTGTTAAATTAAAAACCTATGCCATTTGGTTTACTCTAGTTGGGATTAACAAATGGACCTATGCATTCAAAAATGATAAAATAATAGGAGCGGATCACTCTATAGTATAAGCACACACACACACACATGTGTATGCACACACTGATTTCTGTACTAAACATTTAAACCAGCTAACAGATGCCTTTGAACAATTCCAGCATGAAAGATAAAACTTATTAAAATGATTAAGCAACTGTTATGTAAAACAGTGAAGAAAAAACAAATAACAGCAGGAGAACATAATTCAAGCATAGCAATTAATCAAAAATCATAAGTCTCCAAAACTAAGTTTCAACTGCCTGCCATTAAGCAATCAAAAACAGAGCCAAAAGTCTCCTTGAACAAGCTGCCATCAGTACGATAGTGTTTATATATGCCGTCTTCTTCGAGATTTGCCATAGCCCTTTGGAGCATCATGCTGAAGAAGATTGTAAATAAGGTTGGTGTAAGGACACAACATTGCTTCACTCCATTAGTTATTAGAAAGGGCTCTGAGAGAACATCGCCATATCTGACTTGACCGTGCTGGCCCTCATGTAGCAGAATAATCATTTTGAGAAATTTGGGGGGACATCCTAGTCGTTCCAGAATCTGCCACAGACCTTTTCTGCTCACAGTGTCCAAGGCTTGGCGAAGTCTACAAATGTTACATAGAGTCCTTTGTTCTGCTCTCTACATCTCTCTTGCAGTTGTCTAAGGGCAAATACCACATCTGTGGTGCTCCTGTTACCTCTGAAGCCACATTGGCTTTCAGGGAGAAGTTCTTCTGCAATAGCAGGAACTAATCTGTTCAGGAGTATCCTTGCAAGGATTTTTCCAGCAATGGAGAGCAGAGTTATACCTCGATAGTTTGAGCAATCGGTTTTTGTTCCTTTTTTCTTATGCAGGGTGATGATAACTGCATCTCGGAGACCTGATGGCAGTTCACCTTTTTCCCAGCAACTCACAAGGAGCTCGTGGAATTTAGCATGACCTCCCTGTTTCCAAGCTTCAGGTGGAATTCCATCGATCCCAGCTGCCTTGCCATTTTTCATCTGCTGTACGGCTTTAAGGGTCTCTTCCAGAGTGAGAGCTGTGTCCAGTTCATTTTTAAAAGTATTTAGTAAGAGACGGACAGGGAGACAAAGGTAGCAAACAGTGGTCCACTGTATCTGTTGGAGGATATAAAATAGAGTTGGAAAAGTATCTTACTGAATTCAACAATCCCAATTAAAAGAATATTTCTCAACTTTTCAAGAATTCTAAGATAGAACACTTCTTTCCCCAGTAATTTGTACAATTGCAAAGCTTCCAGGCCATTTTGGAAAAATAGAATATCCACAAAAACAATGTACTCATTTTAAAATGCAAAATGTGTACATTTGGAAAACATGTAAAAACAGTTATTGAGCAAAATGCATAAAATAAGTGTAATGCATAAATGGAAGCAGAAATTAGGAAAATACATAACATTTTGCACAAACTCCAATTAAAAAACTCAATTGCAGACACAATGTGTTGCACCTTGATACAACAAACAAATCAGAGAGGGAAATAAAATTCAAGTGGGATTTGCAGAAACAAAAAAAAAACCAGCCGGGGAAAATTTCCTTGTCATGCTCAGAGCAGACAATTGAAATCAATTTGATTTAGGTTAGTCATGATTAAATCTCAAGGGTGTATTTTTAGCATGACTAAAGATCTCTTCACATGGCCTTTTCAGGCCATGCTGTTGTTCTGGTGAAAAAGGAGGTGCATGGGGCAACTCATGCCACCCACATACCCCCCTCCTTCTCCCATCACATGGTGGGACAAGACAAGGTGCATTGATACCCTGTGCCCATCAGATGGGAGAAACGGTGGCAATGTGTGTTGTTCTGCCGCCCTTTCCCCCATCATACAGTAAACAGGTGAGAAAAGTGCTGGTAGCTCCATTGGAGATACCCAAACTACACTTTCCTCCCCATAATGGTGGAGGAAGTGCCTTTTGGTGGCTCCACCCCACTTTGGGAGTAATGTGGGCAGGGCCTGCCTGTTGTAGTTCAGCCAGCTGATGATGATGAGGGGTTTGGGGGTGCACGGTCTGATGGTTCTGTGGGTACCCAGACACAAGGGATGTTGGAGCAGGATGGCTCTCCGGTTGAGAGAGGGTTTAGGAGCAAGATGTTGTTTCTGAGTGTGGAATGAAACTGTTTCGGAAGCTGACAGGCAGGGAAGGGAGGATAACATGAGCTCATCCGAAGAACAGACAGATACAAGGCTACTCCTGTGTGGGAAGAAATTCAGGTGTAAACAAAGCCATATGAAGGAGAGGCAGAAGCAGCCCTCTCAAGGTAAATGAAATGTCTTCATGTATTGCAGCCCTTAAATTAGGGAGAGGGTTGTTAGGATTTTTAGATCAAGCAATGTCAGTATTGGAGTGGGAAACTCCTGTCTTGTTCCTGGTTATGCTCTAAACTCAAGGCCCAAGATTCCTAGTCAAGTTTAGCTTTCTGCGTTAAGAATTTACCTATGGATGCAAGCTCTTGTTTTGTTCCTTGTTCTCTGGATTAATGTTCAAGTTTTAACTCTTGTTTTTGGGATTTACCTTTAGCCTATGTGACTTGCTTTCTATATACACACTTGGATTGTTAGTTCATTGTTTTTAATATGTGTTTTATCAATAAACTGTTTAATACCACAACTGTTTCTTGGTGAGTGCTTTTGAGCAAGGTGAACTCCTGCTGAGGTGCAACACTGCTATATGTTGTGCAATGGCAAATAGCAGGCCCTGTCCTTGACACACAACAAAGCAGCAAAACAGGGCGAAAATGCACCATGTGAAGAGGTGGTAAGTCTGGATCCAATCTGCAATAAAAATACAATGAAACACAAAGAGAGTTTGAGTTTATTTATTTGCAATTCCTATTGTTTTTATGCAAAGGTTTTAGGCACCATGTATACAGTAATCACTTCTTGAGAAGCACTTCATGATATTTATATGCTGAGAACTTTTTACTGAATTTTGGCCCCATCCACACTTATAAACTGAGAAATCACTGAAGGGTAAAATCTTACCTGCTTCTGCATGCAAAACGTACTGAGCTTGACATTTAGCTGGAAGCTTACTAGTTTCTCTTGGTGAGAGCATACAAGCTGTCCAGCACTGCATACTTATTCAGTGGGCAGACAAAACAAGTTCAAAATGTGTCTCTGAACTTATACAATGAAAAGCTCCCAGAGTCACTTTTCTAGTCTCCTTACCCTTTGCAGGGAAGCTTTTCTGACACAGGTCAGCACAATGAAGGCATCACCTGGCATATTTTGTGTACTTTGAGACATCACAAAATTAGCCCTAGGCCTCTTGTTCAACCTGAAACTACTTTGTGCTGATTAAGTGTCATGTGAATTCACTAGGACCTTGAAAAACAAGAAATGTCCTCAGGCACAGTCCTTCAACTAGTTGGTCATACCATCCCAGATCTCAAAAGTAAAGGCTTGGTTAGTGCTTTAAAACAGAATTAAAAGCCACTCTTCAGAACTCTTCTGAAAACATAGGGATAATTAGAATGTCGTGATTTAGATCGCCTTAAAGGAGCCAAGTCCAATAAAGTAAATAGTAAAAGTTTATTAACAAAGTCTCAAACTTCAAAAAAAATAGAGCAAACTGTCCAAAAGCATTGTAAAGCTGAACAAAAGTAGCTCAAGTAATACAAAATACAACCAACCAGGCCAAAAAGCATCCAAACAAAGAAAAAGCAGATTAAGCCGCTAGAAAATCCGCATTAAACAGGAACATGGGAAAACGGGAAAACAAGAAGCATCACGTCGTCGTTTAGTCCTTTATCATTAATCCAGGGAGGCAAAGCACGCAGTCCTGGGTCAAGCCAGAAAAGGTAGCCAAGGAAGAAACGTAGCCAAACGGTCCGAGGCCAAAAGCAGGAAGACAGTCAGGTCTAGCAAACCGGGATTTAAGGAGGTCTAGCCGATGAGAGAATACAAGATGTGGAACCCACCAAATACGATACCAACGTCCAAGAAGAGAGTTCAAGGTCCAGAAATCCACGTCCACGAGTAATCCATCAACACAGGGCAGGGCTTTGGACGGCAAGTACAACTCCTTGTCAGCTGCAAAGAAGGATTATTTCCAAGCCCCCTTTATTCAAAGCTCTTCCTCAGAATTCAATTGGACTGATACCCCATTATCATCCCTTTCAGCTTCCAGCACTTCCTCACGTGCTGCCCTTTGCCTCTCATGCCAAGCCATTCGTCTTCTGCGATGACTTAGCTCACCCCAGCAAGAACCCTGATTTCCATTACGCCAATTCCCATCTCCTGTGAATCCCACAAATGAATCACTACTAGTAGGTGCTTCACAAATGTCACGTATCTGTTGCGCCTTGGTCCAATCCATGTCACTGGACACCTCTTCATAACTCTGTGAATCCCCAACCCCATCTCCCATAGACTGATCCTCATCATCACAACCATCATCCCCCGAAAACCCCCAAAATGTATCATCATTAGAAGACTCATTAAGTATTTGCCAAATTATCTTCCTTTCCTGCTCCTCATCTGACTCTTGCTCTCAAGTAGACCTTTTTGCAGTTCTGGTTGCAGGTTCTGCTCTCTCAGCCTCAGGCTCAACTATGACATAGAAATTTTTTGATGTTTGTACAAATATATTAAGACTGACCATTATGCACGTTTCTAGATCCAATATTAATAATATTTTTGAATTTTCTCTACTTTACTTTGACTTTCTGTTTGATCTCCAGATTGCAATTCACTTTTATGCTAAACATTTGATATTCCAAAAATTTCTTTCAGAGCATTGAGGCCCTTTGAAATTTCTTCTTGATATTTATTTTTTTCTTCAAATGTATGCCGGTAGTTCCTCTCCATTGTGAAGCAACGAACTGCTTTTTTCTTATTTTATAACAAGCCACATTGATATAAATAAATAAACTGATTTAGTGTCAGATTGATTTCAGTTTTAACTCTAACCATAATAGGTCTACTCAGGTTAGAACTCCTCAGAAGGATACAAGCCAGTATTTTCACATTGAAAAGCACTCACAAACACACAAACACACACAAGATGCTGAAGGGGATTCTTGTCTTTTTTCTATGTGTTCCTGTATGTCTCACTCAGAAGTAAAATTAACTAACTTCACTGGGGCTCATTCATTGCAAAATACAAAAGTACAGGTATTAAAAGGAAAATCAAGCTTAATTGCCATATAAAATGCTGTTTTATATTTTATGATTTTTGTGCTGTTTCTTCTTATCTATTATAAGTATGAGTGGAAAACACAGATCTGTTCTGAATAAATATGTTGGCATGTGTGAATGTACATGTACACACACATCCACATACATAATTGTGAGTCCAGGAAAGAGATTTCAGAGGAAGGAGTGAAGGAGGAAGGGAACAGATAGGGATGAGTAGCAAGGTTGATAGACATGTGGATTTCTCTTGGATGGTTCAATAACACTATGCTACACTATGGCATGTGAAAGTATATTAGATATTTGCTCACACATTCCATGTGTAACCCTCCATCTGAATCCACATGACACCCCAGTTGTCATACTAACTAAAATCTAGTGTCAAATGAATGCCTTATTGGGTTTGGCTAAAGCAGATGGCTGAACATTCCTTTGGTTCAATTTTATATAAGAACTTTCTATAATCTGCAAATGTCTTCTTGTATTCCCCCACAATTTGATTGAAACAACTTGAGAGTTTTTATTTAAGCATGTGACTATTAAAGAAAAAACTCCAACAATTTTTATACATTCTTCCTGCCTGTCCAACTCCCAAACATTATAGAAAAAGGAATTATAGCATTTGTGATATGTTAGCACATAGCCTGAAAATAATTACAAATGAAAATAATCTAACAAAAACCTACTTAATTTCATTCCATTTATAGAGGTGATTCATCTGAATGTACCATTCCATAAAATCCCACGAATGCTTGTGGGTGTAATGCTTTTACCCACAAGTTCATCCTGTTTTTAGTTTTATGAAACCAAACCACTGAACCAATAGGAACTTGATTAGTCACCTATTATGCAAGTTCCATTCATACAATCTACCTACTCTTTTGGGGGCTAACAATTGTATATAGGTTTGTGCAATATCCTACCTTTCTATCAACTACCTACTTATCTCTCCAGATTACAAAGCAAAGAAAACTCATCTAACTCTTTTTCGTGTTCTTCCTGCTCATAGTTATGTAGTCCATATAAGCTGTGTCACTTTCATCTTATGTATTTTTGTTATTTTTCCTATACTCTAGAATAGTATAGGCCACCATCATCTGTAAATACTAGGCATGCTAAAATTGAAACGGAAATCTAATTGATTCGTTAGAAATTCGTAATTAATGGGACTTTTGTTGTTTTACGGCTCGCTGTCGTGAACCCGGAAGTAGACTTCCTTTACGGCACTTCGCGCGGCGCCATTTTTGTATCTGGGCCGTAAAGCATTCGTATGGCTTCGTTGCCCTTTTTAAGCGTGCTCTGTCATTGGCTGAGGAGAAAGGCCCCGCGCCTCTCTGCCTCTCTCTGCCTCGATCCAGGCTAGAGAGAAGCAGAGGGTGCTTGTGAGCCTTTCAGCTAAAAATATAAGCCGACCCAAGCCTGGGTCGGCATATTGCTGGAAAAAAGGCCTCAGCGCCCCCTCTGCTTCTCTCTAGCCTGGATCCAGGCTAGAGAGAAGCAGAGGGCGATGGGCCTTTCAGCTAAAATATAAGCCGACCCAAGCCTGGGTCGGCTTATTTTAGCTGGAAAGGCGCCCGCGCTCTCCGCCTCTCTCTGGCCTGGATCCAGGCTAGAGAGAAGCAGAGGGCACGCGAGGCCCCTTTCCAGCTAAAATATAAGCCGACCCAGGCTTGGGTCGGCTTATATTTTAGCTGGAAAAGGGCCCCTTTTCTGCCTCTCTCTAGCCTCGATCCATGGATCGAGGCTAGAGAGAGGCGAGGGGGTGAGCGAGGGCACCGGCGGCGCGGGGGAAGAGGGGCGAAGAAGAGAAAAGAAGGGATGGGGAACCAAAGAGCAAACGAAGGAATGAAAGAAGAGGGTAGAGAAGGAAGAAAGGAGGGAAAGGGGAAATAATAAGGGTGGGGGGAGATTCGTACTTCACTTTCTGGTGTCCTGAGAGCTAGTAGCTACTAGCTACTAGCTCTTATATTTATGTTATACATTACAGCTCCACTTAATTGCACTGCAGAGGTGAAGGGGAATGTTCCCCCCTTGATTTTTAACTGTTTCCCTGCTTTTCCTACTTTAGAACCACTTTAGAATTTCGTTAGTACTTAAGTTACATTTTAGCACTTTTTGGAAATTTTTTTTGTAAGTCTTTGATATACTGATCAAAAAAAATCCCCCCCCCCCATTTGATTTTAGAATCCCGATTTTAGGATTCTAAACCAACCCTAGTAAATACATTCAGGGTAGCCATGTCAGCCATACAGTAAAATATAAAAACAAACAGAGAAAAAACCCTCCAATATATACTAAGCAGCAACACCTTTATCGGACTCTCATAAATATAACATAGATTATGCAAGCTTTCAAAGTCCCCCTCTACACTGCCATATAAAATCAATCTTATCTGCTTTGAACGAAGTGTATACTAAGATAATCCAGTTCATAGCAGATAATGTGGATTTTCTGCTTCGATAACCTGGCCTATCTGATAGTGTAGAAAGGGCCAAAGTTTCATTGGCATCTTTATCAAACAAATATGTTAATAATCATATAGGAGAAAAGAAGTGACAATGTTAGAGTCACAGGCCTATGTTCTGTTGTCACTTAGGAGTGTTTTGAGGGATCACAATATAGGCAGAGCCCAATCTTCTTCTTGGCCATGTCAGTAAAAGACAGGTAATAAAATTTCAGTTCCATTAGCAACAGAAAAGTAACTACTTGTGGGATCCAAATATCCCTGTCCCATTAGAAGGTAAGTGCTCCTATTTTAGGCAGAGTAAATTGAATTTCTCAAGGAGTCTCTGTCACATTTGAAGAAAAAAACCATTTATATGCTGGATGTCTACATGGAACTTTTGGGAGAGTCATCCAGAGTTTTGGGGTGCAGTGACACCTATATGCAGATGACACTCTAATACATCTTTCCATCTAATTCCAAGAAAGTGATTTTCCTGCTAAACCAGTGTCTGGCAGCTGTAATGAACTGAACAAACAAAGGTTCCATTTAAACTGCCATATAAAATCCAGATTATCTGATTTAAACTGGATTATAATGCAATGTAGAGTTAGATAATCCAGTTCAAATCAGATAATGTAGATTAACTGCTTTGATAATTTGGATTTTACAGCAGTATAGAAGGGGTCAAACTGAAATTTAGTCCAAACAAGGCACAGGTGTTCCTGGTCTGTTGAAAGACAGATCTGGGAATAGGTATCCATCCGGTGATAGATAGGATCACATGCATCCTGAAATCACAGGCTTGCAATTTGGCAGTAGTCCTGGATTCGGCCCTGAACCTGGAGGCCCAGAGTCCTTCCACACAGCCCTATATCCCAGAATATCAAGGCAGAAATTTGAGTGTGGACTCAAATAACCCAGTTCAAAGCAGATATTGTGGGATTTTCTGCACTGATATTCTGAAATATAGGGCTGTGTAGAAGGACCCCCAGGCATCAGCAGTAACCAGAAGTACTTTTGTACAATCTATTGAACCAAGTGCATTTGTTGGATCATTTCTAGATGCCATCTTGTAATCTCTCTACTCATCTACATAACTACTACTCAAAACCCTTGTCACAGGAGTGTTTCCCATGGGGGGGGGGCACCATCTAAACATGGTGTTTAGTCCTGTAACACTGCAAATCACGATGTTCTGTATTCATGACTTATCACATGTCACCTGAAGTTGCTGGTTTAGCCATTACTATACAATTTCATCCTTACCCCATCTAACTTCAACATCATTAAGACTTGAACTCTTAACATTAAAGGTAAAGAAAAATAGCAATCTAACAAAATTGCAGTATTTCTTAGTTTTAATTTTTTAATTATCAAAAAAGATTAAGTGACTGCATTATGGCAGAGTACTGAGGACTCACTGCTGGTTAGGAGGACGGCCCATTTATCCACATTCAATGCAATGCAGGAAATTCTGACAGCTCCCATCCCATATGCTTTTGGCACTTCTGAAATGGAATATCATGGATCCCAAGCTCTCAAGACTATTATGGATTGTCTTCTCTCCCCCCCCTCCTTTGAGCCTGGCAGTCTCTGGTGAGCTCTACTTCAGGTATTAGCATAGCTAATACTATTAGCATAGTCTTAAAATCCGCCAATATTCCAACCTGGACTGTCTGACCAGTGGCCATCTGGCTGAAGCATTTGCTTAAGTGACAGACTAATACTAACCAGAGTGTGCATGTGGCAAGGACCTTGCATGGCTGGAGTTATTCCCCTGTACCAGGTTAATGCTTCATACTGAAAAGGCTGCTCCTGTAAAGAGCTAGGCCACCTGTTAGGCATTTGCTACAGCAAAACAGGCAGATGGTTACTTCCAGATGGGAACCCTTTAGAAAGATATTTCCCTTCAAGGGATGGACTTTGCTATCCAGCTGAAGTTTCCCTGGATGCAACCCATCAAAAGAGATTTGTTTAGACAAAGGAGGGCATAGCAATTGAGACTGGGCTTAATGCACAAGCAGAACTGAGGTGGAGAGGGAGCTGCTCAACATGTCCTATGTTTGCCTTGCTTCTCCTTATAATAATTCAGGTAGCCAGGTTTACATATTTCAAAAACTGTCCTTCAAAATCTCTACCCATTGGTATTAGGCTTCACATTTTTCCTTTTCACATTTTCTTATAAATGCAGCATGATCACCATACTTTCTCAGACTTCATGTGCATAATAAAAAGCCCCATTAAAATGAAGGCGTTCTAGCTCAAGAATAATGATGTAGCTGTTCCAGAATTCATAAGACTGTCAACCTATTGTTCCATTTTTATATAAGTAGAGATGCCCATCCCACAAATAATTACTGATGTCACCAACAAAAAAAACCCCACTTATATCTAGCTTCTTATGTGGAAGGATTTCTTAAAAATCTATGGAGGGCAATAATATGAGCAAGTCCTTTTCTACAGGATAGTTTGGCATAGACCAGATTTGAGATAATATCACAGTGGATTACGAGGGAGTCTTTGGATATTAAATATACCATCTTAATCCTGGACACTTATTATTATTATTATTATTATTATTAAAATATCCACTGATTTTGCAATTACCCTTGTGAGTGAAATTCAAATATATTTTAAAAGTGTATTGCTCTTTTAAAAAAATACTATGAGATATATTTTACATTATTTTGATGCATTTTAATGGCTCTGATAGCAGGACGTTAGCACATAAATAACTGCTTGCTTATTGTGCTGTACTCTAATGAAATACTTCTGTGAAAGATTGACCATCCTTCACAGCCCTCTCTATATGCTGGCTTTGTAGTGGTTAATTGTCTTCTCAATAACACCTAGGTGAGAGCCGCCTCGTGACTAAGTGGAACTGCTTTCTTTTTATCCGCATCCCTTATATGATTAGCAGTGAAAAAGAAAGTCAATATCTTGTAGTACTCTTCTGAGGCTTGCTGCTGTTGATTAAAATGTGAAAAGTCCCCAGTGTGGTAGCCACTCTCTCTTAGGGTGTGGAAGTACTCACAAAATGAAATTACACCCCCAGCTTTGTTCCTTTCTCTGTAAAGACTTGTGGCTTCGGCTCCAATTTATTGCCATATCACAGACTAAGGAGAGCTTGGCCCTGCAAAACAAAGAATGCTGTTTATAATCGACCATATTGCTTAGCCAGAGTACTAGAAGGATATATTAAATGTTTTTCTGAAAAAGGAGTGGAGAACTCAAGTTTGGAAAGAAAAATGCTTAACGAAATGGATGCTTGCAGATATTGTGATATGCATACATAGACCGAGTACAGCTCTTTCTCCTCATGAAGTAAATTAACTATGATGGGGCAGCTGTATATATTTATATGTTGTTGCCATTTGCCTAGATGTTGCAGAAAATCAGCTCTGGCATTTGAATTGAAGGTCAAAGTAGACAAGCTGGGGCAGTCATGTTTATTCACATCTACGCCCTATCCATGTTGAAGTATGTGTGTTTAAAGTTTGGAAGCAAATGTATACGTTCTCTCTCCTTCAAATCATTTCACTGTGTTGTGTCTCTTGAGGCTTATTTCTCCCAAAGGGGAAATACATTTCTTGTTCTCTACTCATCTGTGTGCATATTTCTTTTAAAAATTAAGGTCCTCACTCGGGTCTTTCCAGATAGACAGGGTAGGCATGTATGGAAAAAATGTGGCTACTGAATGACAGGGAGTCAGGTCTCCAAATCAAGTCTAAAAGCTGAGATACATTCAGCCAATAGATACTTTTTATCTAAGAAAAATAGTGATAATACTACTTGCATTGCAGTATTTGTATTAATTTTACAAGCACCATGCAAACTCAGCCGATGCCATTGTCTTAGCAGTGCCAAAAGTGTACTTAGAGAACCTGAGTTTGAGAATAGCTTGTTCAGACCATGGGTAGTGAAGTTCAGTTCATGGGGTCAAATCTCCCCAAAATGGAATCTAGCCCTGAATGAAATTTTCCACTTTCAACATAAAATCACATTGTGGTACAGCTGAGTTCCATATTGGGAACCCTCAGTCTAGGAGCCATAATCTTATATGAGTTTTATAAAGGTTTATACTATAGAACCGAAAAGTCAGTGGTTTGAATCTGGGGAGGAGAGTGAGCTCCCACTGTTAACCCCAGCTTCCGCCAACCTAGCAGTTCAAAAACATGCAAATGTGAAAAGATTAGTAGGTACTGCTCTGGAGGGAAGGTAAAAGTGATATATGCAGTCATGCCAGCCACATGATCTTGGAGGTGTCTATGGACAATGTCAGCTCTTCAGCTTAGAAATGGAGATGAGCACCACCCCCCAGAGTCAGACACAACTAAACTTAATGTCAAGGGAAAACCTTTACCTTTTTATAGAACCAAAGTGTTCTTTTCAGGGTGCTCGAGTTTGCACTCTTCAGAACTATCTGCCCATCTCCTCTGAATGAATGGAGGAGGGAATGGGCTGGATGAGGAAAAACAAATTGAAATTGAATCCAGGCAAAATAGAGGTACTAGCCATCAAGGATCCTAATCTGGAGATGGAGGTGTGTCAACCAATCTTGGATGGGGTTACGCCCCCTCCCCTAAAAAACTGTGTTCGCTGCTTGGGAGTACTTCTGGATCCATCTCTCCAAATGTCAGCCCAGGTAGATATGATGGTTGGGAGTGCTTACTATCAGCTTTGGCTGATCCATCAGCTGCACCCCTCCCTCAATTTGGAGGACCTTAAGATGGTAGTGCATGCACTGGTAACCTCAAGGTTGGATTTCTGCAATGTGCTTTACATTGGGCTACCTTTGTACTAAGTTTGGAAACTCCAGCTAGTTCAAAATACTGCAGCCAGATTGGTTCCAGGAACATCTAGGAGTCAGCCTATTATGCCTATCCTACTCTCTCCACTGGCTGCCAATTAGTTTCCAAGCAAAGTATAATGTGTTGGTATTGACCTTTAAAGCGCTACATGGTTTGGGTCCAGGTTACCTTCTCCTGTATAATCCACCCCAAAAACTGAGGTACTCTGGGGAGCATCAGCTCCAGCCTGCCAGAAACTGACTTGCGACCATCACCCAGATGACTTTTTCATTGACCGCCCCAAAATTGTGGAACAACCTGCTGGTAGATCTGCTGTCAGAATTTAAGACACAAGTGAAGATTTATCTCTTCTGGCACACCTATACAGACAATTTTAATGATGTATTTTAAACTTCCATTCTATGTCTAACTTTTGTTTTGTATATTTTAATATGTATTTTTTGGAGATACTGTATGTTTTAATGTGTATTCTACAGAGTGTTTTAAAATGATTATGCATTTTGATTATGTGTTTTATCAAGCCATGAGGAGAGGCAGGTAAGAAATAAGAATTATTATTATTTGTCTGTGTATTCATCTATGGTGTGGCAGAAGAGAATTATGTCATGCATTCATTCATGGTGAAAAGCTCTTTATTCATAGGATTATCATTTATTCAGATTCCTTTGATTTCCTAAATTCATTTCATCTTCTGTACACATCCTGACTGATGCTGACAAGGATGTAAATTGGCACCACTAGCTCAGATTTTATAAGATTTTAATTAATTCATTTTCCACTTGACTATTGTGAAAGTTCATTTCTTCAGGTTTGCTGTCATCAGATGGAAACAGGAAGCATAGGGTTCTTGCCTTTTTCCCTTTTGTGGACTCCAGGCAGTCCCTGAGTTATGAACATTATAGGTTTTGAAAGTTTGTTCTTAAGTTGAATTTGTGTGTAAATAAAAAAAGGTACTTTTTTCCAGATCCATATCTCTCTATATAAGTTTTAAATAGCATAGGGAAGGGTTAACACCATGGAGCTTATTTTGCAGTCTCTGTCTCTGTTCATCTCACTTTCTGTCCTTGTGATCTTTGAATTTTGAAAAAAAAACATTCTTGTTGTGGAGCCAAGGATTGGTGATAACGCTTCTGTTGAGAAATCTTTTCCCAATGAAAACACTTTCAGGAATGAATTTCCCTTCCAAGGGGTAGATTTATCTCACTTCCTGTAGTCTCACCCCCATTGTTAATTATGAGTAGTTTGTAATTCGGACGTTTGTAACTCAGGGTCTGCCAGTATGTATCCCCCTACCAGGAGAAAAATGGAATAGAAATTAAATAATTAAATTATGCTCAACAGTGTTTATTTTTAATATGATTATCTGTTCTTAATATAAACATGATGCTTGGTGGATTTAAACAAAATGGTTCAAAACCGTTTAGGATGTAGGGGGCGCTGGTGGTTTGATTCTAAAGTCACTTCCATTTTTTTTTAAAAAAAACTTCCGAATTGATTCATTAATGGCAGGCACGCATGTGCATTAGGAAAAAACAGCAGTGGCACTGGGGGGAAATTCAGGGGATGCTCCCTTCCTCATCTTTAGAGCAAATCTGATGAAATTTGCCAAAGTGGTAGAACACATTTGGCAAATGTGTTAGCTCACCAAATTTCATAACCTTTGATTTATCCATGGATTTTTGGCTAATTTTCATTTTTTTATAAATAACATTTTTAATTAATAAAGAAAATCTGTTCCTGATTTGAAAGTGTTATTTCCCATATCATTGGGTGGTCTTTACTTTGAAAGTAGTTGTTCTACTCCAGAAACTTTGTTTGTGTGGCACAAACTGCATTAAATTGTTGGAGAACAGAAATCATAGTACAGACCTCATCAAGGGGCATCTAGACTGACCCCCTTTTTCTGGGCAGAAAGGCACCATCCAAATTCTCCTGACATCCATTTGCTTCCTCGAGTTGAAGGGGACCTTCAAGACACATCCATCCATGTATTCCTTTTTGCGGATGCACTCAGTCATTTTATTTTATCATTACTTACTGATGTAAAGGGCTGGTGGTGGCTGGCTACCCCAGTGCCTTGTTCATGGCAATCAGGCCAAAGTGAAATGATTGTTTTTAAGCAGTGTATGTTCTCTTGGCTTTGCAAAAGTTGCTTATTGCTTTGCTGCCTTCTTTAGACACCTCTGTAAATTCAATCAGCTTATTTTATATTTAGACGAAGACTGCTACAGACTTATAGGGGAGGAATCCTTCAGCCATTGTGGCTAATGAGCAGCAAGGCAATGTGGGAAATGTAGTTTAACAGCAGGGCCTTTTTGCAATCCCTACCATTGTGGGTCTGGCCTTCACAAACTACAACAATGGCTGTGCTTAGTGTGACGACTTGGTACACCCAATTCTTAAACTCGCTACCACCAACCTAATGTTCTTATTAGGATTTGAAATTAAATTAAGATTTTCAGTTAAGCTCCTAATACAATCACCCACTGAGAAGAAACTGAGAAGTAGTACGATGGAGGCTTTAAAAAATTTAACAAGAAAGAGTTTATTAACTAAAACAAGCTTGTAAAACAAGGCACAGATCTTAATTGTTCTACTATTGAGGCAACGAGAGCGTATAGTTACATGAGATTGTTCAACAGCGTGATGGTTTACTTGGTAATAAAATGTGCTGGAGCGTATTTGTCACACCCCAAGGGCTTCAGACCGCATCTTTCCTTGGGTCTGCATTTGGCCCACCTGACTCTGAGAAGCTTTTCAGCACTGCTGTGTTAACTCCCAGCCCCTGTCAGGGGCCTCTTTACTGCTCTCCTGTACTGTCCGAGGGAGATGCCATGCGAAAGGCATGTCAAGGCCAAGCAAAGCCCACCAAGCTGATAGCAGAAGCGGGTACTTGGAGCAGTAAGCGCTACTCCCCAGTCCAGGTGGTTCGCACTAATGAGGGCTTGCATTCTTCAGGACTGAGGTTCTCAAAACAATCCAGGGCTCATCCATCATCCAGTTTGATGTTCGACGCACTGGGCCCTGCTGACAGAAATCCTATAAAAGTTGTGAGATCCTGCTTAGCAGTATCTTGTACCAACGACCGCTATTGCCATGATGCCATTGTGAACCGGGCCTTTCAGCCAGCTACTAAGATCCAGCCAGCCAGCCTTCCTCGGCTGCCTCGTTCCAGCATCTAGCCTTGTTCCTGTTCATCGTCGAGCCCTGCGGGGAAGCTGTGTTGCTTTTGCATTGACTTTGCCTGCAGTACCTAAAGCCGCCAACCTTCTTGCGCCGGTTGGGGGCCCAGAGACTATCTATCGCACCCCGCATTGGTTCCTGATTTTCCTCCGCTTGAGATCCTGCTGTTGCGGATCCTCAAGCCTTGCTGTGTCCAGTATATTGCTGCTATCCAGAGGCTGCATACTAAAGGCTTTCTGAACTATATACTTACCTTGCTACCTTATAATCAATAAAGCTTGTTGTACCTCAGCTGCCTTGTCTGTTGTCCGGGGGGGTCAAGTGCCAAGAAGCCACAGAGGGCGACAGTATTGGTTTCGATAGAGGTTTCTTCTTCTTAGATCTTAAAGGCAATCCCAGTCAGTGTTGAAACTTGACTGGAAAAGCTCTGTCACACTAATACTGAAACTAGTGCTGACCAGATGTTAACAAACTGGAACTTCTATTCCCTAGACGTTCCCTGAGTCTTGTCTGAATGAGCTAACAGACTCGTGCTAGCTCCTAGTCTCAGAGCCCACCTTCCTCTCTATATCCGGAGACTCCAAGGTGTCCTGACTGACTATCCCAAGTCAGCCCTCCAGCTCTAAACTCTAAGCGGCACCTTGATTCTCTTCTGACCCTAAGCACTGTTAGCTACTCTGACCCATTAGTTCAGACTAATCCCTAGGTGTTTCGCCATAGAACAGACTACTTCAGATTAACAGCTGAGGCTTGGATGTTGCTTCTCCAAAACCTAGCTCAAGACAGACTGCTAAGGCTTGGATGTTGCTTTTCCAAAGCCTAGCACAAGACTCCAACATGTCTGACAGGATTTCTCCCTCCTAGTCAGCTCAGCTCCTCCCCTATGGCTCTTAGCCAATCCCCTGGGAGACACTGTATGTAGATAGAGGAGCTCTAAAGCCACTCCCCCTGTCTCTGGCAATTACTTTCTTCTAATGGCTGCCCTGTGGAACTCCCTCCTAAGATGGATGTCAGCTATTCTAACCAGGGAGCCAAACTGCAACACAGGCTTCGGCCTGCTCAGAATGGGTGAGTCCTTACACTTAGCCACACCCATATCATCCTTCCCTTGCATCGCCGGGGGGGGGGGGAGCATGAGATTTTAAAACTTTTTAGGCTTTACCAAAGTTGCTTAATGGTTCTGAAAATTAAAATAACCCTGGGAGACATCTGAACATTATGGAATATTTCCGGGGGGAAAAGTTAGTGGTTCAAATTTGGATTTGCCCCTCCCACCTTTCCTGCATGGTTCAAAACAGCTTCAAAAGTCAAAAGACAAAAGGGTTTTTTTTACAAGTTTCAGGCTCTTCGGAATGATCCTATCCAACCCTAATAAACATTTCACATGTTTCCTCATCAATTGAAGCTGGAACAACACTGTCATATAATCCAGTTTCTAAATCTAGATTATCTGCTTTGAACTGGATTATATGGCAGTGTAGGTTAAAAGCAGATAATATGGATTATATGGTAGTGTAGATTCAGCCTCATATTTATGTTCATTTAATCATGTACTGATAAAAATCTACAAATAATACACATAGTAGGGAAACATCAATTTCCTCTGGAAGATAAAACTAGTCTCACAAACTAATATCACACTTGGATGGGATGGGAATATGGTGAGGTTTTAAGGCTGGATCTACACTGCCATATAATGCAGTTTCAGAAAGCAGATTAACTGCATTGAACTGGATTATATGAGACTACACTGTCATATAATCCAGTTCAATGAAGTTAATCTATATACTACAGCTGCATTTTATGGCAATGCAGATCCAGACTG
The DNA here is from genome assembly GCA_030556195.1 of Anolis apletophallus. NCBI lineage: Eukaryota > Metazoa > Chordata > Lepidosauria > Squamata > Anolidae > Anolis > Anolis apletophallus. The sequence continues at coordinate 125,276,349 of JARBWK010000004.1, read as the reverse complement.
AGAACCAAAGCCAAATCTCAAACTGGGCTTGCCCAAGATCACCCAGGGGGTTTCAACAGCCAAGTGGAAATTTTAACCCTATTTTCCTGGTCCCCATCTTCACTGCCAATTTCAGAATGCAGATTAACTGCACTGATCTAGATTATATGGCAATGCAGACTCATATAATCCAGTTCAATCTTCATTATATAAATATATACTGACCAATAAAATACATTCCAAACTGCATAATTTTGGCAATGTGAATGGCGTCTTGGTATTCTAGTTGAATTCTGAAACCAAAATGGCATACTGACTATTCTGAAAGACAGAACAAAAATGATATGTACAGATATTAAACTCACATTCTTATAACAGAAACATCAGATGTCACATCTGGTTCATTTATTCCCACCTACTGTTACCATTCTGATTAGATGTATGTGTTGGCTGCCTTTTAATGAGTCTTCTTCTTGTACAATGTCTCTAATGTGCAATTGTGATGAGAAATCAAAATACACCCAAGTCAAAGAGCAAGTATGGTTGCATTTTCAGTGATAAGTACTGCAAACCTTGCAGTAAATTGAAATGCCCACATTGCAGCTGGTGCTTCTTATTAAAGCCCAAAATTCTGAAATGGCTTACGAGATAGACTTACAAGATAGGCTTTCAGACCTAAGCCCTAATTAGTTGCGAACGCTGCCCTGTCAGCAGGATGTGCATTTTCTCGAACATTGTAGCCAGGTCAGGAAGTACTGGTTATTCTCTTTAAATAACAAATTTAGAAATGTTCCCTTGAATGAAGGAGACATTATTAGTTAATATTGTTGTGTTCAGCTCATCTGACAACCCCACACCTTCTATTTTTTTAAATGTTTTAACAGTCTTGTGGTATTTAGTAATTTTACCACCTGACAGAAAAATATATATAAAAAAGAAAAATAAAGAATAAAGCCATAAAGATATTTTGGATTTAGAAAATGCCTTGGCATCATCTTAGAACAATGGTTCTCAACCTTCCTAATGCCACGACCCCTTAATACAGTTCCTCATATTGTGGTGACTTCCAACCACAAAAATATTTTCGTTACTACTTCATAACTGTAATTTTGCTACTGTTATGGATTGTAATGTAAATATCTGATATACAGGATGTATTTTCATTCACTGGACCAAATTTGGCACAAATACCCAATATGCCTAAATTTGAATACTGGTGGGGTTGTGGGGAGGATTGATTTTTGTCATTTGGGAATTGTAGTTGCTGGGATTTATAGTTCACCTACAATCAAAGAGCATTCTGAACTCCACCAATGATGTAATTCAACCCAACTTGGCAAACAGAACTCCTATGACCAACAAAAAATACTGGATGGGTTTGGAGGGCATTGACCTTGAGTTTTGGAGTTGTAGTTCACCTACATTAGAGAGCACTCTGGACTGAAACAATGATAGATATGGACTAAACCTAGCATGAATACTCAATATGCCCAAATGCGAACACTGATGGAGTTTGGGGAAAAATAGACCTTGACATTTGGGAGTTGTCGTTGCTGGGATTTATAGTTCACATACAATCAAAGCACATTCTGAACCCCAACAATGATAGAATTGGGTCAAACTTCCCACACAGAACCCCCATGGCCAACAGAAAATACTGTTTTCTGATGGTCTTTGGGTAACCCCTTTGACACCCCCTTGCCCCCTCCCCCCCCGGAACCCAACCCCCAGTTTAATAAATGCTGTCTTAGAAGCATATGCATTTTATTTTATTAATTCCCCTAAATAAAATCATGACTATTGAAGGTACAATAATGTTCCATGAGGCATTTCTCTTCCTAGCAAGCGAATCCCACCCATATTTGTATCTTAGGCCAAGATTTCCCATTAAAATATTGGTGTTAAAAGTGTCATGATGGGAATGCCAAGGAGTGGGTTTGAAAAGGAACAGCTAACATGAGACAACTATAATCTTTTTTCTCTGAACATGAATACAGCCTCTTATATAAATTATCATACTTTTAGAACTAAAGGAATTGTTACTAGTTGGATTAGATAGCACAGCTTTTAGAATTCAGAATTCAAGACTATACTGGGCAGATTCAAATGTTTAAAATGTGTCAAATCCATGTAGTTGCCATAGGTTGACAGGCAACTCAAAAGCACACACACATCTGTAGCCACGAACAATTGCCTTTTATAGTTTCTTGAATTTCTTCAACAGAAGAAATAAGTTCAGAACTCATAAATTACTTTTTTCCAGGATTAACTTGTCACATTATTATTTCAAACATGAGGGATGTTTGCACTTCGTAACACTACAATTTATGTGGCAAGAATTTGCTACGCAAAAGTTTGGAAAAAGGAAGAGATCCCAGAAGAAAATGATTGGATTAGGAAATCTGCTGACATTGGAAACATGGACAGATTAACATATTTAATATCGAAAAATAAGGGAACCCTGATAAAGGAAACTGATTGGATAAAAGTGACAAAATATTTGAAACACAAAAATATATTGATATAAGAAAAGAGGAAGGGGCTATAGAAGAAGAAAGAAAGAAGAAGGAAAAGGAAGAAGCCATAGACTATATCCAGGAAGTCAACAAGCTAGCACATTTCTCTTTCTAATTTTTCCTATTTTTATTACTATTTTTTTCTTTTTTTCTTTTCTCTCTTTTTCTCTTTGCCACTTCCCTCTAACGTCCCCCCCCCCTTCTCCTTCTCCTTCTTCTTCTTCTCTTTGGCTATCCAAAGATTTTATATGTACTATTTTGTGTTTTTATGAAAATTCTCAATAAAGATTACTATATAAAAAAATAACACTACAATTTATTTGGGGCGGGAGGAGGGGTTACTAAATGTAAGAGGAGGTATATCTCATATTTGTGTTGGCTTGTGTTAGTTTGTAGTGAGCCTTTCGATCTGCATAATGATTCTGATCACAGAATAATGAAGGCCTTTCTCTTAATCATTTTAAAAGAATGTGTCTTTGCCCTTGACTTTTGGTTTTCATTGATTGGTATATATATGTATTGATGATGCTACACAAATAAGAAACTGTAGAGATAATTTGACACTTCCTTTCTGTTACATATGTATAAATAGACCCAGTCCAGTATTCTCAAATGTAAAAGCAAGTCTACCTGTGTTTCTTCTAAAGAAAGTGACCACCTACCCACACACTACTCATGGAAAAACAAAGCTTTCTACTAATCTTACAATATTTGTTCCCTTACCTGAGAAAGGAGCAGATGGTGCTATGTAGTCTCAGGTTAATCACTTTGTGAGAGACCTGGGCTGGGTGCCAGCACCTCTTCACAATCTACTGTGAGAACAAGAGAGGCTGAACCTTACATAAGATTCACAAGAGGCGCCTTTGCATTTTAAGCAGACATCTGTTAGGACATTGCAAATTTGCCTGTTATCAAAATTCGGACTAAGCTGCTCACATGGCAACATGCCATGTTTCTCTCCTCTGGTGGGCCTATCAGTTTCTAACAAATTTAAACTTGTATGAGGAACACAACATCTCTGGTTGTAAAGCAATTGTTCTAATCCTGTACCAAGTCTTCTGAGGAACTGACTGATAGCTAATTTTTTTTCTCTTAGTCTAGTCTATTGTCTTGGAAATCTCAAATCAGAAATGCTGGGCAAGTCAACCCTTAACACACACAATTCTTCTTCTTCTCCTCTAGATAGCTCATGCTGGGTATGGACACAATCCCCCCAAAATAATTAGATTGCTTCATGCCAAGAGAGAAACTGAACTTTGGCCACCTAGAAAAAATGTGACATTCTACAGAAATATGGGGATGGCTGCAGGCAAACCTATGGCTATGGTGCTACAGCCTAAGGGTATATATCATCACGAGACAATGAGGAAGTGTAAAGAAAATCAAAGTCATCTGTTCAATTGAAAATAACAAGATATACTTATGGGTTGTATTTTAATCTCAGTAAAGTAGGCATTCGTTACTTAGGATATTTTAGGAAAATCAGGATAAAAGCAGAAGACGTATCCAGGTGCAATTGCCATCATGACAGCTGTATCAGCATCACTTTTTGGAATACACTTCTCAGAATCCTCCACAAGAATATTCCACTCCTCTTCCACAACTCATAACTTCCCAAGTGGTGGACTATACCAGTCTTTCTCAACCAGTGTGCCGTGGCACACTAGTGTGCCGTGAGCGATCATCAGGTGTGCCGCGAGAAAAGCTCTCTGCCACCCTTCCTTCCCCCTCCTCCTGCTGAACTCCTGCTGCTTGGGGGAGGAAGAGGAAGGGCCGGGAGGCGGCAAAGAAAAAGAAGGGGCTGGGGCACCGCCTCTTTCGGCCGTTTCCCCAGCCAGCCTCCAATCCGCCATGACTCCCACCAGCCTCCAATCCGCCATGACTCCCACCATGACTCTCGCCCCTCGCTCTCTGAAGCCGCACGGAGGATGAGCCCAGCCCACTGAAGCCCATCCACCGCTCATGCTCCTCCTCTGTGGCAGAGCTGAAGCCGGGGGGAGGGGCATGGTGCGGCCTGGCTCCTCCCCCTCCCCCGGCTTTAGCGCTCCCACAGCTTTGCCAGCCTTGAGGGGGCAGTGCCAAGCCAGCGGTGGCAGAGCCAGCACAATGCTGGCTTGGCACTGCCCCCTCAAGGCTGCCGAAGCTGTGGGAGAACTGAAGCCAGGGGAGGGGTGGGGCATGGCACGGCCTGGCTCCCTCCCCCTCCCCTGGCTTCGGCGCTCCCAGCAGGTCACCATCTCCCAGCCGTTCTTTACTGTATGAGAGTGTCATTTTGTGTCATTTTGGTTGGTGGTGTGCCCCCGGATTTTTTTAATGTTAAAAGTGTGCCACAGCTCAAAAAAGGTTGAGAAACACTGGACTATACAGTAGTCTGTATACTGTGTGATGTAGTTTGTCCTCTATTAAATTAATGTGGAGCCTCTCCTAGCTTGTGTATTTGACCTTATTCATAACTTTTGTAGGGGTGATATGGAGACATGTTTTATCATATTTATTTACTGTATTGTTGTGGATGTTTTGTTTAGCTTACTATATAGAGTGTAATCATGTTTTATCAAGTCTTTTTGTTTGGTTTGTCATTATGATATGGCCTAAGGGCTAATCAATAAATTTCTTTGTACTATGTGATGTGAGAAAGGTGCACTCATCTTTATTCAAGAGTTCCAGAGAATTTGGTCAGACAACATGGAAACATAATGCTCGACAAGTTGGTTTGTAGCTCAGATCCAGCAGTTACTGACACTGCCTACTTTTGTTTCTTCTGTCTTCACAATGTCTTTCATAAATTGACTTTGAGAGGTGAAGCACAGGTTGTTGCTTAACAAATACTGTATCAAGTGCATCTTTATCTTTACAACTCAGGTTCAGACCTTGGAAAAGCTACTTTTTGTCTTTGGGCTAGAACTTAAAATAAAAGGTCCACCTTAAGAAAAAGGAAAGAAAAGAAACAGAAAAGAAACTGAAAATTCCAGTATTTGCCATTACATTTGGCCATTGGTCATGTTGACTGGAGGATTCGGGGAACTGTATGCTCAAAAGGAATCCAGGAAAGTGTCTCCTTCCTTTCTCCCAGCTTAATAATAATAATGATGATGATGATGATGATGATGATGATGATGATAATTTTATTTTTGTACCCCACCTCCATCTCCCCAGAGAGACTCAGAGTGGCTTATATAGGGACAAGCCCAATCAACAATTAAAAAAAACATTAAACATTAAAATACAAAGTACAGAATATAAAATACATAAACAACAGCATAAAACAAAATAAAAACAAAAACTTTAACAGAATATGAAAGCAACCATTTTCTCTCTGGATCCTTTACTTTATGTTGATGATCTCAAGTGATGTTGGAAATGGGTGTGTGTGTGTGAAAAACAGAACTAGTGGAGGAAATTCCGCCACTTCCAGAGTACAAGCAGATCACACTCCTAATGAATGGTTGCCTTATGGCATTATTCCCAAGCAGATGGAATATTACCATAACAGAACAGGAGTTACTGGTCAGTCCGTTGCCTATTGTGATGCTTTTCTATTTGCAAGTATTTTTAAATCCTTGCAATATACTGTGTCCTATTTGTTGTTTGGAATAGCACAGTCCATTTCACTGTGAGTGAGTGTGTGTGTGTGTGTGGGGGGGTGTAAAATAGATTTTCCTGTGAGGTTTCCTGAGATAAAAACCTTTAATACCTGATATACCTTAGGAGCTAATAGCATTATATAGATCCCTTTTTGGATTAGACCTTTTCATATTTCCATAAATTATTATTCGTGTGTGAGTGTGTGTGTTCTTTTTGTAATTATGAATGCCCCATTTCCCTCAGTAAAAATGTGATAGTGTTGTCTTGAAATGACTATGTTTGACTCAAAGTTTGAAAGCAACTGGCTAGTTGCTTCCAGGAAGTTACTCATACTGTATTACTTTTTCTAATATAATAGTTCCATAAGACTTGAAGAAAGAAGAATAAAAGTAAGAAAAAGACAAAAACTGGGAGAATGTGAAAGATACAGAAATTCTGATTTACTTCACAAACTTTTAATTTATTTACTATTAATAGAACATGTAATAAGTTATGCGTGGCTTAACTAGCAATTAGAATGTGAAGAATAATGCCTGGAATATTTATGAAGCTTAAATAATAGATTCTTCTGTTTTAATAGAAATAGAAATCTTTCCAAAAATGATTGATGGAGCATACTGAGGTACTTCGGATGGTAAATACGATTTTTTTAAAATACGAAGTATAAACAACCGATGAAAAAGGAAGTTATATTATTTAATTTTAGCGTAAACACATGTCTATTAACATTATCAAAAAGAAGCATGCGTTGAGAAGAAAAACCTTAGAATGAACAACTCTAGACTGCAGATAGCATAATTTCACAGATCATTTTAAAATGTAAAATAACCACGAATTAAATAATATGACAACCAGTTCCCCTACAGATCAGTTTTGCAGAAATTGCACATTAATTTTTAGAACTCAGAGTGAAAACTTTTCAACTAATTCAGTGACAGAAGAATTTATCTACAATGAGGAAGGCTGTGTACCACTCTTAAAACCCTTTTGGGAAGGGAACAGTCCAGATTTGTTTTGAATGTCACTGTTGGCAGCCACTGATGATTACTTAGAAGTGTGCAGAATCCCCTTGAGAAATTTCAGTGCTCTTAATCTATTTTTGCTTCCTCTGAAGTTTCTGAGATGGCTTTCTTGAGAAGGAACCTCCAAATTAACTTCAAATTTTGCTTAAGGTGCAATTTTTGGTGGCAACTTTAATCTCGGGTAAAATGAAAAAAATCCTTCAAGCATAGTCATGAGCAGTTCATTGAATTAGAAAATGTGCTACCACAATCAATATCCTTTCTCTTCTTCAGTCTTACAAGCCAGATAAAAGAAGGCTTATATGCCATGAAGCTATGATCAAATTAGAAGACTAAAAGTGTAATGATTCACCAGAGCCCAGCCTTTTATTGCCAGTAGGTGAATGTTTACCATTAGACCAGATAATCACATCTCCACATAGCTTCAACCTTTTGTATTGGCTCTTATTGAGGGTACATATCACTATAACATACTGCTTTCATTTAGATCCCATCAAGGTGCTATAAACAGTTCTCTAGCAAAACACGTAAAATTAGAGAAAGAAAGAATTGGCTAGAAGGTTGTAGTTATACGAACTGTGGCTTCAGTTTCAATGTTGGCTCTGTTGTGTTTGTTTTCATTGTACACGGTAGGAAACTGGATTTCCAGAGCATGTCTTGTTGGATTTAGGTAGTCTCCAGGCTCTGAAATGGGTTCCCTTTTTCATATATTGTGGCATTTATTTTATTCTCTTTCGAGAAGCAATTTTACTGAAATTATTGGCTGTATTACAGTAAGACTATGGTCAATTTCTATTGACTGCAGCAGACAAACAATTTCATCCCATGTTGGTACTTAAGGATTGAGAAAATTCTGATGTGTGTGTATATGTGGATAAAATAGATTTTTCTGTAAGGTGTCCTGAGATAAAAGCTTTAATACTGATATACAGGTTATGTTATGTTTTGGAGCAACATTGGGCCAGGCTGTGAAAAGGTGAGCTTACCTCATGTTATTATGAATCAGCCCCATGTAGTGTGTAGTTGCCACAGGGCTGACTGAATTCTACACTAACTTAACTGATCAATGTAGATGTGCCCTTAATGCTCCAAAGTCAGTATTTACTGCTCTCCCTCAGGAAACAGACTGTCTTGGACGAGCTATTCTTTAAATATGCAAGAGTGGATCAAATATCTCATCTCCTTAAGAACATAGGAGCATGTTGAATCAGACCAAAGTCCCTTCTAACCTAGAATTCTGTTTGTCAGTAACCAAAGAAATTTCTACAGGAAACCTTAAAAAATATGGGTTCAATATATCTTCTTGATTTAATTGCCCAGGCAACTGTTATTCATATGTATGTGTAATTTCTGAGGCTAGAGTAATATATAGACTTTTATTATTTCCCATGAATTTGTCTAATCCCCTTTTCTCTAAGCTAAAAATATACATCCCTCTAAGCTGCTTCTGTACGCTTGGCTCCCAGATCTTTGATCATTTTGGTTATCCTTCTCTAGACATGTTCTAGCTTGTCAGTTCCTTCTTGAACTGTGGTGCCCAGAACTGGACCCAGTATTCTAGATCAGTGTTTTTCAATCTTTTTTGAGCCGCGGGACATTTTTTACAATTACAAAATCCTGGAGCACACCACCAACCAAAATGACACAAAATGACACTCTAACACAGTATACATATAGTTTGCCCATGCCAGCTTTCAACAGAGACCTCTTCCTCCCCCTTCGCGCCCTTTCTTCCCCCTCCTGCTGAACACTTACTTTTTCTTCTACACTGCCACTTTTGCTGCCATTTTGATCCGAGGGGGCAGCGTGAGCATGTTCAGGAGGGGAGCGGGGAGGAAGACATGACCCGTACACGCGCTAATGCGCAGACTCGCCCCAGAGCAAAGCGAGCAGAGTGAGGCTGGGAAGAAGGGAGCTTGAGTGGAGAAGAAAAAGTGTTCCGCAGGAGGGGGAAGAAAGGGTATTGGAGGTTCCAATTTCCCACGGCACACCTGATAATCACTCACGGCACACAAGTGTGCCACGGCACATTGGTCAGGAAACACTGTTCTAGATGAATTCTGACTAAAATAGAATAGAGTGGGACTATGACTTCCCTTAATCTAGACATTATACTCCTAATGGATGCTACATCACACTTTTGACTCATGTTCACCTTGAGGTCTCCTAAGTTTCCTATACCCTTTCCCATCAAACCAGGTGTCACCCAGCCTATATTGTTAAGGTCATTTTGGATTCTGATTCTGTCTTGTGGAGCATCATCTATATCTCAAAATTTGGTGTCATTTGCAAATTTGATAAGCATACTTTCTACTCCACCATCCAAATCATTGGTAAATGTGTTGAATAGTACTGGGCCTAGAACAGAACCCTCTGACACCCCTAGTCATTTTTCTCCAGGATGAAAAGGAGCCATTGCTAAGTACACTTTGGGTTCAACCAGTTAGCCAATTACTAACCCGCCTTTTACTAGCATTGTCTAACCCACTTTTTACTAGCTTTGTTGTGATATTATCTAGGGGAAGCTCATCAGAGGCCTGACTGAAAGTGAGTTATGCTAAATCTGCAGTATTTCCTTCATGTACCAAGCTGTAAACTCTATCCAAAAAGAGATATGTTTTTGAGAAACCCGCATTGACTTTTTTAAAGTATGGTAATTCTTTCTAAGTGCCTACAGATTGCCTGTTTAAGGATCTGTTCTTTCCTGATATTGATGTCATGTTGGGGAGAAATGTACTACTATGTGCTTGAAAATATTATCTTTACTTACACTATGTAGTACAGTTTTTGTTCTTGGGTTACAAATGCCATTTCCTAATTGGTTCTATCATAAAAACATGGGAAAAGTGTATTAAACTGCAAAAGCTTTGTTTTTGCAGGAGATCCTGTAGCACATTTCTTTATTATTTTTTAATGAATATCTCATCAAGTCAACCAATTCAACATAGTTTGTGGCAGCCACAAAAACAAAGTTTCTGGAGTAGAACAATTACTTTATAAGCAAGTACCACACAATTAAACAATAACAACACTTTCAAACCAGGAATTTATTTATTTATTTATTTATTTATTTATTTATTTATTTATTTATTTATTTATTTACAGTATTTATATTCTGCCCTTCACACCCTGCAGGGGACTCGGGGAGAATTACAATGTACACATACATGGCAAACATTCAATGCCATAAACACACAACACATATAGACAGTCAGAGGCTATTTAACATTCCAACGTCTGGCCACCAGGGGAGCTGTCACTTCACTGTTCATCTGCGACACTGATAAAGTACTTTTCGCATTCCCCACATGCTTTTGCTGGAGACTTTTTATAGCCTTGTAAATTTTATTAAATTAGCCTCCCCACACATAGGTGGTGCATAAATTTCCTACTTGACAGATGCAACTGTCTTTTGGGTTGCAAAGGTTGACAACAAGCTACACAATTGGCCAGAACCTCACTCTGACCCAGGCTCGCTTCGAACTCATGATCTTTCAGTCAGTAGTGATTTTTAATGCAGCTGACACCCAGCCAGCTGCGCCACAGTCCCAGTGCCTTTTTTTTTCAAATTTTGTTACAGAGTATAATATGTTCTACCAATTAAAGTGGAAAAGCAATCAAGCTCATCAGCTTAATGTTTCCTAATCACTTGCCAATTCTTTGATACAGATCCTGATCTCGGGAACACATGGCACATTTTCACTATAAGGTCAGCAATTTAACTTCTGAATTTTTAGTAATTCTCAGACTACCTGGTCACAAGAAATTGTTTCTTTTCAATTTGCCAACTAAATCCAAAATCTCATATTTTTTCTAATGAAAAATTGTCCCAGTTCTTTAGACCTTCCAGTAAATACAAGTTCAGCCACTGAAACTTTCTTTATTTTTATTCTCAACACACAGCAAACAGATCAAGTGCTAATTATAAATGACACCTGCAAAAATAGGCATCATACATACAACATATTTGCAGGACCACCATATAATCTCAATTAATGTTGGCCAGTAAAGCCAGATCACATACAGTGTTGACAATCTTCAAGTGAACCATAGCCAAGTGTAAAAAAAATCAAGAAGAAAATGACATTCATGCATGTGTGAACAAGGCTTGTGTCAGCTTGGCTGATCTAGATGATTCAATGTAAAGGGAGAATGCAGAGTATATACTATGACAAACTCAAGGTCATGAAATAAACAAACAATGAAGAATATAACAATGAACTTCTATTCAGTCATTGGCAACAATGCATCAAATTACAAAATTTGCACAGGCCACATAGAGCACATAGGAAAACCCCCCATAAACACCAAATTAGTGATATACAAGCAAATGCTGTGGTATGAAAAGAACCAAGGCGAATTAACAATAAGGCGCCAGTGGGAAACAGCATACAAACCCGTTAGAGAGAGTCCTCAAGAACGCAAATCATACAGTTCGCCAAAAGTCCTAAGGCATACCCAATGAAGGGGGGGGGGGTGGTGGTATGAAGATGCAGTGCGGAGCCAAATGGAGATGCTCGGAGGGCCGCAACGGTTGAAGTGCGAGGCCACGATCCGTTTCGCAGAGTTGTGCCCCTTCAATAGCTAACCTCTATATGGGATATTTAGAGAAGAGTTTTCTACATGACCCATCATCCCCAGCCAAATATATAAATTTCTTCGGGCGATATATAGATGATTGTTTCATCCTTCTGTGTAATGACACCCCGATGCCTGAATTCCTCGACTGGTTGAACTCCTGGAATCCAGCCATCCAATTCACCATGGAGTATAGTCAAGACACTGTTAACTTTTTGGACACATCAGTCTTCAAAATAGGAAATAAGTTGGGAGTTCGCTGTTTCAAGAAGCCAACAGAAAAGAACTCTATTCTCCATTACAAGAGTCATCATCCCTCATCCTTGAGAAACAGCCTCCCTTATTCCCAGTTTCTTAGACTTAAGAGGAATTCAACCCGCATCGTTGATTTTCACAACGATGCGGATAAGTTTGGTGACCAGCTAAGCTCTAGAGGATACCCATTACGGGTCATACAACAGGCTCGCATTAAGGCTAATGGTATCTGTAGAGACTCTCTCTTAACCAAAAGGCGAAAACCTCCACAAGCTCGTGTGGTCTGGCCCCTGACCTTTACTCCCCACAGCCGCGAGATTGTCAGTGTTGTCAAAAAGTATTGGGACATATTGCCTCCCATTCCGGCGTTCCGCAAATTACCCATGGTGGCGTATAAGCGTACTATCAGCTTTAAGGATTTGATTGTACATTCTACGTTATCCAGAAATCGTACGCCTACTCACTCCACCTCAGGCTTTTGGCCATGCGGGGGTTGTTCGTCCTGCTCCCAAGCATTACGTTGCAAAGACATTGCCAGCTTGAAGACACGCAAATTATTCACCATTCGGGATTTCCTCAATTGCAACACGGAGAACACCATCTACGTCATCATTTGTGGGTGTGGCCAGTACTACGTGGGGATGTCGTCACGCCCCTTACATACCCGTATTTCGGAACATCGTTCCAGGATACGTACATCACAGGACAACACCATCCTATATCGCCACTTTCTGACACATGGCCATAACCCTGAATCTTTTAGATTCGCAGCCCTGGAAAGAGTCGTCACTAGTGTGCATGCCAATAATCATGATGCCTTGATCAGGCGTGAAACCTGGTGGATTCATAATCTCCAATCTGAGTATCCGGTCGGGCTCAACGAGCCCCTCCCCCTTATGGCCCTATTCACATGAGTAGGGCCCAGGTGCGAGCATACTTAACACCTGTGAGTTCAGTGGATCACACCCCTTGGGTCCACAGGAGCAGTGGTGCATTGGAAGTCCTCCAACCTAGGTAGGCTAGCCACCTCCTCCACGTTTTTACTGCAGAGATGGGTCTTTTCCTTATGTTGTTATCATTGTTATTTAGAATGTGCCTCCTGTGACGCGGCATTTGCCTGGCGAGACGTAGCCGCCCGATGAAGCAATCTGCGAAACGGATCGTGGCCTCGCACTTCAACCGTTGCGGCCCTCCGAGCGTCTCCATTTGGCTCCGCACTGCATCTTCATACCACCCCCCCCCTTCATTGGGTATGCCTCAGGACTTTTGGCGAACTGTATGATTTGCGTTCTTGAGGACTCTCTCTAGCGGGTTTGTATGCTGCTTCCCGCCGACGCCTTATTGTTAATTCGCCTTGGTTCTTTTCATACCACAGCATTTGCTTGTATATCGCTAATTTGGTGTTTATGGGGGATTTTCCTATGTGCTATATGTGGCCTGTGCAAATTTTGTAATTTGATGCATTGTTGCCAATGACTGAATAGAAGTTCATTGTTATATTCTTCATTGTTTGTTTATTTCATGACCTTGAGTTTGTCATGATCTAGATGATTCACAAAGTAACCTAAAATGTTTAAACTTTAATTGTGAATTGATATGTTCCTATTAATTTTTAAAAAAAAATGGCGGCCGGGGGAGGGGAGGCGGGGCAGGGAGGAGGGAAGTTAGTAAGTTTGTGGAATACACATGTCCCTGTGTAAATGTTTAAACTTTAATTGTGAATTGAATTAAATGGAATACACATGTCCCTGTGTAAATGAGCTTTGGAGTCAATTAAATGGAATGTATTAAAGGATTAGGTGTAGTAACAAGAATTGTAAATTTATGCTTTATATGTTTATCTAATTTTTAACATCAATATTCAATAATATGACTATGTGTTGCCTTTTTGTGTGCCCCAGATGAAATAAATTGCAAATAGTATGATTAAAAGCTTAAATAAAAATTAAAATAATAGTAATAAAAGGTAAATGAGCCTATATGTGTGTGTTTGAATTATGTGGAAGAGGGCATTTTCCAAGGTGCATGAAATACACAATGTGGATCAGTTTCAGGACTGATCCAAATTGTGAAGTATTATTGTACTGGTTTAGAATGGGGTTAATGATGGTCCTTGATATCATTGAGAGCATGTCCTACCTACTTAGACACGTTCCCCTTCCTTTCTGCTGTTCATCCTTGAATTTTATTAGAATAGGCTGTTTTTCATGCTTGGCAAGCAGCCAGCATTTTCTGCCTCATTCATTCACCCACCCTTTTCCTTTTCTTTTAAATAGCTAACACAATATGAAAGTCACTAACAAAGAGACTTTCATGTCAAATTACAGGAGTAAAAAATCTGATTTGCCTAATAGGATTTTAATTCTTTATCATCTTGGTGACTTTCTGTAAGTAGTAATAGTTGAAAAGAAAAGCTTAGCAGATGCATTCTTCAAATACTCTTTTACATCTCCTTACAAGTCTACGTCAGTAGAGCCTTTATAGTGCTGTGGCACTGCAGCACTACAACACTGCATAAAAGTCTTTCACTTTATCTTATGCAGAACTTGAAAAAGTTACTTTTTAAATGGCATTTTCTAAATTTCTCTAGATGGAATGGCAATTACTGGGGTTAAACCATGATATAATAATAATAACAACAATAACAACAACACCAAACTTTACATAAAGCCAGGATAATAACTGTTATAAGAACATATAAGGCCACGTGTTGAATTTATTGCAATTTGGTCTCTGCATAAGTCCCAGATCTACACTTTGGACAATCCAACAATGGTGAAATACTCCCTGCTGGTTCCAACTGTGATGTCAGAAATGGGTTGGGGAGTGGAGTGAATCTCCCTGCCCCTTAGATGAGCAGAGCTTCATTTCTCTATATCCCAAAGACCCTTATGGGGACTCCCATTGCCTATGACAGGACCTTTCTGTTTTTCCGACCCAGGTCTCATGCAAAAAGAAAAGAAAATACATGCACACATAAAGCCTGCCTTTGCCTAACCTACTACAGTTGGAAAAATGAAAATTATGAATGCATACTGAATATCATATACTCGGGTATCCTGGTCCCATTCTGGACCATGAAAAACCTCAAATTGAAGTGAAATATGAAAGTACTGGATCCATTTCCAGACATCAGGTTGAGATGGCAGAATGATTAATCATTTTGTTTCATCTCTCTTTTTTACAGCTTTTACACAACAAGCTCCTCGGAAATCACAGAAATCATCATCTTAATTGGGTATTTTCTATTTGGATTGTCTTCCATTTTGTTATGTTCTGTATCCTTCAGTGTTTTTCTCTGCTTCATTTATTTATTTTAATTTATTACTTCATTTTCTGTTCTTAAGAGTCATTTCAGTTTTCACTCAACCAGAGTTCAGATGCAGGAGGCGTTTTGTATGAACTTTAGACATAATAGTAAAAACTTTTAAATAAGAAACTTCTCAGAGACTATCAGTTTAATTAGACCTTAATTAGACATTTACTATCTGGTCTGAATTCTGTTTTGTTTTGACTCCTAGCTGCTTTCAGCTTGGTTTCTGTCTCGCTGGGGTACACAGCTGTTTTGTACAAACTTAACAAGAAAATGTCTTTAAATAATGAACACCCTAATTGCATACTTTCTTAAACTTTATTGGGAGCTTAGTTTCATTTCTGAAATTTTTCTCACTCTGATTTCACAAGTGCTTTATACCAGTGTTTCCCAACCAGTGTGCCGTGGCACACTAGTGTGCCGCGAGCGATCATCAGGTGTGCCGTGGGAAATTGGAACCTCCAATACCCTTTCTTCCCCCTCCTGCCGAACACTTTTTCTTCTCCATTCGGGCTCCCTTCTTCCCAGCCTCACTCTGCTTGCTTTGCCTCACTTTGCTCTGGGGCGAGTCTGCACAGAATCAAAATGGCGGCAGAAGCGGCAGTGTAGAAGAAAAAGTAAGTGTTCAGCAGGAGGGGGAAGAAAGGGCGTGAAGGGGGAGGAAGAAGTCTCTGTCGAAAGCTGGCATGGGCAAACTTGGACCTTCCAGGTGTTTTGGATTCCAACTCCCACCATTCCTAGCAGCCTCAGGCTCTTTTCCTTTTTTTCCTCCTCAGCCACTTAAGCAGGAAAGAGCCTCAGGCTGTTAGGAATGGTGGGAATTGAAGTCCAAAGCACCCAGAGGGCTGAAGTTTTCCCATGCCTGTTTTAGGGACCTTAAAGTGGTGAGCCTCCTTCCAACATTGTGATTCTGGATAGAAAACAAACAGCAGCATAACATAACATTGTTTGAGTCCACAGTGCTCTCTGGGTGTAGGTGAACTACAACTTCCAAACTCAAGGTCAATTCCCAAGCAAACCCTTTCAGTACTTTCTGTTGGTAATGAGAGTTCAATATGCCAAATTTGGTTCAATTCCATTGTTGCAAGAGTTCATGATGCTCTTTGATTGTGTGTTAACTATAAATACCAGAAACTGTAACTCCCAAATGTCAAGGTCTATTTTCCCCAAACTCCATCTGTGTTTACATCTGTGTTTGGGCATCTGTGTTTGGGCTTCTTTACAGACAAGATACTGAGCCTCCGCCGGGACCTTCCAGACACAGTTGATACAGCAAGAGAGCTGGAGACCCCGTGGCCCTCCGCCGGGCCCACCCTCGACCGGTTTCGGCCACTGGGCGCAGATGCTGTTGATAGGATAGTGGCTGCAGCTCGCCCTACCACCTGCTCCCTCGACCCGTGCCCCTCCTGGCTTGTTAGATCTTGCCTGGAGGGGTTACGTGGGCCTCTGTTGAATATCATAAACAGCTCCCTTGAGCAAGGAGTCTTTCAGAGTGCTTAAAAGAGGCGGTGGTAGCTCCATTACTGAAGAAACCATCATTGGACCCTGCGGTTCCCTCCAACTACCGCCCAGTGTTGAATCTTCCGTACCTGGGCAAGGTGGTTGAGAGGGCAGTAATGGAGCAGCTGCAATCCTTCCTAGATGATGCAACATGGTTAGACCCCTTCCAGTCCGGCTTCCGTTCGGGGCACGGGACGGAGACGGTTCTGGTCTCCATCACAGATCAACTCCGCTGCCAGCTCGACCAAGGCGGGTCTGCGCTGCTCGTGTTATTGGACCTCACGGCAGCGTTTGACACGGTCGACCACAATCTTTTGATCCACCGCCTGGCCATGGCTGGAGTGGGGGACAGTCCTTACATGGCTGACCTCCTTTCTCCACCAGCGGTCTCAGCGTGTGAGGAGGGGTGAGGCGGTCTCCGAGGGCTCCCCATTGGTTTGTGGAGTCCCTCAGGGGGCCATCCTCTCCCCTCTGTTATTTAACATATACATGCAGCCGCTTGCACAGCTGGTGCGGAGTTATGGGCTGGTCTGTCACCAGTACGCTGATGACACCCAGCTCATTCTGAGGGTGGAGGGCAGACCGGGGTCCGTCCCGATAAGTTCCAGCATTGCCTCGAAGCCGTTACTGGATGGCTGCGAGCCAGTAGGTTGGGGGTGAATCCGGCGAAGACGGAGATCTTGTGGCTGGGCCGCCCGGGTGGGGTGGAGGTCCGGCTTCCGACCCTGGACGGGACGGCGCTGCATCCAGCGCCGTCGGTGAAGAGCCTGGGTGTCCATCTGGACTCCCAGCTGTCCATGGAGACCCAGGTCTCCATGGTCAGCAAGGCTGCTTTCTTCCATCTCCGCCAGGCAAGGAGGCTGGCCCCCTACCTCTCCCGAGGCGACCTAGCCACGGTGATCCAAGCCACGGTCATCTCGAGGCTAGATTACTGTAATGCGCTCTACGTTGGCCTTCCTATGTCAGTGATCCGGAAGCTCAGGCTGGTGTAGAACGCTGCCGCCCGGCTCCTGTCTGGGGCCCCAGCAGGTTGCCGTATAACACCAATCTTGCAGGATCTGCACTGGCTGCCCATTGAGCACCGGATCGCCTTCAAAGTGTTGGTTCTTACCTTTAAGGCCTTATACGGCCTGGGGCCAGCGTATCTGAAGGACCGCCTCACCCCTTATTGCCCTCCGAGACCACTCCGATCCGAAGATGCCAACCTTTTGGTAATACCAACGATAAAGTCGGCGCACTTGACAGCAACCCGCCGGAGGCGTTCTCAGTTATAGCCCCTACGCTATGGAACGCCCTGCCGGCCGGCACTAGGGCTTCGAGGGACTTACTGCAATTTAGACGGGCCTGCAAGACCCATCTATTTAGGCAGGCCTTCAATGAGTAAGCCCTCCAACATGTTGTTCCGTCTGCCCGGGTGTGATGCTGCTTCTTATCTGTTTTATGCTGTATTTTATTGTATTTTAATGTGTTGCTGCTGCTTAATTGTATGTTGATCTTGATGTTTTTAACCCTGTTGTGAGCCGCCGCGAGCCCTCGGGAGTCGGCGGCCTAGAAGCCACAATAAATAAATAAATAAATAAATAAATAAATAAATAAATATTGAGTATTCATGCCAAGTTTGGTCCTGATGCAACATTGACTCCACAGTGCTCTCTGGATATAGGTGAACTACAACTCCAAAACCCAAGGTCAATGCCCACCAAACTCTTATAGTATTTTCTCTTGGTTATGGGAGTTCTGTGTGGGAAGTTTGTGTTTTTCTGCCATTCCTACCAGAATATCTATTTTGTGTTCATCGAAACAGGTCCAGGTTTCACACTGAGTGTATAAATACATTTAAAAACATATAAACTATATGTATTACTATGCTAGAGTGTCATTTTGTGTCATTTTGGTTGGTGGTGTGTCCCAGGATTTTGTAAATGTAAAAAATGTACCGTCGCTCAAAAAAGTTATAAAACACTGCTTTATACAATGGTCAGATATTATGCAAAAAGTGAAAGAATTTTTTTCCACGCCATCAGTTCTTTCCATGTCTCCCTGATATGAAAGAGTCCAGAGTGTAGCTGACAAACACATGGGACAGATATTTACCATCCTGCAAGGTATGGCTGCACAATTTAATGACCGAAACCACTTATGCCATCTATGCACCCTTGGCTTGCTGCTATTAAGGAAATCCAAGATTCATGCAGTGCATTGGTAACCTGCATACAAAGCATTGAATTGAAGACCAAGGCCCTAGAAGGCAGGGTTACAGCTCATGA
Source organism: Anolis apletophallus (assembly GCA_030556195.1). Classification (NCBI taxonomy): domain Eukaryota; kingdom Metazoa; phylum Chordata; class Lepidosauria; order Squamata; family Anolidae; genus Anolis; species Anolis apletophallus. The sequence goes on along the minus strand of JARBWK010000004.1, from coordinate 125,257,334 downwards.
AACAACGATGAATGCTTCCCATAGCTTTTGTCCAGATTCCTTAGCTAGAGTCTCTCACTTGAGGAGCTAACCCATAGGACTAAGAAAGTCAAAAGCCAGTGTTCACCTCACTGAATTTTTGAATAAATTTATACATTCATTTTCAGCTATGCCTTCTGATTTTCAAATAGAAATCAGAAGAGCTTATCAAGTTTCCAATGCTGAATTACAATTTTAAGTCTACTCCAGTTGTTGTACAATTTCTCAGTGTGGCTACTAGTGATTCTCTGCCTCAAATTGCTAGGCAACAGGGAGATTTTTTACTGGAAATCAAATAAGGTGAAGATAAGTGAGGTTTCTCCATTTCTTTCTTCTCTTTCTAAAAGATGGGTTCTTTTTCTCCATTTTTAAAAATTGTATTCACTGCTATGCAATTTTGTAAGGTTTCTCAGAATTTGTGAAATTACTATAAGGAATAGAGCAGTATTTAAGGCATTAAATACAGATCACAAATTAGGAGATATATGCTATTTCATGCATGTTTTTTATTTAAAAAATTCAATGGTGGAAATTATGGGTGTAGATGTTAAAATATACTGGTGATTTAAGGCTTAACATAATTTCATGGAATGTTGCAAGGCTGGGAGAAGCAAGTGTTTTCTAACTTAAACAAATTTAAATCTGGAGTTACAGTCCAAAAACAAATAAACCTCATTTGATGTTGGAGGCGTTGATGAGATCTTTGTTAATAACTGAGTTGGTGAGGTCTTTGTTAATACTGTTTCTAGACCAGTCTTTGTCAACCGGTGTGACTCGGCACACCAGTGTTCTGTGGGGGACCTCCTGCTGTGCCGCAAAAAACCTGTCTTGCCCCCCCTTCCTTTCCCCTCCTGCTGAACTCCTGTTGTTGCTGCTGCTTGGAGGAGGAGGAGGAGGAAGGGCCGGGCCTCTGGCGGTGAAGAAGAAGGGGCCGGGGTGCCGCCTCCTTCAGCCGTTTCCCCACCCAGCCAGCCTCCAATCGAGGGAGGGCGGGGAACAGAAGTGGAAGTGAAGAGCTCAGTCCGAGCGCAGATGCAGGAGCTGCATCTCTCTCTGCTCCTGGCTCCCTCTCTTTCCCCTCCCCTGCTTCTCTCCCTTTCCCCCTTCCTCCTCCTCCTCGCCTACCTCTTCCTCCCACCTTGGGGCTCCTCTTCCTCCTCCACCAGCTCGCCAGGCGACCCTGCTCACCGTACCCACCTTAATGGTGGCATCATCCGAGGAGGGAGGAGAGAGAGAGAGAGAGTTGAGTAGGTTGGGGGGGAGAAAAGGAAAAACCGGCCATGTTCTCCTGGGACGAGCTGGCAGAGGAGGAATATGAGCCCCAAGGTGGGAGGAAGAGGAAGGCAGAGAGGAAGGGGGAAGGGGAGAGAAGGAGGGGAAAGAGAAGGAGGGAGGGAGTTAGGAGCATAGGCAGACTCTCCCATCCGAAGAGTCTGCTCCAAGAGTGACACCCCTTACCTCGCCAAGGCCAGGATCTCCTTCAACCTCGAGGCAGTGTATCTATCTATCTATCTATCTATCTATCTATCTATATGTCCATACACACACGCCCACCATACAAAAAGAGGGGAGGGAGGAGTGCAGCAGCTCCAGCCCGGTGGGGGAAAGCGAGAGGCTCTGCCACACTCACCTGCCTCGAGGTTGAAGGAGATCCTGGCCTCTGCGAGGTAAGGGGTGTCACTTCTGCTGTTCCTTCCACACAGCCCTCTATCCCAGAATATCCAAGGCAGGAAATCCCACAATTTCTGCTTTGCACTGGCATATATGGCAGTATGGACTGAGATAATCCAGTTCAAAGCAGATAAATTGGGATGTCCTGCTATTCTGGGATAGATGGCTGTGTGGAAGGAACACCAGACTATCCAAGGAAATCCAAAATATCTGCTTTGAACTGGGATATATGGCAGTGTGGACTCAGATAATCCAGTTCAAAGCAGATATTTTGGGATGTCCTGCCTTAATAACTAGTAGTAGTAGCTGAAGGCTCAATCACAACACTATATGTATTACTGTGTTAGAGTGTCATTTTGTGTCATTTTGGTTGGTGGTGTGCCCCAGGATTTTGTAAATGTAAAAAGTGTGCCGCGGCTCAAAAAAGGTTGAGAAACACTGTTCTAGACTATGCAAAGGTGTGAGATTTCTCATCCACGTTTGTGCCTGTGGCCCGCCCTGTCCTTGTGATTTTAGATAGCTAGTTATATACCATTTTTTAATTTATATGTATGTATTTTTATTGTGTTTATTGTTGATGTTCTTGATTTTATTTTGTTGTAATTTGCTGTTTGGGCTTGGGTCATTCATGTGAGTTGGACAGCCCTGTTCTAGACTAAAAGGTCCCCATTGGGGAAATGGGTGCAGGGTACAAAGAAAGATTATTATTATTAGTAGTATTATTAGTATTATTATATTATTATCTTAATATTTCAGCAGGCAATACAGATAGTTTATTTGTAAAATATATTTTTAAATTAATTGTTTTGTGTAATATTTATGAACGTAACATACCAGATATGTTTCATAATTACTTTATTAGTCTTCTTGACTTAGAGTAAAATTATTGATAGTTGGTGGTAATATTAACATGCTGCCAAGAAAACAATTCCTGGTGAGACTTACTTCCCATGCATATATGAATTAATATTGTTTAAGTGATGCACAGAGAACTGTACACCCAGGAAATAGGGAGCATACTTTTATCTCTCTGATCCACCATAATTATTTCAGATTAGGTTTTTTTAAAATTTCAGTATCTTTGGTTACTAATATAGGTAAGGTAAGGTTTTCTCCTGACATTAAGTCCAGTTGTGTCTGACACTGGGGGTTGGTGCTCATCTCAATTTCGAAGCCGAAGAGCTGGCGTTGTCCGTAGACACCTTCAAGATCATGTGGCCAGTATGACTGCAAGGAGCTCATTTACTTTCCCACCAGAGTGGTACCTATTGTTCTAGTCAAATTTGCCTGTTTTCGAACTGCTAGGTTGACAGAAGCTGGGGCTGACAGTGGAAGTTCACATTGCTCCCCGAATTCAAACCTGCAAACATTTGGTCAACAAGTTTAGCAGCTCAGCGGTTTAACCCATTTTGCCACTGAGGGCTCACCGGTTACTAACATAAACATATATAAAACTGGATCTTTGAGACTATCGAATCATATTCCATGTGTTTAGGACTGCACTTCTCTAATGCTCCTAAATGATTTAATCTCTGAAGTTTTAATATTTTGCTTCTCAGTGATGAACACTTTAGGGCTCAACTGTTTGCTGATGTCATTACTCTGATAGCTGATATGATGTAATATTTTTAAATGAATGAAACTTCTGCAAGTTTATACACATGTATGGGAAACATGTAAAGCTTAAATTTATATTCATTGCTTATTCATCTTAACTACCTTGATTGACTGCTTCTCCCTAATGGCACATCACAAATGTACAAAAATATAGAAAGACTGCTGGGAATAAGATAATTCACCACTCTAACCTGATGCCATCCAGGGAAGTTCTCCTCCAGCCACAAACTTCAGAGTTCTCTCTCTGGTAAGTTGTGAACACAGCTATTCTGTAAACTAAGGACCTCATCACATGGATGAGGTCCAGCACTGTGATTCGACAGACTCTGTGACAAATCATGATGGCAGTGGAGCAGCAGCAGGGCAATCTTGTGAACCCTGGCTTCCAGCTGATGCTACTCCATCCCATGTGGGGAAGTGTCACTTCTGTGCAGAAGCCCCTTGTTTCTTATGCAACATGGGACAACCTCTGTGTTGGTGGCAATAGCATCCAACCAAGCTGACACATTAGTTTGCTCATGGGGCCCCTCCAGAAGTTGCAGTACATTGATTGATAGGTGGTATGGGGCTCCATGGGCGAACAGGGGCAGATGCATCCTAGGATGCTTCAATTGCCCCATGTGATGAGGCTGCATCTTACTTCTTTCTCTTTCCCTTCCCTTCTTTCTTAAAGGAAATCCTAGAATAAATAATTATTTAAGTGAAGTATTAAATTGCCTAGAAAATTTGCACCTGAATGGAAATTGTATTGTATAAAATGTTCTTAACTCTTTACAATGGCAGGCCTAGTTTGCCCCTGAAATGCTCCAAGAGATATACTGTTCCCTTGCCACCACATGTGCTGAAAAAATTCAATGGCACATGAACACCATTATGCTCAGGAGGATGACAGATTGTCCTCTTCAAGTACAAAGTTTTCTAAGAGTATAGAGCAGGGGTTTTCATCTTAAAGATAGGACAGACTACTAGTTGGGCGTCTTGTTATTGGAAAATGAATTGTGTGCAGTGAGTGAATAAGGATGTTTGGAGTGAGAAAATCAAATACTTTTTTTCAGACTTTCAGTGATTACATCATCAGTGCCACTATCTCCTCCAGAAATGCAAAAAGCCTGCACAGACTGCAAGTGTGTGGCTTTCAGCCCTTCAGCCACATTCTTGTTCTATAGTTTTACATGAGTTTTTCTTTGAATGTGAGGCTGAAATCTTCTTTCCTAGTGCAATTGTGTAAGCAGCAGCAGCATCTCTATTCTGCACTGCTTTTATAAAAAGGTGAGTTAAACTTATACAAATGGCCCACATGTCATTTGTATATCCCCAATATAATTCCATGTAGTCACACTTGCAGCTGATCTTTCTCTTCATTTCTGAGTTGGAGCAACTCCAAAATTGGATGTTGGTCTTTAATAAGCTACACACCTTCCCATTTGTTAGCTCCTAATTCTCATAACCCAATTCTCCCTTGCAAAGTTTTGTATTGCAGTCGTATGCGCCCCAAAGTGAAACCCACAGAATTCAGTAGAATTTATTTAAGAGGTAAATATAGAGAGTTGTTACTCAGAGTTACAGAATCGGAAGTTCACTTGTTGAGGGTGTGAATGAGACAAGAATAAAAGTAAGAAATTCAGACTAAAACACTTCAAGCTTTTAGATCTGACTCAAGGATTGCATCGAAACATAAGCTAAAAGTACAAGTCAGAAAATTCTGCAACTGGTACCTTTTTAATATGCTTGCATGAAAATTACAGTATGCACCCAACTCTGTCATTTAGTTGGCTACTTTGTATATTCAAGAACAGATACAAAAAGCAAAAACATTCTGTCACTAAATCATAATGTGCCAACTAACCCTGAACATCTCATCAAATGTACCTACTAAACACGTACATGCATATGAACAACTACTCCTATTTGATTCAGGCTGAAAGCAATTTTTAACATTTACTGTGGAGGTATATAAATTTTGCCAATCTCTACTCAGAGGAGAGAATAGAAAGCAATGACTATTTAAAAGATGTTAATGAAATGGACTGTTCTGTATCGTAAAAGGGTGGGATGTAAAGTTGCCACCCCTTTGATGAATTTTTGATGAAAACTAAATTAATCCCTGGTCGTGTTCCTCTCATCTAAATCAAATGTCTTGTGGAAAGGCAAATTTCCTCCCTTCTGGGTGGAGAGGATTTCATTTCCAGATGCTACAGCATGACAGAAACTTATGCAGCTTTCAGAATAATTACTTTGGAGGAAACACAGACAGTTCATAAACTGCATGCAAAAGTCCTTTTTTAAAGCAAAGTTGCATGTCTAATGTGTTGGTGGGGATGTTTATGGACAACACATACTTTCCAAATTCTACATTTCCTCACTAAACTACAGAGCTTGATTATGGGCAGTAATATTTCATGTGGTTGTGAAGGGCATCTGCCTTGTGGGAAGACAAACTGGTGTGCTTTGAAAATTAAAGAGAAAGGGAGAAACAATCAGCAAACTTCAGAATATTTTTGCAGACTAGCCCCCCTTTTAGTTCCCCTGAAAAAAATAAGCTGCCATGAATACAGAGTAGTACATCTATGAGATGCCAGAAAGGAAAAGGTTCAGCTAGTAGACTAAGGTTCTGACCCAGGATAAGACAGTTTCCTATCTTCCAGATATCATTCAACATGAGATTCATCTGACTCAGAACCAAGATTAATTTAATAAATGCAATGCAACATATTAAAAATATTAAATCCATCAGCTCATTGCGATAAGTTCTATGGTTTGTTAGATCAAGAATGGAACTGATATGTTAGGGGGACAGGCAATATTCCTTTGTCAGATATCGCACTTTGGCTTTTAAAACACGCATTGGTCAGCACTATTATGCTTATCAAAACATGGAGAAAATTAAGTCCTTCCCAAAGGAGTATGTTTTATTCTGGCTGAAGGCCACTTGTACAATGCTTTTTAAGTGGCCAGTTTTCCATCTGTAGAGTTGGTTTAGATATTACATTCACCAAGGCAATTGACCTCATGGTAGGGATTTTTCCCACCCACTGGGTGCATCATTTCATACAAGTAACTCTATGAGCCTTCACATTTGTATTTTCCCACCTTCAATTCACATCATTGGCCCCAACTCATGCAGTAAATTCTACTCAACAGTTCAACTGGGAGGAGGGAAATTCACCACAGGGATGCCAACCATCTAAATCAGTTCACAGATGGTGGTGTGAATGGGCTTCTACTCTGAACAGTAAATGTGTTTCTCTAAAACTTCAGTTCAGGGAAATCCCATTGAGGAAACCTTTCAAGAGTGAGTGATAAACTACAGAAATAATTCAACAGTAACAAGATAATATAATTAGTAATGCAGACAAGTGTTTTTCCTCCAGAAATACAGATCTCAGGGAGTGGACTCTTTTTAGAATTGGAACTCTTTCTGGAAACCCGGAGGCCCATTACAAGGTGAGCTGTGGTTCTTGGTGGTATGTGGCCAACTGAATTCTAGATTATAAGCATTTTCTCAAGTGCTGTTTCTTTTCATTTTGTCACCTTGTTTCTCTTGCTCCTCTTCAAGACTTGAATGATTAATCAAGCAGTCTACTGATTATGGTATTAATTGAAAGAATATTTTATATGAATACAACACAGTACATGGAAGATAAGTGGGTAGAAAAGTACAAATGCCTAAACATGATTTATGCATGGAATGAGTTTGAAATCTCACATATTTGCATACAAGTGGGAATTGAGACCCATCCACATTCATTCAGGTCCCAGATATTTCTCACACAAACACACAAACACACACACAGCTCAGATGAACCTCATGTTGAATGATATTTGGAAGACAGGAAGCTGTGTTATCCTATGTCAGAATAGTAGGTCTACTATCAGAGCCTTTCCATGAAGGATAAGACTATGTAATGCTAGGCTGCATCACAGGAGTATAGAGAAGTAAAGGCCCTTCTACACATGCATTATAACCCAGGTTAAATTGAGTTAAAGGGGTGGGGGTGGCTAAAGCGGTAGTGGGGGATCAGGAGGAATTGGATGAAAGATTGGAAACATGTGTTTAAAAGATACCCTTTAAACCCGATTTCTCCTGAAGAAAATGCACCTTTCCATGCCTGTGTATCCCTGCAAGCATGGAAAACATGTTTTCCTTCCCTCTGTAGAATACCTCATTTCCCCCATTTCCCTCTTTTGGCTTTTCTGAGAGGGGGGAGGGAGGGAGGAAGGTTTCAGGCCTTATCAGAGTCTTCTCCTGGTAAGTGCAGGGGAAAATAGAGGGCAGGGAGGGGGTGTCTGGCATTGTCCTTGCCTACCTGTGCTGAACTGTGATCAGCACGGGAGATCAACTAGCTATCAGAACCCCTGCAAAATCCTGAAGTTTTGGCCATCTGTGTGGCCTCCATCCCAAGAAGAAGTGGGATTTAAAATCCCAATTCCTCTTGGATTTTTGGCTTGTGCAGAAGGGCCCTAATAGTCCCACTATATTCTGTTGGGGCAGGCCTCACCCAAAATACATGCTCAGGTCTGAGCACCACAATTCAGGAAGGATATTGACAAACCAAAATGTGTCCAGAGAAGAGCACCAAAAATAATGAAGGTCCTGGAAACAACAAGGAAGAGCAGCTTATTTATTTATTTATTTATGGTATTTCTAACCCACTTTTCTCAGCCTGAAGGCAACTCAAGGTGGCTTATAAATTTGCAGCAACTTGATGCCAGAACAATCATAAAATACCATTAAAAACATTTAGCACAGCAGTATAAAAATCCATACAAAAAACCATATAGTCACCAGTGTCTTCCTGTTAAACTCATTTTCCAGTAGCATCGTCTAAGCCGTTCCATGTTTTCACTCTTTCATAATTCCATGTTTATCTATTATGCTACATTTCCAAAAGTTTGTTCAAAGAGCCAGGTTTTTCCTTTTTTCAGAAAGGAGGGAGGGAGGGGCTGGTCTAGTATCCCTAGGGAGGGAATTGCACAGCTGTGGGGCCACCACTGAGAAGGCCCGGTCTCTTGTCCCCACCAGACATGTCTGTGAAGAAGCTGGGATCAAGAGCAAGTCCTCCCCAGATGATCTTAAATTCCTTGGAAACCTGGTATGTTTAGCTTGAAGAAGAGAGGGTTAGAGATAACATGATATCCATGATTAAATATTTGAAATGATGTCACATTGAAGATGGAGGAACCCATCCTTTTCCTGCTGCTCTAGGGATTAGAATAAAATATGAATTCAAACTAGAGGAAAAGAGTTTCCATCTCAACATTAGAAGAACTTCCTGAAGGTAAGAACGGTTCGACAGTGGAATATGTTGCCTTTGAGCATTGTCCTGTTACCCTTTTACGAACTAAAGTGACTGCAAAAGAGCTACCAAGGAGGACTAGAGAACTGCAATTTCCACTGAGGGACAAGTCTAACTAAGGTTTCCTCCCACAGAAAACTATACAGAAAATAATTACTCCCATTTTAACTAAGGAGATAACTAAGCCTTGACAAAGAAAACTATAAAAGCCTCTGCATTCTCTATTATTCTTACCCTAGCTAAAGTTGTATATTATGGTTAATATCTTATTTGATCAAATAGGACAGGTGCAACAAAAGCAGACATTTTGTTGGGTACTTTAAATTAAAATGGTACATTAATACCCCTGTCTTGACAACACTGTCATCACATCCATTCAGCTCACCCACTCTGATCCTGGGTGCATTTCAAGCTTGGCTGAAAAGATTCCTGGCCTCTGCCATGAAATTTGATTCTACCCACATTAGCTGGCATGCCTGATGTCTAGCGTGGTGCAACCCAAACTTTGATGCTTGAATGGTAATTCTGTAGTTGTGTTACAGTAATTTGATTGCAATTTGCACATGAAATAGCTAAAGGCATTAGGCGATCAATATTTTTTGTCTTTTCTACCTTGGCCCTGGAAACTAGGTTATCATTTTGCAACAGAAGTTTAGACAATGTTATACATAGTAAAAGCAAAACTAGAAATATAATTAGGGAGAAAAACAATGTGTGTCTGATAGAAAATGTGAGATGGAAAGAGAATATCAGTATACTGATCTCAAAGGAAAAGTGAACTTATTTCAAAGGACTATATATATAATTTTCTAAGATACAAGACTTCAAAGGACTCACAAGAACATGTAGATAAATAGATTATGTTTCTCAGGCGATTCATCATTTCAACAATACTTATGGTTCAGTATGTGTTTTTTAGGACTTCCACCTGAAATTACTTGAATTCTGCCTTCTAAAGGAGATGTTCCTTTTATCTATGTTATTTTTATCTCCTCAAAGAAGAGAAAAGATACTTCCTAATCACCTACCTTCAGTACATTGTTTGATGTCATCTCTAGACCACTCAGCAAATACAGAAAGATTATTATGGTTTATGAAACCCTGATGATAGTCCCCACAGTGCTTTATCCCTTTCCAAAGACAAAAATGGGCAGCTGAATTAAAGGGGAAAGATTTGTTTTATTTCCAGAATAACACTTAGAGGTTTGTCGCAGCATTGCTGAAAGTCTCTTCCACTGTTGCTAAGAAAACCAAGTCAAACAAAAACAGTGTGTTGTCCATATTGCAAAAGTCATTCATGAGAAGGATAGGAGAATCTGAAGGAATTTGCTTTTGTCTGAATTTACATTGAAGGGCAAGTCTCCCCCCTCTCCTATTTTCTCATTCTGTTAAATTAGTGTCAAATGTTTTCGCATTTTTAAGTCAGTTTATATCAAATGAAGTATGTAACAGACAGAGGAGAAAATGGGAAAGAGGAGAGAGGACCTGGAACAGTGAGGCAGCCGAAGATTAACTGGGATTGTCCATGCCCAATTGGGACTCTTGAAAGGTATGCACTCAGTTCAAAGGCATAGTGAAAAGATAACAATAAAACCACAATGAAAGATCATTCTTTGGGACATGGCCTTGTCTTTGTTCATTTGAGTCATGAGCATGGTGGTTCCTGATCACTTCATAGACATAGGGGATATGGCCTGACCTTCCTGACTTCATAGGCTCTATATTATGCTTCAAGCAAGCAGGGCACAGATTTGTGATTCTAACACTATCACTTTTCTTACCCTGCACTGATTTTTCAAACTACCTTTGCCTGATGAAGAAACCAGTGGGCTTCAAAAGCTAATGTATTGAAAATCATGTATTCCTTCCATGTTGGTTAAGTAATGCAGAGAGCATTTTTGTGTTGTGTGTGTGTGTTTACTTCCAAATACGTCCGGAATATCCTAGTCCTTATCAGGTCCATCTCATGTGGGTAGAGAAGAGTTAACATCCCAAAACTACCATCTCATATGGAAGTTAAAGGAAGAAGAAATAAACCTTCATTGCTATCTTTATATAAGAATATCAGTAAATGGACAACATGCAGTGATTACTCAAACTTTCAAACAGTCTTCATATATCTCTGATATAGTTTTCATTGCTTGGTGGTCTGACTTGCCTTTGTTTCTCAAAAAATGGATTTTTTTGTGGCAACCTTGAAAAATGAGGAATGGCATACCTCTAACCTCCCATTACTTCTGATCATTCCCCATGGTTCACGAGGTCAATTGGGTTTCTTGCCTCTGTTGCAGAACTTCATTCTATAAAAGTAAAAACATGCTATAATCTATGAGACATTTTGAGATGAATCATAAAAATCAAAACACCGCTCAGCTCCTCCACCTCATCCCTGAGTGTCAGAGGCATGTGCTTGCAAATCATGTTATTTGTGAATATTAGGGGAGCCTTGGATTTGAACTGGCTCACAACATCTGGCAATGTTACCCCACAAGGACCTTCACTAGCTCAGCACAGATTCAACATGTTCTGTTTTGGCCTTTTTAAGTTCCCTGTTGTCCCTTTGCCCTAATACGACCCTAAAATATCATGTAGTTTTTGAAATTGCACAGAAGGTATCTCAGGGATGAAAGTCTGCTATTTCTTATTTCTTTTTCTCCTCATTTTTTACTTCTTTCGATTTTACTAAATCAGAAATTAGGCTAGAATTGTGTCCTATAAACCTTGGTTTAATCTTTAGATTTGGGTATCTGCAGGCAAATGAAAAGATAGCATTCACAAGTACATCTGCACAATACATTGACTGCATGGATCATAATAAAATGTGGCAAGTTCTTGGTGGTATGGGCATACCAAATCACCTTGTCTCTCTCCTGAGGAATCTGTATAATGACCAAGTAGCAAGAGTAAGAACTAACCATGGAACAACCGACTGGTTCAGGATTGGGAAAGGTGTATGGCAAGGTTGAATAATTTCACCCAACCTATTCAACGTATACAGAACACATCATGCAATGTGTGGGGCTTGACGAATACAAGGCTGGATTTAAAATGGATGGAAGACAAATTGACAATCTTAGATATGCAGCTGATACCACTTTGATGGCTGGGAGTGAGGAGGACCCGAGAAGCCTTCTAACCAAGGTGAAAGAAGAAAGTGCAAAAGCTGGGTTGCAGTTAAACATTTTTAAAAAAACAAGATTATGCAACCAGACTGATCAAAAACTGACAAATAGAGGGAGAAAACATGGAGGCAGTGACAGACTTTGTATTTCCAGATGCAAAGATCACTGCAGACACAGACTGTAACCAGGAAATCAGAAGACATTTACTTCTTGTAGGAGAGCAATGACCAATCTCAATAAAATAGTGAAGAGTAGAGACATCACACTGGCAACAAATATCAGCATAGTTAAAGCAATGGTATTCCCCATAGCAACCTATGGATGCGGGAGGTGGACTATAAGGAAGGATGAGTGAAGGAAGATAGATGCTTTTGAACTGTGGTGTTGGAGGAAAGTTCTGAGAGTACCTTGGACCACGAGAAGATCAAACCAGTCCATACTTCAGGAAATAAAGCCTGACAGCTCATTGGAGGGAAGGACATTAGAGGCAAAGACGAAGTACTTTGGCCACATAATGAGGAGACAGGAAAGCCTAGAGAAGACAATGATGCTGGGGAAAATTGAAGGAAAAAGGAAGAGGGGACGGCCAAGGGCAAGATGGATGGATGGTATCCTTGAAGTGACTGGCTTGACTCTGAAGGAGCTGGGAGTGGTGATGGAAACAGGGAGCTCCGGTGTGGGCTGGTCCATGAGGTTACAAAGAGTCGGAAGTGTCTGACCAAATAAACAACAACAACTACTACAAACACATCGATCACCATCAAGCCACCCATAGATCACCAACTAGATATGGAGGCCCACTAGTAATCATGGCTAGCATCATGTGACAACATTGCAAGTCAAATGTACATTCTTTTAACTGTTTCATATGCATATTTAAATTCATGAGCTCATTACTATGATTGATAATCTCCACAAAACCTGCCTTAAAAGCTAGGCACCTATATTGAGTGAAAGAGTTTTTCAGTCCTGGCAAGCGGGTGCTGAAGATGATGTACCCAGTCCACTCTTTTCAGCAAGTGAAAGAATCAGGGGTCTCCCTGGGATCTTTTGCTTACACTAGAAAAGAACTGAATGCATCATTCTTCAATGCTCCGCTCAAGAGTGCTGCAGAAATCCCCCGTTCATCTTGACTGCCTCACTTTCAAGTTACATTTTATGAAACTGAATGGGGAAACAGAAAATAGTAAAGCTATTGCAGCTAGGTGTTTCATACAGGATCTCTGATGAGTTGCATAACACCATATATATTGATTTAGGGCTGTGCATCACAGTTTAAGCAAGTTGCTTAATTCAGTGGTAAAAGGCATGTTTTGAGAACAAACATTCCAGGTGACCATGTCCAGTTCCTTAAATCTTCAAGTTGATTTTAGAAGCACCACACAAAAGGACTGGAGAACTTATATCAAATATAATAAGTAGGTAACTGTTGGAGGTTACATGTCCCTGCAATGCTATACATCTTTCTGCCACTTCTCCAGAACAACAATAACAACAATCCCCCCCTCAAAATAGGCTCCGCATCTCCTAAGGCAGTAGTTCTCAACCTGTGCGTCCCCAGCCAGGCCCGGATTAGCGTCTTTTGGCAACCTAGGCCAAAAGACGCCCGGCGCCCCCAGTGTGTGGAAGGCCTTGCCCCCAGGGCACTGCTACGCATGTGTGGCAGTAGCCCCGGGCATGGGGCTTCCATCTGCCTCCTCCTCACGCCCTCCTTCAGGTCGTGGGAGGAGGAAGCGGCCGGTGCCGTGCAGCTTCTGTCGCCTCCTCCTCCCGCGACTGAATGGAGGGCGTGAGGAGGCAGCGATGGAAGCCGCGCAATTCCCGGGGCTTCCGTCCACCTCCTCGCGCCCTCCTTTCAGTCACGGGAGGAGGAGGCAGACGGAAGCCCCACGGCCGATGCCGTGCGGCTTCCGTCGCCTCCTCCTCCCACGACCGAGAGGGAAGTCCTGCCCCCAGGGTGCTGCTGCCTCGGCCGTGCGGCTTCTGTCCGCCTCCTCCTCCTTGCCGCCTGGCCCGCCCCCTTGCAAAGGAAGGAGGTGGCAAGGAGGAGGAGGAGGAAGGGAAGCCCGCTGGCGGGCATCCATGCACATGCATGCATGCCTGCCGGCGGGGCGAGGCTTCCCTTCCTCCTCCTCGCCGCCTCCTTCCTTTACAAGGGGGCAGCCCAGGTGGGCGATGGCGAGGGGAGGGCGCCATTCCCTCCTCCCTGCCCCGTTGCAGCACTCTCCTCCCACCCTCTCCTGAGGTATGATGAAAGCGCTGCAAGAGGATGGTTTTTTTAATTTATTTTTTTTACTTTTCGGGGGTCCAGATCTGCTGCCCTTTTCAAGGCCGCCGCCCTAGCCCATGGCCTAAGATGGCCTTATGGGTAATCCGGGCCTGTCCCCAGCTGTTTTGGCCTACAACTCTCAGAGATCTCAGCCAATTTACTAGTTGTTAGGATTTCTAGGAGTTGAAGGCCAAAACATCTGGGGACCCACAGGTTGAGAACCACTGTCCTAAGGGGTTTGGGAGAAATTTTGCCAGCTGCTGCTCAACTGTGCTATTTATGTCCAGGAGAGCCCCGTATTTCAAAAGGAAGTGGCCAGATGTTCACTTTCTGTTGGGAAAGAAAGACTGACTTAGGGATTTAAAAAAACCACCTTGTAAAGTCATTGAGCATTTGGACATTTTTTTAAAAAGAGGGGATACTGTAGAATGCAAAATGTCCATGGGTGTCACACCCCAAGGGTTCCAAGGGCCTCAAACAGCATTTTTCCTGGGGTCTGCATTTTGCCCGCCTGATTCTGAGAAGCTTTCCAGCACAGCTGTGTTAACTCCCAGCCCCTGTCAGGGGCCTCTCTACTGCTATCCTGCACTGTCCAAGGGAGATGCCATGCCGAAGGCATGCCAAGGCCAACCAAAGCCCACGAAGCTGATAGCAGAAGCGAGCACTTGGAGCCTGGTGGCCTGGTCTAACGAACTCCCGCATTCCTCAAGACTGAGGTTCTCAAAACAGCCCAAAAGCTATCCATCACCAGTTGTGACGTTCGACGCAGTTCCAGCATGCTATAATTGCCCAATGCACCCTGCAATCCTTGTCTCTTTCCAACATTGCATCCACCATGGGCTAAGAGAAGGATTGCTGCGGCCTCTCCCAGGAGATTCTGCAGCAAATCCCCCCAAAAGAATATGTATGTGCGTGCACCCAGGCAGCAAACGCTGTGCCCAGGGTTTTGGCTTTTCCCGGGCTCATAGAGAAGAGCCTTTTGCAGTTTGAGGAGGGACCACAGTCAGAATACTTCGGTTTGAATTTTACCTCTTCTTATACCCATTGTTATTACTGCTGTATTATTGCATGTGCATGGAATGTAGGTATATGACCAGTTGGATTACTTATAATATTAGGCACTTACAGTAGCATTCATTCTATTATACATTAGGTTGGTTTCTCACCCCAATACTCTTTGATGCTTTAGATCCTGGCAGGCAGGAGGCAGGAAGCCTGGAAAAATGTAAACAGAGTGAGGTTTACTCAGAAGTAAATTCACAAAGGAGGGCACTTCATCCAAAGTGCCCTCCTTGCAGATTTACTTCTGAGTAAACCTCTCTGTTTACATTTTTCCAGGCTTCCAGCCAAAAGAAGGAGCGAGTTTAGGGCTTGCCTTGCCATAATGCTTATTGGCAAGGGAGGCGGGAGGGTGGTGAGAGAGAAGGAGGGCCCCCCCTTGCGACCTAATAACGACACTTAAGAAAATCCTGGCCCCCGAACTTCTATAAAGAAAGTCCACTTCCTGGTTGGCGTTCCAGATGCGGAAATACTCAAAAGTAGCATTTCTTACGAATTTCTTCCGAATCATTTCATTTTCATAACTTTTTTCTCATGCCTAGTATTTACCTATCAGCAGAAAGACAGTGAAGAACCAATCATGGGAATTTTACAACAAGAAATCAGCCATTGAGAAGGCTCTCTTTGGTATCCCCACTAAAAATGCATGTGATGGTGGTGGGACTGAGATAAAGCCCTCACTGGAGTTTTTCAAACCTATGCAGATTCATATAAAGAGAGAGTCACTATATGAGATAGTCTGGACCCAAGCTGTATAGGGCTTCATAGGTCATAACCAGCCATTTGAAGTCTGCATGGAAATAGATTGATGGCCAATGAAACTGGTACAAAAGTGGAACAGTTCTCACTGTAACAAGTCCCAATCAGCGGTCTGGGTGCAGCATTTTGGGCTTCCCCAAAATTTCTGAACAGTTTCAAAGGTATTCTATTCCATGTCTGGATTAGCCATTTCCAGGAAAAGGTGCATCTCATACACTAATTTTAGTTGTGCAGGAACAGCACCAAAACTTGGGCATCTAAACTCAGGTCTCAGTCCAGGTTTTGTGTGTGTGTGTGTGTCAGGAGCAACTTGAGAAACTACAAGCCACTTCATTGCCCAGGGGACTCCAGGATAATTGATGTTTTGCCATCCTTGTGGGAGGGTTCTCTCATGTCCCCACATGGAAGCTAGAGCTCGACAAATGGGAACTTACCCCACTCCCCAGATTTGAACCGCCAACCTGTCGGTCAACCAGTCCTATACCAGCTACCAGGGGTAAGTTGCTAACAACACACACAAACTTAACACCCTTGGTTGGTTTTGTGTCAGTCCAGCAGTCCTGCCTGCAAAAGGGTTTAACCCCATCTGGCACAGGTGGATGTGCTGGAAGGCAAATATCTATCTTTGACTGTCTATTAGATTTAGCAGAATAAATAACCCAACATTTTATATAGAGGAACACATCACCTGTCTTCTAATATAGTGATACAAAGACTACTTTCAAATTCAAAATTCAAAAATTATTTTGTATTTTATAATTTTTTTATTTTTAGACAAATTATTAAACAATGCTTTGAAGATTTAGGTAAATAAATAATAATTCTAAAGAAATGTTTGCCTAATCCTCACATTGAGCAATCTAGCTATAACAAAATCTTTAGATTAAAGTCTTGTCAATCTAAACCTGGGAAAAATGTTCTTGTTTTCTGTAATGATGAAAACACTTCCAGTGATCACAGCTGTACTACTTACTGAAATCACCATGAGACAACTCAGAAATGATGACAGTATGCATAATGCAGAGAGAAAAATAGTAAAATTTTAGTTATTCTTTCTGGGCCCAGTTAATAGAAGAAAATACACTTTTGTATGACTTACTTGCAAACATGCATTCATATGACATTCTTTCTCCTCACCTGCCACTTTGGCATTTAGTTTCCTGGGTCTTATAAGAATATATCCATTTTGATTACCAATGATCTGAAAGAGGGATGGATTCCATCTTCTGGAAGTGCAAATAACTATATACACAGCTCATTATGCAGCAACTATGACTCCTCTGTTCTTTTAATCTATCACTGCAAACATTTTGACCATCTGGGATAGATAAATGAATGTGTTCACAAATGCAAACACTTTCTGCTTCTTCTTTTTTCTATCATTTGTGTGTGCAGGGTGCATATGCGCATGTTGTCTGGAAACTTAGAGCTGTCAAGTCACTAAAACTATGGATTCTGTAACCGTTGTGAGGCCATCTTCCATGGCTAATGTAATCATCATCCTGGCCTTGAACCTGACCCAGAAATGGTTTAGATAATCTACAACAGGGGTGCTCATTAGGTAGATCGCGATCTACTGGTAGATTACGGAGGGCATCCTGGTAGATCGCAGGCAGAGCGAGAGGAAGGTTCAGTCCCGCCCCGCAGGCTCCTGACACCGCCCAAGTGCTGCCGGCCCTGGATTATCTGAGGTCCTTTCCACACAGTTGAATAAAATCCTATGTTATCTGCTTTGAATCAGATTATATGGCAGTGTGGACTCGGAAAACCCAGTTCAAAGTGGATATTGTGTTATATGTTTCACATTCTTGTAGTGGGTAGGTAGATCATTTTGACTTGGTTGTTTTATAAGTAGCTCACATGCTGAAAAAGTGTGAGCACCCCTGATCTACATTATATGGCAGTGTAGAAGGGTCCAAAGTGGTCAGTGTAGATGAGCCCAGTGTCATAAACGGAAAATGTGGTAAATTATATAAGGTTTTACAGTGATGAAATTCATTGTGACCTTGTAGTAGAGATTGTCCCTCACCTAACCTACCTGGTAGAGTAGCTGTAAAGATAACTGAGCACCACAATAGTCTCTTATTTGAGTGAAGGCAGGTTGCCAATGTAATAATAAAGAAAAGGAATCTGTCTGCTCAACTCATCCTCTCATCAAGTATCAGCCAATGCCTTATTTATTTACTTGATTTGGAAGGGGAATTACATAGCATTTAACTTTGTTAGATGCATAATCTGGATTTTTTTTTAAAAAAGGGAAATTGCATGAAGACACGAGAAGTTAATAAATTAAACATTTTAAAACAGAGCACAGGTGTAACAACTTGGATGCAGTACAACAGAAGGCCATTTGGGAATGTACTGATAGGCACTGAATATAACTCTCATTCCATGTTTAGCAAACAACAGCAAAAATGTGTGACCAAATTAATAAGTGTGTGGTTTGGGAGTGGGCTATAAATATATTTTGTTTCCTAATGAATAGTCAGCTACCCTTGTGAAATCAACCTTTAAGTTCTCTTCATGTCTGCATGGGTTTCTTAAATATCTTGGATAAAAGCCACTTTTAAGTGAACAACTTTTTATTTAAAAGAAGCAAAAACAGGAAAAGGGAGAATGTTTTTTTAAAATGCCATTGTCAGAACAGGTATGCATTAAAAGGCCTTGGAAGGAACAACAGGAGAGATAAAGGGATCATGATTTCTGAAAAATGTTGGCATCTAGTCAATGCCCTACATATGGAGAGAAGATTGGATACGCCCATTGTGAAGAGGAGATTCAGAATCCTATATAATGGTAATGCATTTTGAATAGCCAAAACTTATGGAAACATAGAACTGTCGAAATGTGTCCAAAGAAAAATGTTTATGCACTGCTAAATTATATGTCTCTGCATTATAGGTGGCTAATAGCAGCCATGGTATTCAAGGTAGATGGTAGTAAAAATCAAAGAAAAACAAATGCAATAAAGTGTACATTAAGTATGTAATAATTACAGAAGTAGCAATCTGTTAGAACCACTTTAACAACGAGCCTGCTTAGCTACCATGTATTAGAGTAAAAATATGTGTTATATATTATTTGCTGACTTAACATGAATTTCAGCATACTATAAGGTTTAAAAAGTATCACCTACCTTGTTTATGTGTGCAGAAGCAAGTATACGAAATCCAGACACCAAGAGCCAGAAAACATAAGGTTCAATTAAAATAAAATCAGATAAAATGCAATAAAACATACACTTGTGTGATTTATCCTGATCCCAAAGATTCATAATCTTTCCCTACATTGCCATGGTGGACAAAATTTCAACATCTCCAAATAGGGCAGTGGTTCTCAACCTGTGGGTCCCAGGTGGAAGTCTACAACTTCAAGAAGTCCTAGCTAGTTTACCAGCTGTTACTTATATGTAATATCCTGGAAGTCAAAGAGTTTTCAGTGTTGCTGGTGAACAGAAAACCAGATCATTGATTAAAATCCACCTAAAACACTTATCTTTAACCTTACAAAGTAATAGTATTTAATGTATATTCTTAAGGCAAGGAACATTTTTACAAGCCATCACTGCTAGTGTGACACACTGATGAAATTATATTTAGTGGCATAATGCAATTTACACAACCTAAACATGCATGCATGCATATATATATTCTGATTGTTCTTGGTTCAGGTGTCGTGGTCATCAAGCATTTGGGATCTTTTAGCAGTTTGACAGCAACTGCTGGAAGCCCAAGTATTATAAAGCCATTGCCATCTCCATTAAACAGTGGTGTTTTCAGAGTGCAAGGAGCTCTCTTTCTGTCACCAGACTACATTCACTTGTCATTTGAAGGCTTGGGGAAATAATATTATGGAGAACAATACTGGAGTAATTTGAAAATATTTCAGGAAGGAGTGGCTGCACATCATTTTCCGGGGGGGAAATGGCCCTATGTGTATTTTGGAACACATTAAATTCCAAAGACACAGTGAGTCTGATTTAAAATATCACATAGGGAAGACTGTACACACACACACATACACACACACCCCCACACGAACTCTTTTTGCGAGAACATTATAATTAATTCTTCCTCCTGAAATACACAAACATTATAACAAGAGAGTCTTCTTGTTCCCATTATATTGACTCCAAAACATTAAATTATTATAACTAGACTAACTGATATCAATAATAATGACTTACGTAAAGTGCATATTTGTTTAGTCTCACATAAATTATCAAATGCTTAATAGAGGCTGGTTTGTTACCCTTGTTGCTTAATAGTGCAATACTTTCTCTTAAAAACAATCAATATTAAATCATTTTAATCCTCTAGAGCAGTGCTGTCCAACTTCTTCCGGCCCAAGGGCCAGAAGAAGTGTCACTGATCACCTGGGGGGCCACAGTGAGCGGGGGGCGTGGCCACTCCCAGGGGCGTGGCCACTCCCGGGGGCATGGCCACTCCCGGGGGCGTGGCCGGCCTCCTGCGCGGCCCGCCCATTTTCAGGAGGGTTTCCCTGGGTGACGTTAGGCTGGGTGACGCCTGACGTCACCCAGCCTAACGTCGCCCAGGGAAACACTCCCGCAAGCCTGAAAGGCTGCTGGGGGAAGCGAGAAGCGGCGCTCGCTTCCCCCCGCAAGCCGTCCAGGCTTCGGGGAGGGGTTTTGCCCGGCTCCTGTGTCCCTCTGAGCAGAGGGACATGGGAGCTGGCTGAAAACTCCCCTGCAAGCCTGAAAGGCTGCCGGGGAAGCGAGAAGCGGCGCTTCCCCCGCGAGCCTTCCAGGCTTCGGGAGGGGTTTCGCCCGGCTCCTGTGTCCCTCTGAGCAGAAGGACATGGGAGCTGCGAAAACTCCCCGCCAGCCTGGATGGCTGGTGGGAGAAGCGGCGCCGCTTCGCTTCCCCGGCAGCCTTCAGGTTTGGGGAAGGGTTTTAGCCCGGCACTCGAGACGCGAGTGCCGGGCGAAAACCCTTCCCCATACCTGGAAGGCTGCCGGGGGAAGCGAGCTTGGAAGGGAGGGAGGTGCCGCGGGGGACCCCCCTCCCCTCCAAGGCATCGGCTCCGGAGAGGGAAGAAGAGGGCGGTGCAGGGAGGAGGAGCTAGCTCTCTTCCTCATCCCTGCACCACCCCTTGTCCCTCTCTCGCCGGCGCCGATGCAAACCGGTTTGCATTGGCGCCGGTGAGAGAGGAAAAGGGCGGTGCAGGGAGGAGGAGCTGGCTCACTTCCTCCTCCCTGCCCCGCCTCCCCTCGGCCGCCCTTTAATTTTTTTTTAAAAAATCAAAATGGCGGCCTGGGGCATAGCTGGGGCTGGAGCCAACAGGCTGGGGGGCCGTGTACGGCCCCAGGGCCGCCAGTTGGACAGCCCTGCTCTAGAGCAGTGGTTCTCAAGCTTTCTGGTGCTGTGACTCTTTAGTACAGTTCTTCATGTTGTGGTGACCCTCAACTATAAAATTATTTCCATTGCTACTTCATAACTGCCATTTTGTTACTGTTATGAATCATAATGTATTCCTTGGAGGGGAAAACTAATGCCAAAGAAGCAAAGACTTGTGATACCAGTCCTGAAAAAATTGCTTCCAGATTGAGTTGCCAAACCTTGGAATGAATTTGGAGATACAAGCTACCTTGCTGTCATTCAAGAAAAATATGAATTAAAAAAGAAACTGAAGATTTAGTTTCCAGCTGCTAAAAGGATGAAACTATCATCTTTCAATAATTCAGTCTTTGGGCTATGACGCAAAGACTATGGATCCCATTCAATGCCTCCACACTTTAAAAACATTTTAAAGCCAGAGTTCTACAGAGTCCATCAAACAATGCAAGGGCACTTCCGATGGTTCCCAATGGGATTCCATATTTAAAATGTGTTTAATGTGTAGAAATTGAGGTTTATAGAGTCAGGGAGCAATCATTTTCAGAGGTCCAATTTCACATGGAAATGGCTAAAGGTAGTTATTTTATGGCGGGGACTGTCAGATTCTCCCATTTTAGATCATTGCAGTGATGTCAAAAAGTAGGTGTTCTTTTTTTACCCAAGAAAAAGGTTTTATTTTATACAGTTACTACATTAAGCCACAAAGAGGATGAGTCCAGAATAGTACAGCTCAAAGCACCATCCTTGAAGATGCATGGCTCCTAGACTTTAAGATAGAATCTCCTGAAGGTAGGCAAGGGGTCTTCTGGCGGCAGCAAATAGAAGGCGTTATCTGGAATTCAGCTTCCTAAGCTCCCAAGCTCCATCCTTCCATACTCCTTTTGCAGCTTCAGTAGCACTGTGAGCAACATCTACTTGGACATCTGCCTCATCTTTCTCCTTTTGCGCTTCAGCCTGCACATCCGCTTCTTTCGCCACTTAGCTCTCATGTCAGGGACGTTTCCCCAGGCTCAGCCCTCAAGAAGTCTCAATAAGACCACGGCCAAATGTTGACAGATTCAAGAAACCGCATGAGCCTCCGCCAGCTTCCTCACCTTGAAGAGCCAGTGACAACAGCGACAACAGTGGAAAGAGTGGGTGTTCTTGTGGGTGGTCTCAAAATCTGCCTCAATGCTCCTATTCTCACTATTAATCCTCTTGCATGAAACTTTTACAGTGATTTAAAAATATTTTCGTCTTCAAGAATAGCATATTTTGATATACAATATAACCAGCTTTCTGTAATTATATTTCCTCTCCCTACTTTTAGACCAGAGATTTCCAATTTTGATATATTGTGTTAATAATTACACACACACACACACACATATATATAGAGTCCCAGGAATGGTCTTACTCAAAATCCTTTAGGAGTTAATACATATTTAACTGGACTTTGATTTTTAGATTACTCATCTAGGTTTACCTATTGAATATCACTTTTGAATGTAAAAAAATGCAGAAAGGGCAGAGAAAACACTTGCCCGTGTGATAGCTCAGAAAGTGGAGGCTTTATGTAGAAATGGACAAAGTACATCACTTGTGGTGGAGGTGAATATATTACCTGTTTTTCTTTAAACTGTAAAGGGACAAAAGGCTAAGACAAGAAGTCAATTCCCTCGACTTTCTGACTTAAATGGCATATGGTCCTATATTAAGACATTACTCAGGTTTCTTGAATCAAAAGTAATTTGGATATAGCTAGAAAAAGGTTGTGTGGCAGGACTTGCTTTCTTATAAAAAATATGGTTTTGAAGTACCAATGGAGGTTAGGAGAAGAAGATCACATGCAACCTGGAATTCTTAGGAGTCCATTTTATACTTCCTTAATTGTTTTAAGTGGAAACAACTACAAGATATGTGTGCATGTTCATGGTTGTTTATGTTTCTATTTTTCTGCATTTTAAACTGTTCACATTTTATTTTTGAATTTTCACTAGGATTTACATTGGACTCCTATGCATTTAGAAGTCAGTGTCTCGGGAGAATAACATCTCCTAACACTTAAGCTACATGAACTTGTGCACCAGCTGCGCCCGTATCTTGGGAGGTCTGACTTGGTCATAGTGGTCCACACTCTTGTTACATCCTGAATAGACTAGTACAACGTACTCTATATAGGGTTGCCTCTGAAGACTGCCCAGAAGCTTCAGCTAGTCCAACACTCACCAGGCAGGTTACTTACAGGAGCAGGGTACAGGGAGCACACAATGCCCTTGTTATCCCAGCTCCACTGACTGCCTATTAGCTTCCGAGAACAATTCAATGTGCTGGTTTTGACTTATAAAGCCCTAAATGGCTCTGTCCCACTTTACCTGTCCGAACGTGTCTTTCCCTATGAACCATAAAAGACTTTAAGATCATCTGGGGAGGCCCTGCTCTCAGTCCTGCCACCATCGCAGTCGCATTTGGTGGAGATGAGAGTTAGGGCCTTCTCTGTGGTGGTCCCTCAGCTGTGGAACTCTCTCCCTAAAGAGGTTAGATCTGCCCCATCATTCTTGACTTTTCACAAGACACTTAAGACTTGGCTATGGGAGCAAACGTTCACAGAATAGATGGTTTTTATTGGCATAGATGATATTTTATGGCCTACATTTTTTGGACTGATTTGGAGGATGTTTTAAACCTGGAAAATTGTTTTTAAATGTATATTTATTATCATTTTATGTAACTCTTAGTTTTATTAGTGTTTTTATATTGTTGGAAGCCACCCTCAGTCCCTCTTTGGTGATTGAGAATAGGACGGGATACAAATGTTCTAAATAAATAAATAAATCAAGGTGATGTCTTATTGAAGCTAAATACAACACTTGATATAATGATTTCACTTTTTTAAAAAAAAACATTGTACTATATGGAGGGATCAAGAAGACATGAATAGAATGAATTCTATTTACGTGATGCTAATAATAATAATATATACTAATGTTATTCATATCTAATGTGAAAGCATATATTGAGATACATGATCTAAACTTAGGAACCAGTGCAAGATTCACACTCCACACCCTCCCTGGCATAACAGTAGGAAGACAAATGATTGCCCTCTACCAATGCCTCTGCAATTTGTGAAAAAAATATATCAGCAGAAAACCACTCTGTCCCTTTTGGTAAACAAAGCACACATACAGTTGGGAAGAACAGCAGGATAAGCGTATTGATTTTAGAATGCAGACAATCCATCCAGTGCTTCTACTTTGTTGGGCTATTGCTGTAACAAAGCAGCAGTAGTCATAGTTGGCACACTCACACCTAAAAAAAATCACTGTTTGCACGGAAATCCTTTCTGCAATGTGCACAAGCTTTGTCAATATGATTCACACTCTTTCTCACTCTGACAGGAGAACATTTTCTGAGATGTTTCATTAACTCATAATGATAGAAGGTGAGATGCATATTCCTGTTTCTTACACCCTTCAATCTATCAAATAGTAAAAGTAGAGTAAAAAGAGAGGGGTGATTCCAACAAGAAATTCTCTACAGAGAGCAGATCGCATAAAAAAGCAAACAAGCAAATGCAAACTACAGTAGAAATTTGAAATTGCTATAGGCAGGTGTGCATGCTTCCACATCCTCAAAGGATTTATTGAAGTGCCTCTGGCTTGTTCATTATGAAGGCAATTCTTTAACCAATTTCCAAAATACATGGTTTCACCTTGTCCCTTTACACATGGCTGCCATAATTGCAACAAGCGGCTATCCGGGTTAGGATTTTTTCTTCTTAGTTTACTTGTTAATATATATATGAGAGAATGAAAATCTGGCAAGGAAAACATTTTTCTTTAAACACGTCAGAATCAGGCAGATCTGAGTCAAGACATGACAAGAGCATCCGCTATTGAAACAAAACAGCTGCCAGGCCTCTTTATATGCAAGTCATTTAGCATGATATGAAAAACGGGGAAACTATAATAGCGATACCAATATTTCTCGCAGTGCTAAAGCCCAGGTGGAATCTTTTGCAATACCAACGTTGTATCTTAGCAAAAACAAGAAGCAGTAAAGCATCATACTCATTAGGACCCAATTTGCCATGGCAGCAGCCAAGTGCTTCTGTTTTCTCCCAGTGGCAATGTGGAGGGCAGATTAGGGAATAAAGGAACTTAAATTAAATCCAGAGTACCATACAGATTTGGAATTCAATCCTGACAGCTTTAATTACACACCTCTTTCCATTGCACATTCATTAAGTAAAAGCAAGAGAGGCCAGCAACAGCAGGAGGAAAGCAAAAGCAAAAGCAATATCACACAGTGGCTGACCTTTATTTGCAATGTGTTGCATTCCATATCCCCTTATATTTTTGTAATGAAATAAAAGAAATGCTGGGGATTTTTAATACTTTGTAATCTGCACATTACTAGAGCTTAATATTTAAAAGAGAAAAGAAAAAGCATAGAATTGGTAGAAAACTGTCCTCAATGAGATTGCCCATAAAATCTGCATATGGTTTAATAATCACCAATTTAAGTCCTCAGTAGGAATGTACAGCTAAATACCTTTTCTTTTTCTCTCATTTGTTTTTCTTATTCAAACATTAACACATTCAAGTTTTTATACAGTACAAGGGCATTTATATTATTTTGAGATTTTATCCTTTTCTCCATCTAGATGAAGACTAGAGGGCTTCATTATCAATAATTTCCACCTCATTCTTTCTCCTCTCTGCTCTTTGTAACCCAGTAATTGTACCTAAAGACAATGTGGTGGTGAAAGGGATGAAAAAGGTCAAATATATGACTGCTCATTTCAGAAATGTTTGCATTTTCAGTGTTTTGCTTGCGATGTATAATGGAACAAAACAGACTGTTTTCATGTTCATTCTGAAATTAATGCATATTGAGGGTTCTTGTGGTTCTTGTGTGATAGCCAACCAACATTTTGAATTAAATTTACAATCTTGAATTTATTTTTGATTGATTTGAAAATTTGTTTGTGTTTTAATGACTTTATGCATTGAGTTAATTTTACATACACACATTAACATAATTATATATACACTATCTTGGTATCATCTTTGGTGATAAACAGTACAAAATACATACACATATGTATGTATGTATGTATGTATAAACAAATATAAACAGTTCAAAGAATTAAACATGGTTTTCTTTAGGAAAAGATGGTAATTTTTAGTTTTCCTTCTATATAATGTACCTGTTCATTACAAAGTTCTATTGTGCTGCTTCATTAGATAATTTGGGACTTTTGAGGGCTGTGTAGCAGGGGTAGTAAATTCAATTCTCTATGAATGTCAAGAATAATTATACATCCCTTTCACGATATACATGGAATTTGCTTTAGGTGGACACTCCAATTGTTTTTTCATTCACACAATGTGTGAATGTGTTTGCCAGCCAACCAGGAGAGGCATGTTTTCTTAAGTACGGTCTCTGTCTGAGACTATGCGAAACATGAAGAAAATGTGGGTTCCCAAATGGATGAGCATCCATTTTCCTGACCAGTTGATATTGATCGATGATTAACAATGAGTAATGATTTTCCCAGCAATGTTGGGAACTAAAACTAGTGTCAAATGTATTAAAAATAAGCACAAGACAATTACTTCTATACTTTGCCATTGTATTGAAAATCAAATAAAACAAGTCTTCTTGAACAGAATAAAATGAAATATTTACACATACATTATAGATTGGATACTCTGAAGAACTTTTGGCTACCTTGAGTGCATATAACTCTTCCCCTGATGTAGCTCTATTTTATTTATTTATTTATTTACCGTATTTATATACCGCCTTTCTCAGCCCGAAGGTGACTCTTTATTGGGTCCACAGTTTCTGGATTCACTTCACAGCCAGTCTGCTGTTAAGGTTGTAATCAAAAACTTATCAACTTGGTAGAACACACCAGAGCTGGCAGTCCAGGGGCATTGCCTTCATGATGAAGCAGCAGGGCAGAACTTTGTGGAGAACAAGCAAATTATATAGACAAAAATACCTATCTTTTCTGGAAGAAAAATATGTTTTATATCTTTATTTGTGGTATTTTATTTTTCTATACAGCTTTTCATATATGCTACTCTGACTCATATTCTTTAACATATGCAGCCACATAAATAAAAAGCCTGGTGGTAGAAAGTAAGCAGGGAGGGGGTCAACTGGAGTTCTTGTGATTTTACTTAAGGCCCTTCCACACTGCCATATAATCCAGAATATCAAGGCAGATAATCCACAATATCTGCTTTGAACTAAGTTGGCTGAGTCCACACTGCCATATAATCCAGTTCAATGTGGATTTTATATAGCTGTGTGGAAGGGGCCCTAGTTTTACTTATGTATAGCAGAGAGTAATTGGTTGGAAATGGGTCCTATAATCTAAATTGAAATCAGTGTGCTTCTATAATTACTTTAGTCAATGATTGATAGTTTTTTAAAAAGTAATTTTTATTGAGTTATAGAATAATAAAACACAGACAAACAGAAACCAGCCATAGATGGCTGCATTACAAAACACATGTAGCCCGCGACCCCCCTCCCCCGCCCACTCCCCATCCAGACAAAACCAAACAAAAAGACACAGAGTGCTTCCTACTCACTCTAATCCCCCATAGTTGACTAGCGATATAATAATAGCCGGCGGTCAAGATTAAATAATAACTTTATAACTGCCTAAACCTATATTCAAACTTCCTCCATAGAGTCCAGGTGGGGTAATTATAATATAACTAAATTTTAGAGTTAGACCAATAAATTCATCTTGGTTTTGTTGAAATAAGAAGTAATAAGAGACCAGTCTGTCTTTTTCCTGTGGATGTCATCCGCTAATGCAAACGTTAATGAGTCCATGTTTGCTATATCCAAGATTTTCATTTTCCATTCCCATAGCTCGGGGGTTTCTTCAGCCTTCCACATCTTTGCATAGGTCATCCTCGCCGCTATTATACAATATATAAAGAGTTTTTCTTTATTATCTTCTAAATCGAAGTCAATCAAACCCAAAAGCATATATTCAGATTTAAACTCAAAATCAATCTCTAACATGTTTCTCATCTCCCTATAAATCACTTTCCAGAACACTCTTGCTTTATGACAATTCCGCCACATGTGGTATAGGCTCCCGATTTCTTTTTTGCATTTCCAGCAAATATTGCTGGCGTTCTTGTTAAACTTTGCCAATTTGGAGGGTGTTAGATACCACCTGTGGACAATTTTCATTATATTCTCCCTTAGATCATAAGCATATGTCAGTTTTAAGTGTTTACTCCAGATTCTATCCCAGCGACTCAAGTGGATCGCATGTCCTATGTCCTGGGCCCATTTGATCATACATGCTTTGATTCTCTCCTCCTCTGTCTGCCATTCTAGAAGTATATTATATAGGGAAGTAATCCTCTTATTCTTTATTTTTACTAGTTTATCCCAGGCTGTATTTGTTTCCCCAAAGCCTTGTGGTTTATCTTTTTTATAGATTTCGTTTATTTGAAAGTATTGGAGCCAGTTCATTGAGTTATCCAACTCTTTCAGCTCACTCATATCTTTTAGGATCGGCACTTCCGGGGATTGCTTTAACAGCATGTTGTAAGATAGCCATGTCTTTTTATCTTGCTGTCTTCTATAGAAGTCCTCCTGGGGTGAAATCCAAAGAGGTGTTTTCTCACATAATCTTTCTTTATATGTATTCCACACTGTGACAACCCCTTGTTGACCGGCCCCAGACTGGACAATCTTTCGAATCCAAACCGCTAACCCTAAATGCAAGGGGCCTCGAGTTACCTCAGCAACTTCTGTCTTATGGCAGGGTAGACTATCTCCCCACTAACCATTGAATTGCAGAGACTTTAAATTTCTCAGTAACCACTTGACCACACTGCCACCATTTGTCTGTCTGACCACTGACCTTGAGGGCCACCACCAATAAAAGAACTAACAGAGGTGTTTTTCTTTTAAGATGTAAATAATTTATTATGACACAAATGGGTACAAATCTTGATTGGTTTTATACTTCCTCAGAGGCACAAACTTATTCTGTTACACAAAACACAACTGGGGTTATACTATAGGGTTCCCACTAACCCTCTATAGACCTCTGGACTCTTCCATCTTTAACTAGGGTCTCTACACCCATAAAACTGGACTGCTCTCTTGCAGACCTTAAGACTAACTAAAAACTGAACTGTTCTCTTACAGTCCTTAAGACCAACTAACTCAAAACAAACTCCTCCCCCTCTCTCATGGCAGTTGGCTTCCAACCGCTCTTACCAACTGTAAAATTCATACCTTGAACATTCTAAAAGGCTCTGGCCCTGGTTGCTATGGCGACAGCTCTTCAGAGCTTCTGCCAAGCCTCCTTCTGTCTCACCCACATCAACAATTCATAGGATATTCCTTTGAACTACACAAAACAACATACATTTAACATATGTTATACAACATTTACACACCAATAATCGACATCATTACATACCTTCCTTCCTCCCGAAATTATTTTTAATTCTCTCTGTCCAGAGTGAATTAAAAATAATGCCGTTAGCAAGACATTATATAAACTTATACATTTCACATCTACATTCATACTTACACAACTATATACAAACCATATCCATCTTGTAACCTGAATTCAAGTAACTCTCGATAAAGAGTCAGCTACCACATTTGATTTGCCTTTCACATGCACTACCTCAAAATTGTAGTCTTGCAAGAGCAAACTCCATCTTAAGAGTTTGTTATTAGTACCCTTAACATTACTCAGCCATTTTAATGGCGCATGATCCGTCTGCAAAATAAACTTTCTGCCCCATAGATATGGCCTCAGTTTTTGAATCGACCACACTATGGCGAGGCATTCTTTCTCGATGGTAGAAAGACTACTTTCTCTCGGCAACAGCTTTTTACTTAAAAACATTACAGGATGCTTTTCCCCATCCTTGTCAGCTTGACTTAAAACCGCTCCCAGACCTGTTTCTGATGCGTCGCAAGCTAAGGTAAATGGACGATCAAAACTGGAGCTCTCAACACTGACTGTGATGTTATCGTCTGTTTTAACTTGCCCATTGACTCCTGGCATTGTGGTGTCCACACTATAACATTTGGACATGCCTTCTTGGTTAAGCCTGTCAATGGAGTCGCCAATTCGCTAAAATTTGGGATAAACCTTTGATAATAACTGGCTAATCCCAAAAAGGACCTAACCTGTTTTTGGTTTTGGGTATCGGCCACTTGTGTATCGCCTCCACCTTAGTAGGTTCTGGACCAATCATACCACTTCCCACCATGTGTCCTAGGTACTTGGACATTCGATTCCCTAAACAACACTTGGGTGCTTTCACTGTTAACCCTGCTTCTTTCAGTCGAAACAGCACCTGGTCTAAATGTTGTAGGTGTTCTTCCCAGGTATTGCTAAATACACCTATGTCGTCCATGTATGCTACACAGAAGTTACTCATACCCCTGAGTATCTTATCTACCAATCGTTGGAAAGTGGCTGGGCTGTTTTTAAGTCCAAATGGTAAGACATTGAACTGATGTAACCCTTTATGGGTTCTAAAGGCTGTTTTCTCCCAGTCTTTGGGATCCATTGGTATCTGCCAAAAACCCTTGGTGAGATCTAGGCTACTGATGTAATTGGCTCTCCCCATTCTTTCTAACAGGTCGTCTAACCTTGGCATAGGGTATGTGTCGGTTTGCGTCACCTCGTTTAACCGTCTATAATCAACACAAAACCTTATTGTGTTGTCTGGTTTTTTGAACTAACACGATGGGTGATGCCCAAGGACTACTGGATGGTTCTATAATCCCCATATCCAGCATTTCCTGAACTTCTCTTTCAACACACTCTACGAGTTTCCTGTGACTCGATAGGGAGTAGACGCAATGGGTAAGGCGTCTCCTGTCATAATTTGATGTTGCACTCCTTCTACCCTTCCTGGTAAATCCGAAAACAAATTTTTATACTTATGGAGCAGTTCTCTAAGTTGCTCCTGCTGTTTGCAAGTCAACCCTTCATCAAGTTTTACCTGACTCATACTCTTGTCAGCCTTCCTATTCCCTTCCCAGAAATGAAACGATCCATTTACTCCTTCATTAACTACTATACATACATCTACTGATCTTTTAACATAAGGTTTAAGCAAGTTAACATGCACCAGTTTTTCCAGTCCTGATTGTAATTCTTGTATCAAGTAGTTAACTCTGCTGGAACGCTTATCTACTCCTTGGCCCTGTCCATTTCAATTGAAGTTTGTTGACTCTTTCCGGGATCAAATATAGTACTTTATCACCAACGTTGAAGGATCTCTCCGGGCTGATTGATCATACCAGGTCTTCTGTTTCTGCTGTGCTGCTGCAAGGTTGTCTTGAGCGATAACTCGTGCCAACTCCATCGTCTCCCGTAGATTCTGTAGATACCGACTCACTGGAACTGGCTCTGCAACCGAGGAAGTCTCCCAGTGCTCTCTCACTAGATCAAGCGGACCTCTCGCCTTCCTTCCAAAGAGTAACTCGAAAGGGCTGTATCCTGTACTGCCTTGTGGAGTCTCTCTGCATGCAAACAGGAGTTGTTGTAGTTTCTCATCCCAATCGGCTGGATGTTGTTGAGTGTACACCTTGATCATTCTTACTAAGGTCTTATTTAGGTTTTCCACAAGACCATTAGTTTGTGGATGGTCAGCGGATGATGTCAGATGTTTAACTCCACACATCTCCAACAGTCTTTCCATCAGTCTTGACGTAAACTGGGTTCCCAAATCTGAAACCAGTTCTTTGGGATATCCTGTTCTTCCCCATATAGACAACAAGGCGTTTGCCCCTGTGGTTGTATCAATATTAGTCAACGCCACTGCTTCTGGGTATCTTGTGGCATAGTCCATCAAAGTAAGGATATATCGACGTCCTCTACGACTTGCCACAATATCGATCCCCACGCGATAAAATGGTTCTCCAATTAGTGGCATAGGAACTAGGGAAACCTTGGTCTTGTCTTTCCCTGTTCCGACACGCTGACATGTATCACACGATTGACAAAACTATTTAATGTGTTGATACATATTGGGCCAAAAGAAATTTCTGGTGATGCGCTGTGTAGTGCGCCGAATTCCCATATGGCCACCTTGTGTGCTTGCGTGTGCCAAATTCATAAGTTGTTCCCTATAAGCTTGGGGCACAACTATTTGTGTACAGGAACTAGTTTCTCCTGGAGACTTTACACACATGGTCTCTATACAACACTCGTCCTTTAACTACAAATCTCAAAGGATTTTCTTTTGACAAGACTTTCGTCTCATCCTGAGCCGCAGTAAACAAAGATCTCAGTGTTTCATCTGCCTTTTGCTCATTAACAATATCCCCTTCCCCTGCTCCTGTTTTAACTAACTCTATTATATTTGAACTTGTCTCAGGATTTTCTTCAGGGATAATATCAACTGGTAAACAAGAAACATTTTGCTGTTTAACTGGATCTTCGGTTAACTGATCATCTCTTGTTAAATACTTGATCTTCCTTACAAGATCATTCCCCAACAAACAATCAAAAGGAATGTCATCATATATTGCAAAATCCCAAAATCCTTTCCAATTTTTATATTGAATTGGCAAAGACACAACGTCGGACAACGCTGCCCCTACTCCTTTTAGTCTAAGCTGAGACACAGGTTTTCGGAATGCCTCAGGCACATGTTCAGGGCGACTCACACAAACCTCCGATCCGGTGTCCCTCCAACCTAATATTTCGTTTTGACCTACTTGGAGTGGTTCAAAGTAATCATCTCTATCTGTGTCCAACATAACAAAAGGCATTGTTTTTCTGAGGAATTATGTACTTGCATTGGTTCCGAAGAACTCTTTCCTATATTAGACTCAAGCCTCTTCTCAGAACTCTTTTCTAATATTGGAGTTATACATAAGGAAGATTTTTCCTTACTATGTAGATAACATTGTGCTTTTACATGTCCGAACCTGCCGCATGAAAAGCACATTCTCTTAGCCATATCAAAGCTTGGACGATTTCCACTACTGAGGGAGCCATCTCTGAGGTAATTTTTCTCCTCAGGCCTTCTGTAACGAGCGTACTCTCCTGCAGCATTTTTAGCCCCTTGATACTGTGGCAAAGCTTTGAATGGTTTCCTAAAAGAAGGTTTCTCCACTGGTTTGTAGCCTTCAGCCCTACAAACTCCTCTCTCTCAATGTCACCATCTTATCCACCATAAGAGCGGCTTGACTGGGTGTCCTAGGATCCCTCTCCTGAACCAACCATTTATACTCTGAGGGAACATTTTGGTAAAATTGTTCCAGGATCATCAGATCCCTAAGTTGCTGAAAACTGGTAATTTGAGCACCTTTTAACCAACTATCAAAATACTGGCTTTGCTTTGATGCTAGCTGACAGAAACTTTCGGTTTTCTCCTTTTTCAAGGACCTAAACTTAACTCTGTAATGTTCTGGCGTCAACTGAAGCTTCTGTTGGACCTGTTGTTTAAACTTCTGGTAAACCTTGTGGTCCTGTTCTGCCATATTGCTATAAATCTCCAGCAACTGGCCACAGATCTGTGGACGTAAATATGTCATCCATCTCTCCTCTTCAATTTCAAAATCATAACATCTTTCAAAAGAAACAAAAATTTCTCCACACTATCCCCTTTTATATACTTCGGAATTTCCTCAGGAGTTGGTCTATAGAAACTTCTGCCTGAACCTCTTGAACTGGCCTGGCACACTGAGAGGCATTCAACTTCTCTCTCTAACTCCAACCTGGCCATTTCTCTTTCCTCTCTCTTCCCTTTCTCTTTGCCTCTCTCTCTCCTTTTCTTTCTCTTCTCTTTCCTTTTCTTCTCTTTCTCTTTGCCTCTCTCTCTCCTTTTCTTTCTCTTCTCTTCCTTTTCTTTCTCTTCTCTTTCCTTTTCTTCTCTTTCTCTTTGCATCTCTAGTTTCATCACCTCAAGCTTAAACCGGCATTCTCCAGACATTTTACTTGACTCTGATTCTGAAATTTCATATTCTTCTCCTTCCTGCAGACCCTCAGGCTGCCCTGTTTCTTCCAAAGCCCTCGTTTGTCTCCGGGTGGTCATTTTACCGAACTTTTTACCTCAGAACTTTAAACTAAATTAATAAAGTTCCTACTACCATACGACTTTGGTCACTAAACTGAGATATTAAACAAATTCTTCTGGTAGCCTTGCTTTCGCACTGGATCAGTTTTCTTATACGATCCCACCGCTCTGCCGCCAAAATGTGACAACCCCTTGTTGACCGGCCCCAGACTGGACAATCTTTCGGAATCCAAACCGCTAACCCTAAATGCAAGGGGGCCTCGAAGTTACCTCAGCAACTTCTGTCTTATGGCAGGGTAGACTATCTCCCCCACTAACCATTGAATTGCAGAGACTTTAAATTTCTCAGTAACCACTTGACCACACTGCCACCATTTGTCTGTCTGACCACTGACCTTGAGGGCCACCACCAATAAAAGAACTAACAGAGGTGTTTTTCTTTTAAGATGTAAATAATTTATTATGACACAAATGGGTACAAATCTTGATTGGTTTTATACTTCCTCAGAGGCACAAACTTATTCTGTTACACAAAACACAACTGGGGTTATACTATAGGGTTCCCACTAACCCTCTATAGACCTCTGGACTCTTCCATCTTTAACTAGGGTCTCTACACCCATAAAACTGGACTGCTCTCTTGCAGACCTTAAGACTAACTAAAAACTGAACTGTTCTCTTACAGTCCTTAAGACCAACTAACTCAAAACAAACTCCTCCCCCCTCTCATGGCAGTTGGCTTCCAACCGCTCTTTACCAACTGTAAAATTCATACCTTGAACATTCTAAAAGGCTCTGGCCCTGGTTGCTATGGCGACAGCTCTTCAGAGCTTCTGCCAAGCCTCCCTTCTGTCTCACCCACATCAACAATTCATAGGATATTCCTTTGAACTACACAAAACAACATACATTTAACATATGTTATACAACATTTACACACCAATAATCGACATCATTACACACACCTTTAACAAAGCTCTTCTTATATGATGGTTATTTTAAAAAAATTATATGCTGGCTCTGTCATACCACATATAACAGTGCCAACCTACCCTTCTAGGTTAAGTAATGCTGTATTCTTTAATTTTGCCCACTCCATCACCCATTCTAATGCACACACCTCGTAATATGTTTTTAAATCCGGTACGTTGAATCCCCCTCTCTGTTTTTTATCAATCATGTTTATCCTGGGCGTTTTTCCTTTCCAAATGAATTTTCTTATTTCCTTGTTCCAGATTTGGAAGTATTTTTTATTAAATAAAATGGGAATATTTTGGAAAAGAAAGATCATCTTCGGCAATAGCTTCATCTTTATTAGGGAGATTCTTCCCAAAAGGGACAAATTAAGGTGTTTCCATTTGTTTAATTTCCCTTTTAATTCGATCCAGGTCCTATCATAGTTATTTTTGAATAAATCCAAGTTATTCATAGTTATGGTTATCCCTAAATATTTGATCTTGGTCACTATTTTTATTCCATACCTCTTCTCTAGATCTTCTTTTTCTCTTCTTCCTATGTTTTTTGACAATATTTTTGTTTTTTCCTTGTTTATTTTAAAGCCCATGGCTGATCCAAAGTCCTCGAATGTATCTAGCCATTTTCCCATATTATCTGAGGGCTCCTCTATAATGCAGACCAGGTCGTCTGCGAAGGCTTTGATCTTGGTGGATTCTCTTTTTAATGAAATGCCTCTGAGTTCGGGTTCTTTCCTAATATTCTCTAATAGAAGTTCCAGGCAAAAGATGAAAAGTAAGGGTGAAAGGGGGCACCCCTGTCATGTGCCTTTTGTGATCTTTATCATGTCTGAATATTCCCCATTAATTACTAGTTTTGCTTGTTGGTTAGAGTATATGGCCTCTATTGAATTGTAAAAGTGGTAGCCTATGTCCATCTCCTTTAGTTGTAGTTTTAGAAAGTCCCAATTAACCCGATCAAAGGCCTTTTCTGCATCTATGAATAGGAAGGCAACCTTTTTTTTGGATATGTAGTCTATAGTATTCTATATCATCAATGAGTGTTCTAACATTATCTTTTTGTTGTCTTTCCAGGAGGAATCCTGCTTGATCTGGCTTTATCCAACTACCCAAGAATAATTTGAATCTTTCTGCAAGTATATTTGTAAATATCTTGTAGTCGGTATTAAGGAGTGAAATTGGTCTATAATTTTTCACTTCCAATTTATCCAAACCTTCCTTATGTAATACGACAATGTTAGCGGTGTTCCAGGAGCTAGGGGGAGGTTTATTGTCTAATATGCCATTCATTGTCAACATAAGGTTCGGCACCAGGTCCGCCTCAAATATTTTATAATATCGTGCTGAGAACCCATCGGGTCCTGGAGCTTTGTTGAGTTTCAACTCCTTTATTGCCTTGCTTACTTCTTCTTTTGAGATGTATCTATTTAGATTTTCTCTTTCCTCCTCCGAGATCTTACTTAGCTTCTGGTCACTTATGTATTTTTGAATAAACTCTTTAGAGGTGTCTTCCTTTGTGTACAATGATTTATAAAACTGGGAGAACTCACCGAGTATTTGTTTAGTGTCACATAGGATCTTATCGTTATTTCTACCGTATTTTTCGCACCATAAGACGCACCTGCTGATAAGACACTTTAGATTTTAGAGGAGGAAAATAGAAAAAATATTTTCGCTCCCCCCTCTAAAATCTAGGTAAGTCTTATCAGCAGGTGCGTCTTATCAGAGCCCTTTCTTCCTCGAGGAAAGGGGGGAGAAGGGAGCAAGAGGAGGAATGGAGGAGCATCGCGCCAGAGCCCTCTGGGGCGATGCTCCTTCATTCCTCCTCTTGCTGCCTCTTTCCCCCTTTCCTCGAGGGAAGAAAGGGCAGGGGAAGGAAAAGCAGCAAGAGGAGGAATGGAGGAGCATCGCGCCCAGAGCCCTCTGGGGCGATGCTCCTTCTGTTCCTCCTCTTGCTGCCTCTTTCCCCCTTTCCTCCAGGGAAGAAAGGGCAGGGGAAGGAAAAGCAGCAAGAGGAGGAATGGAGGAGCATCGCGCCAGATCCCTCTGGGGCGATGCTCCTTCGTTCCTCCTCTTGCTGCCTCTTTCCCCCCCCCCCTTCCTCCACGGGAGAAAGGGCAGGGGGAGGAGGAATGCAGGAGCATCGCGCCAGAGCCTTCTGGGGCGATGCTCTTCGTTCCTCCTCTTGCTGCCTCTTCCCCACCCTTTCCTCGAGGGACGAAAGGGCAGGGGAAGGAAAAGCCGCAAGAGGAGGAATGCAGGAGCATCGCGCCAGAGCCCTCTGGGGCGATGCGCCTTCGTTCCTCCTCTTGCTGCCTCTTCCCCCCCCGCCCCTTTCCTCCAGGGAAGAAAGGGCAGGGGAAGGAAAAGCAGCAAAGAGGAGGAATGCAGGAGCATCGCGCCAGAGCCCTCTGGGGCGATGCTCCTTCGTTCCTCCTTGCTGCTGCTCTCCCCCTTTCCTCCAGGGAAGAAAGGGCAGGGGAAGGAAAAGCAGCAAAGAGGGGGAATGCAGGAGCATCGCGCCAGAGCCCTCTGGGGCGATGCTCCTTCGTTCCTCCTCTTGCTGCCTCTTTCCCCCCACCCCACCCTTTCCTCCAGGGAAGAAAGGGCAGGGGAAGGAAAAGCAGCAAGAGGAGGAATGGAGGAGCATCGGCCAGAGCCCACTAGGGCGATGCTCCTTCGTTCCTCCTCTTGCTGCCTCTTCCCCCTTTCCTCGAGGGAAGAAAGGGCAGGGAAGGAAAAGCAGCAAGAGGAGGAATGCAGGAGCATCGCGCCAGAGCCCTCTGGGGCGATGCTCCTTCGTTCCTCCTCTGCTGCTGCCTCTTCCCCTCCCCCACCCTTTCCTCCAGGGAAGAAAGGGCAGGGAAGGAAAAGCAGCAAAAGGAGGAATGGAGGAGCATTGCGCCAGAGCCCTCTGGGGCGATGCTCCTTCGTTCCTCCTCTTGCTGCCTCTTCCCCCCCCCACCCTTTCCTCCAGGGAAGAAAGGGCAGGGGAAGGAAAAGCAGCAAGAGGAGGAATGGAGGAGCATCGCCCCAGAGCCCTCTGGGGCGATGCTCCTTGGTTCCGCCTCTTGCTGCCTCTTCCCCCCCCTTTCCTCCAGGGAAGAAAGGGCAGGGAAGGAAAAGCAGCAAGAGGAGGAATGGAGGAGCATCGCGCCAGAGCCCTCTGGGGCGATGCTCCTTCGTTCCTCCTCTTGCTGCCTCTTCCCCCCCCCACCCTTTCCTCCAGGGAAGAAAGGGCAGGGGAAGGAAAAGCAGCAATAGGAGGAATGGAGGAGCATCGCGCCAGAGCCCGCTGGGGCGATGCTCCTTCGTTCCTCCTCTTGCTGCCTCTTCCCCACCCTTTCCTCGAGGGAAGAAAGGGCAGGGGAAGGAAAAGCAGCAAGAGGAGGAATGCAGGAGCATTGCGCCAGAGCCCTCTGGGGCGATGCTCCTTCGTTCCTCCTCTTGCTGCCTCTTTCCCCCCCCCCCCACCCTTTCCTCCAGGGAAGAAAGGGCAGGGAAGGAAAAGCAGCAAAGAGGAGGAATGCAGGAGCATCGCGCCAGAGCCCTCTGGGGCGATGCTCCTTCGTTCCTCCTCTTGCTGCCTCTCCCCCCCCCACCCTTTCCTCCAGGGAAGAAAGGGTGGAGGGAGGGAAAAGGAGCAAGAGGGGGAGCGAACCAGCGTCCCTCCGCCGCCGCAACGGACCAGAGAAGAGGAGAGGCAGCGACAGGGTGAGTATATCGCCGTCCCCCCCCTCTGCTCCAGCGCCTCCCCCCCCCCCCTGCCTGCATCTTCGCTCCATAAGACGCAGCTGATTTTTCATTCCACTTTGGGAGGAAAAAAACTGTGTCTTATGGTGCGAAAAATACGGTAATTTGTGTTATATGATTTCTTTGGGTTTTTTTTCTTACCCTAGCTGCTAGCCACCTACCCGGTTTATTAGCATGTTGAAAGTATTTTTGTTTAAGGAACTTTAAGTTTTTTTCCATCAGTTCCAAATCTAGACGCTCTTTCTGCTTTAACAGCATATCGTATTGATTTTAAGCTCCTTATTTTTTGGGTTCTTTTTAAGGTTGGAGTCTTTTTCTTTAATCTTTAATAGCAGCTCCTTTTCTTTTTTTGTTTAGCCTTTCTATTTATGATGTCCTGTTGTATTAGAAGGCCCCTCAATACGGCCTTACTAGCGTCCTACACAATACTATTTGGTAGTTCAGGGGTGGAGTTAAGTTCGAAATATTCTTTTAGGGCTTTCCTATATTTCTCGATGTCTTCAGATTTCTTTATCAAATCCTCCTTTAATCTCCATATCCTTGATGGTGATTTATAGCCTATATAGTATTCTATGAGTCCATGATCTGAGAATATTTTAGGTGTGAGTTTGATTTCGCCCATCGATGTAAATAAATTCCTAGTTGACCACAGCATATCAATCCTTGACCAGGAGCTTAATCCATTGGAATAATAAGTGTAGTCTCTTGCCCCCGGGTTCTGTTCTCTCCACCCGTCAATAAGATTTAAGTCCTCTAGCATACTAACTCCTTGTTTCGGAAGTTGGCCACTGTTTTTATCCTTTCTCTTCCCCCTCGATCGGTCCAGGGTCTTATCAATTACCCCGTTGTAGTCTCCTAAGATCAACAATTCATCATAGACTACATTTTCTATTTGTTTCTTCAGTTGCCTCAGGAATTTCACCTTAGGCCCATTGGGGGCGTAGATGTTGCATATTAGTACTTTTTTATTATTCCAAATTATTAAGACCCCCACCACTCTACCTTCCAGGTCTCTAAAGGCTAGTTCGGTCTTTATATTTTCCTGGATATATGTTACAACCCCTCTTTTCCTCTTGGTATATGCCGAGTAATACATGTTACCTAATTTTTGGGGGGCTAAATACGCTACATCATTATTTCTAATATGAGTTTCTTGTAGGGCTATGATCTGGGCTTTTTTAGCATGTAAGAAGTTGAATTTTCTTTTTCTTTTTTGGGGGATATTAATACCATTTACATTGTTTACAATACAGTTAATAGCCATAATATGACCTTTGCTTGTTTCCTTCTTCTTCTTCTTTCTTCTTCTGGGCTCTGGTTAGAGTTCTAGAGTTGAATTGGTCCACGGGTAGAAGTTTTGATGTAGATTTGGATTTGCCACCTGCTGCCCCTTGGGCCTCCATGTTATCTTCCTGGCCCGAATCGGTTTCTTCCTCTGAATCTGGATTGTGGCCGGATTCTATTATTTTTTTTATAGAAGAATTTTGCGCTTTCCTCTGTAGTAATCCAGTGTTTCTTGCTCTGCCAGGTCATCATGAGCCCTTCTTTCCTCTCCCACTGAAATTTTATGTCCCTGCTCTTTAATTCATTTGTGAGGAAGAAGTATTTTTTCCTCTTTTCCAATGTATATGCGGGTAAGTCCTTAAATACTTGAATTTTCCTGTTGTTGTAGGATATTGTGTTTTCGTTACTAAGCCTGAGAATTTCATCTCTTGTCACTTTGCGGTTGAACTGGACCAGGACATCTCTAATAGAATTATGTTTCCTTGAATATTTTGTGTTCAGTCTAAATACTCTGTCAAGTTCTCTCTCGACTTCAACTTGTGGGGACCGGGAAGTTTCAGCCAATATTTCGACCATCTTCCCTCTCAGGTCTTCCCTGTCCTCCTCTTCAATATTACGGAATCTTAATTGCAGGTCCTTTTCTCTAAGATTCCATTGTTCCTGTTGCTCTTTCAATCTTTGGCTAAGCAACTCGATCGGATTCTCCTTCTTTTTCAGGGTATCTTCCAGTTTATCCTGCCTTGACTCCAAATTAGAGTCCTTTTGTTTCATGGTCTTAAGTTCCTCCTGCATGCTTGTCATCTGGCTTTTTATTATTCCCAGTTCTTCTTTCAGATTGTTATTCATATTTTGCATTTCCTCATTCATCTTTTGCATTTCCCCCTTAATGAGTTATTCTTGTTCTCTCAGTATCTTTTCCTGATCTTTCATCAGTTTATCTTGCTCTGTTTGTTTTTGTGTCATTTCTTCCTGACTTTTTGATATTTTTATAATTTCCTGGAATAAATCATCGAGCGTCAATTCCGAAGCTCCGGAGCACTTCCTTCCTGGTGTTTTAGTGTCTTTTGGAAATTGCTTGCCTCCATCTGTCTTTCCCTTTCCATTCATGTCTGGTGATTCTACTGCCAAGACTTATGAGAAATTGAGGTATATCTCCTATTTTCCTTTCAGGCCCCCTTTCAGGCCTCCTTCTCTTTCGTAGGGTGTCACTCGGTGTAGTCTGAAGGTATATTGTGTCTCTATTGGTGATCTGGGGGAATTTTCTGGTAATAAGGGCCTTGGAGTCTTCAAGTCTTTATAGATAAAAATACTAATGGGAATATTAGGATAGAATTTAAGGGTTATCTTCAGGAATTGGCTTGTCAGGATAGTTGTTGGGGGGGATGGGGGGCTTTATTTTGGCTATTTGATTATTTGCCTGTTTCACTGGGTTGTTGATCCGGTGCTACTAATGTTCTTATAGGAGGAAATGGTTGGTGTATGCACACATCGCTTTGCCACCAGGTTCAACTCTCTGGTGCTTGTGTTACTTAATTTTTCAGGAGATTTCAGGCGGGCTCAGGCGGTTCTATATTTTCTTGGTTGAGCAGCCTGCAGGCTCTAAGCAAGAGTCTACTAACGAGTGTACAGGTCTATTAGGTCTATTAGATTGCGTTGGTCTGCTTTGATTTCTACTTTTTATGCCTTTCTTCCTAGTTTCCTGGCTCCTGGGCGCCCCCCAGTGTTCTTGCCAGTAAACTGCTGCGTTCTGTGAAGTTGCGGGGATATTGCAGGGTTGTGGCTTGTGGGTGTATTAACAGCTGCTCCTTCTAGGCAGGGAGTGGGTTCCCCTTCCCGCTGGACTCTCGCGCGGGTTTGTACCCACACACCCTCGCTGTCTTGGTTCTTCTGACGGCGCTTTTCTGGCTGTCGTTCCTGCTTCCCTTAACCTTCGGCGCCTCAGTCTCTGCTTTCTCTCTCGTGCTGGGCTCTCACTCCTCCCGCTTGAGGGGTAGCAGCTGATCGCAGCTGTTCGCCGCGGGGGCGCGCGGCTGCCTCCTCGCGCCTTCTCGCGCCTCCTCGCGCCTCCCTCTCTTTCTTCCTCACTGCAGCTCTCCCACTCCTCGCAGCTGAGCGCTATTAGGTTCCGGTTCTCCCAAACCGGTCTGTTATTTTGCTCTATTGCTTTCTGTTTTCTTCTTATTTACAGATTGTATGAGGTAGTCAAATCCCTGTTAAGGCCCCTTGGACTGTGGTTTTATAAGCCACCTCCGGTTCTTCTAAGTTCGAAATTTGAGTTCAGGGGGATGAGGAGGGCTGGTGCTCTACTCACATAGAGATTAAAAAGACGCCCTGCAAGCCTATTCAAGCCGCGGCTTGTTGAAGAGACTGGGGGCTTGTCACCTTGTCCTGGGGCTTCTTTAAGCAGGGGACCCCTTCTGTCCACTGTTAGTGGTTTTGTATTTCCACTAGCTCCCCAGTCTTTCTCCCTCCCAGGGGTTCACTTATGGAGCTCCTGGAAGAGCGACCGGCTGCCTTGCTCGCCTGACCGGAAGTGTTTTCAGTCAATGATTGATAGTGATAACTGCTGGATCTAATGACTGTGGTGGTAAATGGACTCTGGATATTAAGGTCTGAACCTTAAAGGAGCTGTTCATTGAGCTCAACCTATTCTGGGGATAGAGTTCATTATCTTAGGGCTCTTCCACACAGCCATATACCCCAGAATATCAAGGCAGATGATCCACAATATTTGTTTTCAACTAGGTTATCTGAAACCACACTGCCTTAAACCCAGTTCAATGTGTATTTTATACAATAAAATGTGTATTTTATATCTAAGGCCCCTTCTAAAGCCCCTTCCACACAGTTGTATAAAATCTTTATTGAACTGGATTATATGGCAGTGTGGACTCAGATAACCCAGTTCAAAGCTCCAGAGAAAGTTCATAGTAAAACACATACACACACATTGGTATTGGAGAAATCAGGTGCCACTGCTGGTTGAATTCATATACTGTAGATCCCACTTCCAAAGATTTGTGTGTTTTAATGGGAACCTCATCCCATTTCAGGGGAGAAAGTGGATAGAAACCAACATCTTAGTGATGCAGTCCATGCCTTTCTTTGCTGTTTAAAAATGCAGAATTTAGTCTCGATCATATGTGATAGACTCCTATGTCTCAACAGAAACCAACTGCTTCTGTCGCTTTCTTTTCCTTTCCTTTTTAAGAAAAGATAAACTATGCAATAGCAGAAGTGGAAAATCTTGCAATTCTGGAAAAGCAAGAACTAGCAAATTCACATGACTTTTGTTTCCCCAGGATTGTATGGTTCAAGATTGTCACCATGGATGAACACATACGATTGCCCACTTTAATGCCCACAAGGAAACATCATAAAACAAGACTACATAGAGAAATCCAACTGTTGCCATAACATCTTAAAGTGTGCATCTATTCCTGCTTCTAAGCACATAGAGACATCTGGAGTCAATAGCTATCCACCAGTTCAAAAAATGTCCAGTTTCTAAACACTTTTAAAAAGGAGTCCCACAGGCAACCCCCGGAAATAGTATTGTGTTGTTTGATGGCCTCTGTAAGACTCTGGTTTTAAAATGTTTAGAAACGGGGGAAGTCTGCATATGATGCAGTCTTATACTGTATTAGAGTATATTAGTGTACACAAACACATCAATGTATTGAGCACAGAGAAAGTAAGTTTTCAATATCTAGTCCAGTGCAAAGCCTTGCATATGTATTCTGATCCAAATTTAGTTTCTGACCCATCTTCAGAGCAACTCCTCCCCCCTCCCACACATACATCATTACTACATTACATTGTAGTAATGCCACAAGGTTCTTTCTAGGATATGAACACCCGTAAGGCTGAGAGATCTTTACTTAGAAATAGAAGGAGATGTCATATGAAACAAAAGTACTAGAAGGTATTTTGTGCTACAGAAGCCGTTTCACCTGCAATAGAATTCAGTGAGTCTAGGAATTTCCCTAAACTGAAAACCTCTCTCTCTCAGTTGGAATGCAGTTCTAGCTGGGAAATGTTGGATTTTTTCAGGTTACACAGATGAACCATTTTAAAAACACCTTCATCTTTTCAAGACTAAGTTTCAAGTCACTGTTTCCCATTAATTCCATTAACATACTCAAGCACTAGGTTAGCACTTCCACTGCTTCCCTTGAATCATTCATTAATCATGACCTTACCCATTCAAAGGCAGACTTTGCAACACTAGACTACATTGCAGCAAGACATCAAGGAGTCTCTTTATTTTCCTGTCCCATTTGGAATCATTCTGTGTTTTTATTGCATACTTCTTGCAGTTAATGTCATGTGCTGAAATGTCTTTTTTCTAGCAAAGGCTTGACCTTCTCTTAACCCAAGTCTCTTTTTCCACTGCATGAATTTATCTTGGGATTGTGGCAGGTCATATGGCTCTCTCTAAAGATATAGTTCTTATTGATCCATAGATCATCTGTCAAGGCAATGCAATACGAATAGAACAAATCAAGCTCTTTGTTCCTGTTCCCAGTAGACCAAGGTCAACACCTCTGGAAGGAA
Organism: Anolis apletophallus; assembly: GCA_030556195.1. Taxonomy (NCBI): domain Eukaryota; kingdom Metazoa; phylum Chordata; class Lepidosauria; order Squamata; family Anolidae; genus Anolis; species Anolis apletophallus. The sequence goes on along the minus strand of JARBWK010000004.1, from coordinate 125,212,560 downwards.
GTCCCTGCATTTCCCCATCAGTCTTCCCCATGATGTGGCCTTCAAATCATTTATGCTTGCAGAAAATTCTAATATGTTTTCTGGGTACACTTTTCTCTGCTCTTTTTATCAGTGTACTTAACGCAGGAGGACCTCATATTTTTTTAATATATTTAACTGAACACATTTCGCCCCAAATCTGCAATGTAAGATTTTTCCATTTCTCTCTCTCTCTCTCTCTCTCTCTCTCTCTCTCTCTCTCTCTCTCTCTCTCTCTCTCTTTCCTCTCTCTCTCTCTCGGTAAATCCAATTCATTTTAAAGAAATAAAGCCACATTGATTACAGATTGTAGTCATGGTTCAAGGAAAAGGAGGTGATACCCATTTGTGTCATTGTACTTCCTCCTCCCACCTCATTTGAAGTGCATGCTTTCAGAAACTAAATTGGGCATGATGTGCCCCTTTCACAATAATATTCCCAGGTGCAAATTAAGATAAAGGTAACTAATTAGGCATGTGTCTATTTTCATGAAAGTAATTAGCCATCATTATGTGTTTTCCTAATAACAGCCGAGTGAGTGCTTTCATGTAGCATTTTTATAGAAATTTATCATTGTAGAAATGCAATGTTGAATCAAAAAGTGAGTTTCAGACAACTCCAGGGATAAACTGGATATCTGGGGGGGGGGGGGTTTGGAGTGGGGTTTTTTTCAATGCATTAGACTATTTTCCATTTAACCCAAACTGGGCAAATAATCTAATGACCACATCAATCTGACGACTGAGGCACAGGCCTTCTACTTAATTTTTTGCATGATACTTTCACTGTAGATTGGGTGTCTCATATCGTAGGGCCTAATGGCCCTCAATTGTATTCTCCCTCGTTCCTTTCTTTATTTTAACAACATTCCCTCTCTGCAGCACCCAATGTGACTTACAAAGTAGATTAAGAGAAAATACACCTAATATCCATCATAAATATTAAAGCAGATTTCAAAAGCAATTAAATTATAATTATAATAGCACAACATTGAAAAGGTTTCAAAGCACTTAACACATGAGGGTAAAAATATATCCCCTGCCCCTATTACAATATTCTTTCACAGCAACCAGTTAATGGCCAAACACTTCTTGACATAGTAATAAAACATTTAAAAGGGTCACTGCCTGCCATCAAATGGAGAACTGGGAGTGGGACAACTTAGCTGCCTGAAGGAGAGAGTTGCATAGTTTTGGACCAGGCAGGCACTGAAAACTCCCTCTCTCATGTTATCATCAAATGTGAAAGCGATGAATATATAGGCTTATATAAGGATGTACAAGGAACTAGTCTGGATCCAAACTTTAGAGGGCTTGATACATCATCACCAGAACTTTGCAAAGCTCTCGGAAACAAACTGATAGCAAAACCGGGTTGTTGTGAGTTTTCCGGGCTGTGAGTTTTTTTGTGCTGTATGTATGATAGCCAAACATTTGTAATAATTGTTGATTTCTCTTTCTCCAATATTTATACCCCCTTCCTTCCTGTTCAGTCCTGTTTGACTTATGATACGTTCAGCATACAAGCTAAACAGATAGGGTGATCCCTATGAACCATCGAGATGTTTAAGATCATCTGGAGAGGCCCTGCTCTCGGCCCCGCCTTCTTTGCAGGCGCAACTGGCGGGGACGAGAGACAGGGCCTTTTCAGTGGTGGCTCCTCAGCTTTGGAATGCCCTCCCTAGAGACATCAGATCGGCCCCCTCCCTCCTGACATTTTGCAAGAAAGTCAAGACCTGGCTGTTTGAGCAAGCATTTGCTAATGAAATATAAAGGTTTAATTAGATATATGGAATGACGATGATGTGACGGAAACTGATTTCAACATGACGCTGAGACTGTAATTGTATGTTTTTAATTGTTAATTTGTTGTTATATGGTTAATTTTTTTGGTTTGTTTGCTTGTGTTGTATTGAGGGTAGAGATTGCCTTGTGTAAACCGTCCCGAGTCGCCTTCTGGCTGAGAGGGGCGTTATAGAAATGTGACAAATCAATCAATCAATAAATAAAATTGAAAATTCAAAGCTGTTAATTTTTCCATTTTCTGTTCTGATTATAACCTCTTGTCCAGAGTACAAGATATGCAACAGAATACTCAACTTTGTGGCATATCCATTTCTTCGCATGTGATTCATAGTTTATATGATTTACATAATTAAAGGCTTTACTTTGATTTATACAGTACAGGCTGATTTTCTTCTGCATTTGTTTTTGTTGTACACCATTACTCAATGCATCTTTGCAATATGATAGCCAGTGACATTTCCTTTCCTGAACACCAGCCATTTCTCACTCCACCATACGATTAAAAAAAATTGTAAAATTTTGAGAATTGCCTTGCTTGCATTGGAAACTATTGGAGTGCACATTTTTAGAAACTGCAGTATATATCAAGTGTTTCCAATCTGTGTGATACTGTTTTGTTTTCCATATCTCCATCTCTTCCCCTGTCTTGTGGAACTCCTTACCTCCCCACTTGCATGACTTGCAACCCCTTGCTCGGGCACTCAAGACCTGGCAGAGGTTTTAATATTTAATACAGTCTATTCAGTATTGTGTAATGTGTTTATGCAATTGTTTTATGTAAATCGCCTGGAGCATTTTAATGGAGGGCGATTAACAAGTGAGAAACTGATGATGATGATGATATTTTTGACAAAAGTTAGTGAGAATTGGAGTAGATTTTGTTTATGTAGCTTGAAGTAGCTGCATTGGTAAACCATCTGTTCTCAGAGATTTATTTTTCCCAAATGTTCTTAGTGTAACTTCTGTTTAACTTCTTAAAATTGGAGGTTTATCCTCAAATGGTTCATCCTACAACATATCTGTCATCCTTCTTACTCCTTTTATATAGCTATTCAGTGTATTGTTTCCATCATGTTTTTTGGGGGGAGGGGGATTGGTCATGTAATGCATTCCCCTACTAGTTGCAGAGCATCCCCATTCTTCATTTAAATTTCACTTTGAATTCTTGGATCTTGCAGAAAAGTTATTTTGTTCTTCCTTTATTGTTGTCATTTCCAATTTCAGTGCATTGGTAATTATCATAGTTCTTTTTCCAGCACACAAGTCTTTGAATAGTTACATCCAGGATTCTGGCTATTTCTGTCATCTTTTACTTTCACTTATCATTTGTACTTAACTGCTTGAAAAGTTTCACCTGCCATCTATGAGGAGGTTGTCAGTCTTTTTGGATACAGATAATATCTTTTTGCATTCCCCCCTGACAATATCCCTGGCTTCAGCCAAGAGTTCTTCTCACTCTCAGTATAACCATAAATCTATTTTTAATGATTTTCTGTTGGTTATATTTTAGGATGCTGATTGATTCATCTTCAGCTTAATTCGAATTTGAAATTGATATTTTGAAATTAGCAGGACATGGATTGTGCCCAAATTCATTGTTAGTCTTGATTTTGCAAAGAGAATGAAGTTCCTCTGGCTTTGTCTTCCAGTTACATAATCGATTTGATTTCTGATTTGGTCAGACTTTGCATTATATCCTTTGATCGTTTTTGCTACACCTATCCTTGCTATGATTGCCATGAAGCTCTCAATGGTGCAGGACTGCTGACTGAAAGGTTGGGGTTCGAATCCAGGTAGTGAGGTGAGCTCCCATCTGTCAGCTCCAGCTTCTCATGTGGGGACATGAGAGAAGCCTCCCACAGAATGATAAAACATCTGGGTGTTCCCTGGGCAAATTCTCTCACACCAGAAGTGACTTCGCTCCTGACACACAAAAAAATATTGCCATTCAATTTCTTCTTAGATTTCCATTTCCTTAATAAAATTCTGTCTCAAAATGCCCTGGATGGCCATAGTTCTCTGATATGAACACAAAGGTTAAGGAAAACCCCTGTAGGTTGCCTATAATCCTCAGTGCTAAGGGTGTGAGCTAATATACAGTACATGGAACACAGGAATATAACATGAACACTCTATCACAATATAACAAGTACAATACAAATGAATGTGATATACTGAAGTCTCTGGGGGCTGAACCTTCTAACAAAAGTCCTGCAGCACCTATAATGTGAATGCATGGACTTATGATATATAGTCAATCCGCCGCAATTGCATCAAGTAAATCCAAAAGTCCCGCAATGAGACACAAACTCCAATCCAGGTTACCACCTATTGCATCATCAAAGAGGTCCCGGAGCTTGCTAGCATTACGTGTGTATCAGCCCGGTATCTGCTGTGGCAAGGTCTCGCGATGTTACATGTGTAGTGGCGTGATGTCCTCTATGGCGAAATATTGCGATATTTCATAGAATTTGCCCTGGGGGTGATTACAGAATTCATAACAAAGTACTCCCTCATAGATGAATAAAGGGGATACTGCTCCAATTGTATCGGTCTATGTTCAATTGGGTATAGATCAAAATGAGGACACTGTTATTTAGGGCTCCTCTGAGCATTGGCGCATTTGTGTGCGCCCTTGCAGCTGTGTAATACTGCTTGCCGTAAACCCGGAAGTAGTGTCTCTCATCCTAGTTCCAGTAGAAGATAAGGAGAAAAAATATATAATAATCCTGTGGTAATCCGGTATGCATTCGTAGCACTGTCAACGTCTAAGTCAATCAACAAGCGTCAATGTGTCCCGTTATCAGTGATCCAAGCCGCACTATTCCCCAAACGTAAAGACTCATATAATGAATCGGAAGATGTAGTTCATTCTTATGTAACTAATCCAAAATTTCAATATGTTGTGTGGTGTGGAGTGACATGCAAAGTGGGTCGACGAGGAGTTATCTGCAAGCCAAATATATTCCAGGTGGTCTGGTACCCACTCGTTTCGCCATAAGAATATAGAATTGGCTTTTTCAAGGCCTCATCAGTCACTTAAGCCACTTAGACATCACAAAGTCAATGAATCCAAAGATTTAGGCACATGGTCCAGCAGTATGTACTGCTCTAAAGGTAAGAACTTTTTTCACTCCTGAACATATCAACAGCTGAATGCCCTTTCAGTTTGAGTCCAATTGTGTTATTAGATGTTAGAGGTACTCATGATTGCCTTCTGCTATGTTGAGGGCCATCTGACCATAGGAGTTTCATCTTCTGGGGTTGACTGTTGTTTCATTTTGTATCCTCTCATTTTTCGGATTTTCATAATAAAATATATTTAAAATGGGTTTATCACATTGCTTTCTGCACAGTATTAACAAGTGTTCACTATGATGCTACTGACATAGTTTCATGTATTGCTGTCATTGCTTTATGATGACCTTTCCATAGGGTTTTCTTGCTGAAATTTGTTCAGGCAATGGTTGTTATTGCTTTCCTCTGACACGGAGAAAGAATTACTTGACCAAAGTCACACAGCTATGGCTGAATCAAAGCCTGGATTCAAAAACCATAATGTAATGCTCAGACCACTATCCTAGGCACACTTCTAAACCATAATATCTGAAGAGATTACTTCCTGAATCATAGGCTAAGTGGGGGGTGCGCTTCTACTTGTATCAACCCTTCCATGAGACCACTTTAAGAAATATATCAAATAAGGTGCAGGCCTGTCTCTTCAACATCATCAATTTTCCTCTTGTGTATGACTTTAAGATTGCTTCTGAGGAAGACATCAGCAGCTTTCAAAACTGACATATTTTGTATTTTGTAACTTTTGATTGGCCTAATAAATAGTCACTGTGATGTAAATTTTGAATTATGTTGCATTTTTCTGAATTATATGGATTCCCTCCCAGCTTATAATATACTCATAAACAACCAAATCTAGAAATAACTCATTTGTATTTTGCCTCCGTTTTCACACAGAAGGACAGACAACATATGCCTGCAGCTGAGTCAGTTTTTTCAGGGAGGGAATTAAAAGAATTAAAACGGATAGAGATAAACAAGGAGGATGTTCTCACATGCCTTACTAAACTAAATGTCAACAAATCACTAGGTCCAGACGGCATCCACCCCAGAGTTCTTAAGGAACTCAAGTGTGAAATTGCTGAACTTCTAGCTAAGATATATAACCTTTCTCTAAGATCAGGCACTGTACCCAAGGACTGGAGGGAGGCAAATGTAACACCGATCTTCAAGAAAGGATCCAGAGGTGATCCAGGAAATTATAGACCAGTCAGTTTAACCTCAGTTCCAGGCAAAGTGATGGAAACCATTATTAAAGAAAATATTACTAGGCACATAGAAGAACAGGCATTGCTGAAAGAAAATCAACATGGTTTCTGCAAAGGCAAATCATGTCTTACTAACTTGTTAGAATTCTTTGAGGGTGTAAATAAACACATAGATAAAGGGGACCCAATTGATATTGTTTACCTTGACTTTCAAAAGGCTTTTGACAAAGTCCCTCACCAAAGGCTCCTAAATAAGCTCTTCAGCCATGGAATCAGAAGACAGGTCTTGTCCTGGATTGGAACCTGGCTAAACTGTAGGAAACAAAGGGTGGTAATAAACGGACATTTCTCTGGGTGGAAAGAGGTGAGAAGTGGTGTACCCCAAGGTTCAGTTTTGGGTCCGTTACTTTTTAATTTATTCATTAATGATCTGGATGTAGGAGTGAATTCTGAGGTAGCAAAGTTTGCAGACGACACTAAATTGTTCAGGGTAGTTAAAAATGAAACTGATTGTAAAGAGCTCCAGAAAGATCTCTCGAAATTGAGTGAATGGGCAACAAAGTGGCAAATGCATTTTAACCTAAACAAGTGTAAAGTCATGCACATCGGGGCAAAGAACCCCACTACACCTACCAATTGATGGGGGTCAAAGCTTTCGAGACAAACCAGGAAAGGGATCTTGGGGTCTTGGTGGACAGCTCAATGAAGATGTCTACCCAGTGCGCAGCAGCAGTGAAAAAAGCAAATTCTATGCTAGGCATGATCAGAAAGGGAATCGAAAATAGGTCAGCAAATGTTGTATTACCTCTCTACAAATCGATGGTAAGGCCACATTTGGAGTACTGTGTACAATTCTGGTCTCCGCACCTTAAGAAGGATATAACGGAACTGGAAAAGGTACAGAAAAGGGCAACAAGAATGATCCAAGGGATGGAGCGGCTCCCTTATGAAACCAGGTTGCAACGCCTTGGTCTTTTCAGCCTTGAAAGACGGCGTTTAAGAGGTGACTTGATCAAAGTGTATAAAATCATGCATGGGATAGAAAAGGTGAATAAAGAAAAATTATTTTCTTTTTCACAAAACACTAGGACTAGAGGGCACTCCCTGAAGCTCCAAGGTAGGAAAATTAGGACTAATAAGGGGAAATATTTCTTCACCCAGAGGGTCATTGGGTTATGGAACTCACTTCCAGAAGAGGTTGTGACAGCTGCCAGCCTGAACAACTTCAAGGCAGGATTAGACAGATTCATGGATACCAAGTGTATCGGTAGTTACTGGAAAGGACATTCAAGTGCCACCTCGGAGTTGGTTGAGGCAGGCAGGATTTCCCTGGGTACTGGTTGTGGGGGGTCGGGAGCAGGTCAGGGTTTTGCCCTCCCTTCTGCTCGAGATCCCCGTGTACAACTGGTGGGCCACTGTGTGATACAGAATGCTGGACTAGATGGGCTGAGGTCCGATTCAGCATGGCTCTTCTTATGTTCTTATGTATTTAAGTATATTTAGTTCCTGGGTAGTCAATACAATTAAACTTGCATTGAAATGTTTCAGATGAATTGAAGTCTGGATTTCACTCTGAAGTTTCGCCAAGTTTTCTATATAAATGCTTTCTTTAAATGGTGAGAAAATGCAGTCCTCCAAATGAAAACCCAGGATATCAATTAAGTTCCAATAACATCTGTGATTTCTTTAGGGAGAATGTAAATCATTTTCTTCTGACATGACACTGGGAGTTCAATTCCAATTGATCAGCGCTGCTCCAAAATTAGCCAGCAGGGAACTTGAGCAAATTATTTGAATAGTGACTCTGAGCCTTGTAACTTCCTACGCTCACCATGGGTCTCTTGAACTCAGCAGGTATATCTTTTGGCAAGGGGAAGAGTTTCCAACCGTGAACGGGATGGACTTCAAAGATTAGTTAGAAAAAAACTATGAATGGTGACACAAACGATTCTTAAATGTTGCAAATCCAATAGAAAAGAAGAATGTACTGGGTGTACTGTATGAGAATTACTGCTAACACAATATTATTTACCATATTCAAAAAGGTTTTGAGAAGTGTTAGTAATTTTTTTCAGTGTTGTTAAGCACTGCTAAAATAAACCACTTATTTATTTGCATTGCCTTAGCCTGTCTTTACCTGTCCATTTCAACATTTTCAATCAATACACAAGATTGGGTAGCATTGCTGAGAAATCATCCTATTTGTGGCATATTCCTTATTTGGGTGGGATCGGCCATTTGATCAATATCCATAGATGTGAGGAGAAATAGCATTAATGTGGGAAACAATGCTGAACCAGTATCAATCAGGTAAAACAAGGGCACTGCACTGATACTTAACAATTCAAAGTAGTGAATATATGATACAATGTTACCAACTTTGCCTTAAAAATTGACTTTTTTAAAATGGAAATTTTTAAAACTTTTTTGCTGAAATTCTACGTACACCTAAAATAAAATCAAACATAATAAACTGCATTCTATCAAAACACCAAAAGAAACAGCAACATAAGAAACAATATAAACTGTAATACTTACTAAAAAAAGAATGCATAAAAATTACTTCCAATTACCCTCTCTGTGATTATCTGATAATCCCTAAACTTCCACTTTCACCATCTTATGCATCACATAAATCAAGTGATCTATAAATTTAATTCACATGAATCATCATAACAGATAATAATCTTATTACTTTCATTTGTTCACAAAAAAAGGGTTTCCATTCATCTAAAATTATTACCAACAACTTCTCTCTGATCAAAGCAGACAATCTCTGTCAACACATTCTGTTTTAATCAGCGGTCTTCCTTAAAGGTAATACATTGCTTTTCTATTTCTGAGCATATAATAATTAGGCCTGGGTAGGTTTGGTCAGAATGCTGTTAAATCGGAATGAATTCGGATTAAATCCATTTTGAAGCAGGTTCGAAGATATTTAAGGAACCCAGAAGTAAATTTGCCAATTCGCCACCATTGCCGCCATTTTTTCCCAATCCAGGCAGTGGATCGGAAAGGAATTAGTCTTTGATTCCCGCCCCTCCTGAGGTAGTTTCCCCTCATTGGCTGGAGGCAAACAGCTCTAAGGATTGCAAAAGGTCCTGTAGTTTAGCAGCAGTTTAAATCTTGTGGTTTCCTTCCCTGGCAAGTGGCGATGCAAAAAGGGATGAGGTAGGTGTGGCTAAGCACAGCTATTCTTGAAGGCCACGCCCCCAGAAGACCACAGTAGAGATTGCAAAAGGTCCTGCTGTTAAACTAAATATCAATATAAAATAAACTGAATCTACAAATGTGTCTAAAGGGAAGACAGCAAAGCCTTTCCCTGTAATAAACCCTTTCCCTGCAGTAAAGATAGCATGTGTTCACCACAAAGGGGGAGCCTCCATGACTCTCCGCACCTTCCTTTTCAGCAAAATGTGTGTCTTGGATTCCCATTCCCTGTCTCTTGCTGTTTGCCATTATTTGCCACATTTTTTTTATTTTTCCATTTCTCCCTGGCAGGGATTGAACCCACAGACTTCTGTTTATTAGACCGGTGCATTCTCCCTGAGCCACACTAGCGCTGTACTAAAACCAAGTCAGAATTTGTATTTAATCTGGATCAGTCTATAAAAACTTTTTATAAAAACTTTGAAAATTTTCCAAAAATCCATGGATATGTCAAAAGTTATGAAATTTGGTGAGCTAGCAGTGATCCTGTAGCAACCCAGCCTCCAGTGCAGCCAGGGGGGGGGGGTCCGGTGCCACCCCGGGGGTCCCAATTGCCCTGGACCCGATTGATGGAGATACAGCTGAAGTGGATGCAGGGGCTGATGGGCCTGCATCTCCTACAGACAGTTTGCAATGGGACGACATCTGGCCCGAGGCTTACGAGGAGGGGGAAGGTCAATCTGACACAGATTCAGATAATGCATATGAGAAACCAGGTGGGCATGGTTCCCAGGAACGTATCTGGGAACCAGCGGGGGATGAGCTGATGGAAACTGAAAGGGAGGAAGTTTCTCAAGAAGATAGCGAGCCAGCTGCGGCTCGGCCGGGAAGGAGTTTTGACCGTAGAAGAAGCATTGAGGCCAATAGAAAGGAATGGAGGCGAAGCCTAGAGCGGTGCTGGTCTCACAAAGGAGGGAATTAAATATACGTTCCGTGGGAATGGTTCCTCAGTTGGTCAGCCACTTCTGATCTGAAGGGAGTGAAGCGACCTGGTTCCTGGAAACCATAGGCTGGCAGCCTTGCCAAGAGTTACCTTGGACCTTGTATTTTCATGGACCTTGCCTTGTTGAATTTCACGGATTACTTTGCCTAATTGAACTTTGCTTTGTTTTTATAGACCTTTGCATTTTGATTGATTCTTAATTTTTGACCTTTGGACTCTATTTGCTTTTCTCTAAATCTTTCAGACATTTTATCTTTTTCACCTGTTCTTAATTACTCAATAAATAGTTAATCGACTACCGTCTCTGTGTGTGTAATTAAGGGGCCGGGCCTAGTCCCAGCATTGTGACAGATCCATGTGTTCTACAACTTTAGCGAGTTTCATTACGATAGGTCTAAAAATTAGGGAGGGACAATAATTGAGGGACAATAATTGGCACTGGGGAAACAATGAAGTTTCCCCAGTGCCAGTGCTGTTTCTTTCCTACTGTGCATGTGTGTCTGCCATCAACGAAGCAATTCCAAAATTTCAGAAATTTTGAACTTTTCCCCCCGGAAATTTCAAAAATCATTTCAAAATCGAATCACCAACACCCCCTATATCCAAAATGAGTTTTGAACCATTTTTTTAATCAAACAGTCCTAATAATAATCTTGCTGCAATGGTCATATACAGGCAACCTCTGAGTTATAAACGTAAAACTTACAAATGACTCGTAGTTAAGAAGGGGGGGCAATAGGAAGTGAGAGAAATCTACCCCTCGGAATGGACATTTACTCCTGAAAGAGTTTTCATGGGGAAAAGGGGGTCTCAGCTCAAGCTTGATCACTAATCCTTGTTTCCACAGCAAGCCAATTTTTTTCAAAATCCGATTATCACAACGAAAGAAAGTGAGGTGAAATCTTTTGAACAGGGGCACAGACAGCAAAACAAAGAACATGTGGGTGTTAACCCTCCCTATGAGATATATATATATATATATATATATATATATATATACACACATATATACATTATATATATGGCATTTTATTTACAAAATGTACCTGTTCCAACTTACATACAAATTCAACTTAAGAACAAACCTAGAGAACCTATTTTGTTCATAACTTGGGGACTGCCTGTATTGAAGAATTTTTCCATGAATTTCCACAATAATCAAATAGATTATCCATCAATTCCAGAAGAAAAAGTCCAGAGTTTAATTGCATATTAGATTTAAGATTTTTCTGCACTGATATGTGTATTTACATCCACTACCTCTTAATCCTTTTTTTTATTTTCCACACTTCCAAGAACCATTAGCAGTTCCATTGCACAGCTTCTCAAGTGATATATTCTACCAATGCATCATTTAATGAAAAAATGCTCTAGTGGTTCTCAACTTGTGGGCCCCCAGGTGTTTTGGCCTACAACACCAATAAATCCTAGCCAATTTACCAGTTAGGATTTCTGGGAGTTGAAGGTGAAAACATTTGGGGACCCACAAGTTGAGAACCACTGCTCTAGGATCAAAAGGGAAAAAAGTCAATTGTTTTGACCAGACCTTTCTCCATTGTTCTATTTGTGTACAGATGTGACCAAAATCCTACAAAAAACCTGCATTTTCCAGTGGCTGTCTAGCTGTGAATACTGCAGTTATTGGGTTCAGTTACAATATTGTGACTACCATCCCAGCCTTGGCCTAGTTCCTGCGGGTTTTGTGTGGGCACTGCACAGCAAAACCAGTTTGCTTTAATCCACTTCCAAACCGGATTATAATGTTTGTATAGAAACATCCTTTAGATCCCTATGGACACATATACACTTATCACTTAAGTCAGCTGTGTATTAAAGAAAGTAGATTCACTATGTACATGATTATACATGAAATCCTGGAAGCACAAACCACAAGACACAGATGCTCATGGAGGGCTTTCTTTGCCACACCTTTGAGTTCATTCATTTATTGTCTAGCCGCCATAGTTTCAAACTGCATTAAATGGTCAGTGCAGATGGGAACTATGTCACAATGGTCGGACATATTTGCATTTGATGCATTTTTTTTTAAAAAAGAACCATTAATGCAGTAGACCTCAGAAAATTTAGTGTGCAAAGTTATTTTGCTCCAAGTGTTAATTTTAGTTGAGTATGTTGAGGAGAACATTCTAGATGACTGTACTTTTGGGGCTTTTTCAGTATTTCCAGTAACATCCAGCTTCTGGAATCAATATAAGAAAATATCAATAAGCACTAACTTATTTAAATTCTTTAATGAGCATTATTTATTTTTTCACTGGAATACTCAAACAAGATTTTGTTGTTTTCTGAAAGTTGCCTATATAATTACATTCTTAAGTACATTGTATTGTTTCTTATAGAGTTTATTTGTTCTTTCCTGGAGGTAGTTATTCCTACCTGCTATAGTTCTTTCCATCAGCATCTCAATTGACAAAACAGCAGGTATGACTAAAAAGAAAAGCTAACTTTCTTGCCAGATGTCGTATTTTTCTCTAAGGCTGTGTCTCAGTTTGAGCAAACATGGACTTACAGCCTGAGTGGTTTTCTGCTGCTTTATCGGAGCCTTTGGTGTGTTTAATCTCTCTGGGTTTTTTTTTCTAAAGCAAAAACTGAATGTATTGTTTGGTACAATCTTGGTATTTTATTCTCACCATGAAAAAAATGAAGAATCTTTAAATAAAAGCAAAAAAGCAAACTCCATAAAATGGTCCAGAGATTTCCTTGTTTAAACTCCATCTGAATGCCTCTGGCTATGAAACTGGTATGTCAATAGGGCTCAGATTTGCCAACTGTTGTTTCAATTTTCTTCTGTAGATAGTACAAAAAATGTACGACCTTATCTCTGCTGACGTGTAGAGCCTTGCTCAAACTCCTCTAGCAGGAGATAGCTATGAGTTTCAGGTTTTGCTTGTGTGTCAAAATAAACTTTTGGCTGTTTTGTGCAAAGCTCTTAAGGAGTAATCCTCATACAAAGTGCTATAAAGCCATGAAAATTATGGTGCAACTAACTAAATGAAAGTGTGCCACTATGAAGATGAATAGGATAACCTGACTCAGATTTCTGAGGACATAGAACCTATAGCTTCCTGGTAGGTGTATAGAAACTAGAAAGGAAAACAACAGATTCAGAAATCCATAATTGTTCTTATATTTTCACTATATTGTTAGGCTTATCTTCGCTCATACTGTACATTTACATAATCTTAGATCTGCACACTTGTCTCAAGACCAAGTTCAAGTTCACTTCATTATGGTCAATGACCAGCTCATGACCAAACTAAGCCAGCAAAAAAGGGGAATTTAGATATTTCAAATGGGTAATAACTTTGAGAAGAGTGTGTGTGTTTGATAGATCATGCTGATGTGGCACTGTGTGTTTAATTAAGGAATCACTTCCTCCTTAATATAAATAGTGACATGGCATACCACATCAGCTACTATACTAGATGGAAACATTATACCCACATGTTCCAGCCAGTGGCAGAATGGACGTCCTTCTCCCTGTGTAGTTGATACCTAGTAATGTAGGTTGGAGGGGGAGTTATGACTGTGATAAAATTGTCCCATTCATGCCTAAACTGAGTGCAAAACAGTTATTAATGAATAGATCGAGATAACATTCATTTTCAATTTACTCACCATTGTGATACTATTTGCACAATTTTATCATCCTATCCCAGTCTACTTTACCAGGCATCAGCTCCATGGGAGAAGGAACTCTATTTTAGTGATCAGAACATAGCTGAATTATATTTACATTGGGATTGAAGTAATCTGGTCAGGAAAGGACATTAAGTTATACCTTGTAATTTAAGAATAGTGTAAGTACAGCTGATGTAGAATACTAGCCAGCACACTTTGCTCAGCAGAATTTTCTAAAGAGTAGTTATTAGGACTACTACTGTCTTCTTGTTTAAACCATGCACATTGTGAGTGACTTCTCCATCACACTTTTCCTTCAAACTTCACCTCCCCAAGATAACTGCAGATATTATCTCACATGCCTATATTTTACATATATTTTTCAGTGGTTTCTAACCAAAAAATATTTATTTGGTGTTTGGAGCTAGAAATTGTATTCCACAATAGATACTTATCTTTTACAATTGATCTTTTGTGATCTCTTAGCTACATCACTCGTTTCTGGAGCTTGGCATACAGATGCTTGGCACACAAGACAAGAGAAACAGGAGTGACAACTGAATTATCTGGGGGAGGAAGACAGTATTCAGGTAGGCACGAGTTTATCAGGAGAGAATACCTCAACTCGGCAAGAAGTGCAAGGACTCAACAAAGATACAGGAAAGACATTTAAATAAGCAGCTAGAGGAAATGGCCCATGATCTTTGTTGTCTCTATACTAATGCACAAAGTATATTAGTCTCCTCTGGGAGAGATAATGCAGAATAATAATAATAATAATAATACTAATAATAATTTGCATCTTTGAACCCTGGTGGGATGAGTCCCATGATAGGAATGTAGTAATAGAGGAGTACAAACTATTTTGGAAAAATAGACCAAAAAGAAAAAAAGAGGAGGCACAGCATTTTATAGCAAGGAAGTTTCCACCTGTGAGAAGGTCCATAATGTAAATCCCGGAAACCAAGTTGACAGTGTCTGGATAAAATTAAGGAGGAAAGAAACAACATGGATGTCATTGTGGAGGTGTACTACAAATCTCCAGGCCAGATTGAAGACCTAGATTATAGCATCCTAGAGCAGATGACTTCATATTCAGAAAGGAAAGGTGCCATAGCAATAGAAGATTTTAACACTCCTGATATTTGTTGGAAGACAAACTCTACCAAGAATGGGTTGTGAACCCCCCTGAGCCTTTCGAGAAGGGTGGTATATAAATCAAAATAATAAATAAATAATAAATAATGACAGGTCCAACAAATTCCTCACTTGCTTTGCAAACAATTTTATGAGGCCTATGTGATAGGAGTGAGTGAGAATAGTTTCAGTTTGTATTTGGACAGAAGTTATCAAAATTCGCAAATTCTGAATATGGACGAAAGCCTAACTGTCAAATTGACTCACTTTGACAGTAAATGAATTGAAAGAAGGTATGCTCGTTATTAACAATGAACATAGCACAGTCCCTCCCTTTCTTCCTTGGTTCCTCCCTCTGTTCATTATGTATATTGAGTCACAGTGGCAGAAAACATAGTGACAGTCAGTCTAGTCATTATTTTGCATTTTTCATAATTTTCCAGTGCTAAAGTGATTCCACATTATTAAGGAGGGCCCAGAAAAATATCTCGAAAAAGTGTGTGTGTGTGTGGGGGGGGGGGGGGGGGGAATCCTCAAATTCACATTTTTTTCTTTAGATCAGGGGGTGAAGTGAAACAAAAAGAGACAAACTTAGAATTCTCCTCAGAAAAAAATGACTTCTGAAGAATGACTTGAGCACAATGATAACATTCCTGACATATGAGGAGATGAACCCTACTAATGACCAAAGATGTACTATACAATTCTGTTTGGGAGTAGAATGGGATTCTTCAGTCACACATTGGCAATGTCTTCTTGGCTTCCTTTTAAGGCATGCAGGCATTGGTTGATACACATCCGTGGGTTGCATGATGACATCTTTCAGACAAGGTATGGTTATCCATTAGGGACAGATCCAAATTCTTTTAGTTACTAAAGTTGTTGTGGTTCTTGTTTTATTTTATTTTATTCATTTGGGATACTAAGCAAAAATACTTTCTGATTCAAAGGAAGACAGCTACATAGATGTTAATTTTCAAATGTACACATAAATGTTTCATTTAGCACCATCTTGCCTTTGTATACAAGAATCTACTATTAATACAGACAGTTGTTTCATTTATGAAGATCTTCAGGGGGAAAATAATATGCATTCTGAATAACATGTTGCTCATTCATGCACACTCCTCCTCCAATGTCTCATATAATTTACACTACACAAACGCTTTCTTATAGCTTGTTTTCCCTTATTCAAGCAATGACCTTTGCTAGCACAAAGGAGGAGACAGAGGAGAAGAAAACTTACCGATTATAATTCAGGAGCTCCATCATCGTCTTCACTATCATCTTTTAATAACGGGGACAATATTTTTCTCCAGATAATTCAAATAGTCCTGGATTTTAATTTTATGTTAGTATGCATTACTTCCCATGGCTCAGAGGCAGAGCACATGCTTTGCATGTATGCATGAGATTCTAAAGATGAACAGACATATCAATGTTGGTTTCCCTCAATTTCTTAGCTCTGCAGTCTTAAATTCATTTCATCCATTTCAGCCACTTTGAGTCTCCTTTGGGAGATATAATGCATAATAATAATAATAATAATAATAATAATCCCATTTCTGTACCAGTTTGTAATTTTTATAAAAAGCTATCATGAAAAATGGTGTTCATTTTAGCATGCATTTTTCTATAAACCACAAGTTTATAGGAACCACAACTTACCCAATGGTAACCCTTACTCTCTCTCCACTTCCCTTATGCTGGGACAATCATATTGAGTTGTGTTGAGATTGCCCCAAATTCTGGGGCCCAGTAGCCAGAATTATGGCTCACAGTTCTCTTTTTTACTCAGTTTCTGCCATTCTTATCAATGTTGGTATTTAAAATCATATTAATTTATCTACCTTTTGTGTTCAAGGTCAGAAAGAGGGTTATTTTTGGGTGGTGGGGGAGTGTTGTGGGACACTTTCAACAGTTTATTACTAGGCAATCTTTTTTTCATTTTAGTAGATATTTGAGTACTAATTGTTTTTCAAAGGTTGAAACACAGTAGAGGATTTAGCTTACATATCTTAAAGGTGGCAAAGTATATGTGTCAGTGTGCTATTTTTGACTGTATACTCAACTCTCTAATGATGCTTGGTTTTCCATATTTATGCCCAAGGTAAAGGCCACAAGGAAATAACAGAAAACTAGGTAGGCTGTAGTGTGATGGGGAGACATATAATAGAAAGTGAATATATAAACTGCAATGCCATCTAAAATAATTACAAATAAACTCTAAAATGTTCTGAAGAAAAAACAAATAAACAAAAACAAATGATAAACTTCTTCCATAAAGGGGGAAATACTGGGAATTTGAAGGATTTTTTTAAAATTATCATGATAGTGTGTTGTCTTCCCAGTGTTTGACTGGAGGCTAAACCAGATGCAACTCACTAGAGATGTGAATTACCACCTCACACAGAAGCTCTGAAGATCAAGCAATCAGCCTTGTGAGCTGACCGTAGAGAAATGAAAAGCTCTTGCTCTTCATCTCATTTTTCTCTTAAGCTATTTGCACTCTGATTGGTGGTTGTGAGCACCTTCTGATACACTTTAATTCCTGAAACTTGTATGCATGTCCCCCCTATGCATTTTCGATAATGTGGACATTGTTTATACACTTTATGCATGCATTTTTGTATACATTTCCTCCATGTATGTTCATATTTGCTATGCATTCAACTTATTCACATTTTAAAATTGTATGAATGTTTCCAGGCAGGTGAAATATACAGCAAACTTTGCAAATCTATGGATTTCTAAGGCATGGTGCCCTTTGTTTCAAAAGACTTAGGACAAACACCCTGTGTATTTTTGGCAAGAATATAGCAACCACATAAATCCTTACCTGCCATACATTGTGTGAAGTGTGATAGCTCAAGCAGAGATTCACTATGTCACTGAGAAATAAATGGGTTTAAAATATATCATTTCAGCTGGATCAGCTAACTCCTTTCAATCTATTTTTTTTCAATTCCCACTGTATTTTTTTACCTCAATTCCATTCGTCAGTTTCTTCAACTCCTGCTGATTTATTCCCAGGTATTCTAAAAGCTACTCTCTTGACACAAGAAGGATTCCTTTCACCCTTTCTGAAGAGTACACAAAATCTCCAGGCTCTGCATGTATAGCTATATCTTCTTCCTTTCACTGGCTTTTGGGAATGTAGATTGAGAAAATGAAATCAATCTATGCAAACAGCAGAGCAGTTTGTTCCATAGGTTAACATCTCCTGTGGTTCATTGTAATTTCAGACTCTCAGCTGTTTTCTAGATGTTATATAGTTTCTATCCTTTTTATTAAAAAAAAATCCTGGGGAATTCAATGGCGAAACCACTGTGCTTATTGTGATCTATCTCCATGAACTACTAGTCTTTTCCTAACTTCTGGAACTATGTTTCTTTACTGGAAACCCCACTATACAAGGAAATATATCTTTTGGACATTTAAACGATTTCATGACTTGTGGTTTTGCATTAGCACAAGAGTTTGGCGAACATTTCATATCAAACATGGGACCCGATTGTTTGACATGGTTTTGTCCCACATTAAGCAAAGCCAGGGAATTGTCCAGAATTGTTCAGAGAAGCATTGAAGTATCCCCACACTTCAGGGTATGGTAAACAGTTGGGCTGGTTCTGATTTGGAACTTGCTCCACTATTCAAGTCTCCATTCTTCTTTCACAGGGTCTGTGGTATAATGATGGGGATAGCAGATCCCTTACTCATCTTGTGCCCTCTTCCTTTTCGCCCTCCCTTCTTTGAGGCACATAAGCTAATGTCATCAATTGCACCCAGGGACAGCCAAATGCTCTTTTGGTTCAGCTCTTTTCTGCCACTAAAGCAGAGTAGGTTCAGCTCTTTTCTGCCACTAAAGCAGAATGTAGGCAAGCAGTGTAACTTTCTCCAGGGTTGGTGTGGATGAGTTTGGACCAGTCTTTTTCTGCCAATGTAGACACATTACATCTCTCTCTCTTGAACACATGCACACATACACAACCAACACACATATTTGGGGAAAGCTTGTTAGTCCTGCTATGCATTCATATGCTTTCTCAGTGCTTTAAGTGGGTATGGTTTATGTCTGTTGCGCCCCTTCAGCATTTAACAAATAAGCATTAAAACTTATATATCTTATGAGATAAAGGACAGAATGTTGGCCCTTTCATTATTTGGGGGGTGACAGGGACTAATGAAGCAAAACCCCTTTCTCTCAGCTCCTCTAACATATCTTGAGCAATGTATGCAATGGCAGGTATGTGCTGAAATGGCAGCCACCATCAATATGAATGGGACTCACAAAAGACAGTCCTACAAAAATTATTTCCAAAGTGTGAAATGCCTGGGTAAAAAGTGGTCACCCATGTTGATCAGTGTAGCATTTTAAGGCTTTCTAGCATCAGGTGATTCATTACATTTGGATG
Organism: Anolis apletophallus; assembly: GCA_030556195.1. Classification (NCBI taxonomy): domain Eukaryota; kingdom Metazoa; phylum Chordata; class Lepidosauria; order Squamata; family Anolidae; genus Anolis; species Anolis apletophallus. The sequence goes on along the minus strand of JARBWK010000004.1, from coordinate 125,193,107 downwards.
TCATGAGCATAAATAAATGATACTACAGGATTTGAAGGGTTGGCAGAACAGATCTATATTGGGTTGTATATGTTCCCTTTTTTGGTACAGACTTCCCATGTAGGAAAACAGCCTTCATCTACTACACGTAGATTTTACATGACTGGTCCCCAAACACAAAATTTTCCAAGCAGAGAATAGCAGTTTCTGCAAAAAGGAATATGTGCAGAGGAATGTTCTTTCTGTTAATAAAAAAGCTGTTTCTGTGGAGAAAACATTTGCTGCCTAAATATGCTATGAACTAATTTTGTGCAGAATAAATTCTGAAATTTATGAAGACTTTCTTGTCACAGGAACAAATTTTATTCCTATAAGACATGATGCAGTCATTCAGACAAGCTTCATATGAGTTCTGTGCAAGGATAAATTTGAAGGCATAGTGTTGCACTCCAGATCAGGATCCCCTCTGACTTTAAACACCACACAGATGGATTAAAATAGCAAGCAGTTTATTGAGGGCAATATAATCCAAAGCAATAAAAAGTAATCCAGAGTAAAAGGCAATCCAATTTATTAGGAATAAATAGGAACAATTAGTCCAAAGAGAAATAGTCCAAAAAAATCAATGAAACTAGATACTTGATTTGAAAGGCAAATAACAGCAAAGGCACTTTGAATCAAACAAAGACAAGAGTCCAAGAATTTGGCATGAAGAACTTAATGTGGATCCAACATTGCTTCCTCTGAAGCTACATTCCATACTTGGTACTTATATCCCTGCCCTATTTCCCAAACAGCTAGGAAGGGATTTTTTTCTCAATTTTGGCTTCACTTCTAACTTCTGCTGTAAACTGGCTGAGCATTGTAATTGCTGACCTGTTTATCTTTGCTGGCTATAAACACTTCTTCTGTTCAAAGCTTCACTGATACTCCCTTCATTAAAATCTCCACCTGGAGATAACTGACTGGGGAGCTGTGGCGTAGAGCTGTTCCCAAGCTCAAGACCTTGAGAATTGTATCTAGTTTTGTCATTTTCCCCTAATGAAATGAGATATGTTGCTGCCTTTGCTTATTATTTATTTTAATGTGTATGCTTGTTCAAATGGTTTAAATTTTAAAAAGCTTCTATATTAATATTCATGATTTTTAATACTGTTTTAATATTTGTGTATTTTAAATTGAATTAAAATTATTTAATTGTTAATCACTTTGAGTCTCCTTATGGAAAGAAAAAGCAGGGTATAAATAAACAACAACAACAATAAATGCACATTCAAGGATTCTTTTATATGCATTTGAAATAGAGATTGGAAAGGATACTTTTGAAGAATCCAGGTTACAGAATCCTCCAAGCATCATGGTCACTTTTTCTATGTGCAATTTTCAAATGTGTTAGTTTTTCTTAACATGTCTCTTAGATGCTGATAAATTTGAGGATTCAAACCTTTTTGCCGTATACACAGTTTGGCTGTATAAAGTAAAGCCCACTGAACATCACGGAGAAATTGTATTCCTTGAACATCCCTATTTCCCAAACAAATTGTGTGTGTGTGAGAGAGTGTGTGTGTGTTTTTTCTATATGGGGATTGCCACTGTGCCAGTTCTGCTTAAGATTTGGAAACATTTTTTAATGGAAGGCAATCCTTCCCTCCCTACCCTGCCTCATTTTGGAAGGGTGTTCTGCATTTTGAATGAACTGACAGATTGGATACATTTGATCAGACTTTAACACACATCCTTCTTATCTGGAATAATGTGAAAAATGTTATTTGGATTATAATCAAAGCTTTCATTTGTACAGCCTGTGGCTGTCTGTGTCATAAATATGCACATATCACTGCTGCAGCAAGGCTTTTTTGAGTGGATTTCATGGTACGTTTCATTCATAGGAACTGGATCGGATTTGTTTTAGGGCATAATATAAATTCTTTGCTATGATAGAAGATTAAAAATATGCTTTTAAGAAACCTGGGCTAGTTACCAAGCTATCCTCATCTCACAAAGCTTCAAGTTTTATTAATTGTCCAAATAACCTGTTATCATTATTGTTTATGAACCGAGCAATGCATCGAATTTGGACTACTGTATCTTCTTTGCTATATCTCCCAGCCCATGCATTTGCCCTCAGTTACTATTGTGAATTTTTCTAGCCGATAATGATAGTGTTTCGCATTCGTAGCCATGAGCCACACTACACCCCACAGAATACAAATGTGTAAGAGGTGGTGATTTCACTATCTTAGGGTCAGAAGAATTCAAGAGCTCTGAAATTACCTCTCTCCGCCATGCAAGTGTCAACTTAGTCTTAATAAATCTTTCGAAACAGCCACAAGTTACTTCTAGGACATCTTCCTGAAAATACATCATTCAGCTGCCAAAACTCGCTATCAGTTGGTAGCAAATAGAATTTCATCTATTAAATGCAAAGCCCCACTTCGGCTTCAGCACGACATCCCACTGTGATAGCTAGAAGTGTGATTAACTTGGGTGTTTAGCTGATATCAATCCCAATGTATGCTATTTCACTTAAATTGAAGCAAGGTTTTGGGAAATTGGCTGTTCCACAGAATATGTAGAGAATATACTGCATTTGCCACTCCTATGATTAACTCTGGCATTTGAACTTTAGATGCCATTAATGTTGTGAAAATAGTATTTCAAGAGGAGGAGGACACAGAGAATCATTTGCACACAGAAGACATAAATGCCTAATATTAGCAAGTTCTGTAGTCAAATCCTGGATGTTGATTTCTAACACACTGATCCTACATACATTACGAGAGATTTAATCCTATTACAAACAATAATATTTGATTCCAAGTACATTTGCTTAGAGTGCATGAGTGCAGAAATGATGGTAAAATGAAGCATGAAGAATACAAACTTTTTGTGTCGCAAACAGTTGCTCCCTATCAAGTTCTCTTCCCTGCTCAACACAATTTACAATTAATCTGGTGTAAATTAGAAATCATTGTATTATCCCCCCCCCCCCTCCATTGACAGTCAAGAGTGTGACACATGAGAGTGCCAAAATTTTAGACACATAAGTCTCTCTACATCAACTGTATAGAATAAAAAGGATAGCATTATTTTCCAAAACTTGTGTGTGGAAATCTGATCTTTCCATTTTCACAATCCGATTGAAATCTGCACACCTATCTTCAAAAATTTGGCAAGCAATTGCAAGAGAATAATTTCTCTCATTGCTCCTGCAATCATGTTCAGTGGATGTGAGTGTGTGCAGAATCAATGGGGTCATCCTCAATTCATCGGTGATGAACTCATTAATTTCTTTACAAACACAGGTAAAGAAAACATCAATACTATACAACTCTCCCTCCCTCGCCTGCCCCCCCCCCGGGAGTAATTTTCATGGGGAAATATTAAAAAGCTACCTTCCTTGCAAGGTGTATGATGTGAACAGCAGCAGGCCAGAAACAGACTGGTAGGAAATATCTGCAACAAGCAGATATCCGGAAACTTCATGGGACACTTTTATTTTTCACTGCACCCACTGAGAAGATGGTTGCTAGCTGAAGTAATATGAAACTGCCTCATTCTAAATCAGACTTTTCCACTTCTCAAATTTTGTCTGTTGCACTTTCCTACTCTTATTTTGTGAACATTACTTTATGTACATGCACCTCTGTACAAGGCAATACACCAAATAATTTTCTCTTTCTTCTCTCTTGTTCTTGGGTTGGTTCTACATATCAGGCTGTTAGGAAATGTGGGAGTTGAAGTCCAAAACACCTGGAGGACCAAAGTTTACCCATGCCTGGTATAGACCCATACAATGCAATTCAATGCAGTTAAATGACATTATATGCCAGTGTAGATCCAGTTTTTAAAAATGTCCATATTCCTTTGTTCCATCCTAAACCTGCTACCACATGCCATGGAGTGGAAAACTCCACAGAAGATAAAACAAAAGACAATAAAAGCTGGGAACCACACAGAAGATTTCCAACAAAATGTCTTAAAACTACATGAAATGTTATTGATGGAGCTAAAACCAATCTCTTAACATTCTAAAAAAACTGCACTGTATTTGTCTATGTGTAATTGTATGTCTTTCCAACAGGGACTGTCTGTCGTATGTGTATTGTAATCCGCACTGAGTCCCCTTTGGGGTGAGAAGAGCAGAATAGAAATAAACAGTATTATTATTATTATTATTATTAACATACAGTATCTCTCTTGATAATACTGCATCAAGATTAAGGCACTCAAAGAATATGGCATGCACTATCCATCGTTAAAAATTGATACGTTATTCACTTCATGTAGATTATTTTCTTCTTCCTGTCTTTTTGAAAATTCTGCTATTCTTTAGTAAGAGAATCTGAAAGCTCTTACAGGACTTGGATGTCAGGTATGAGTCCAAAGACTTCAAATCTTCCCATTTTTGGGTCACTTTGGGTCACTTTCATTTATGTTTAATAATCTGCTAATGAAACAGTATGATACAGATTTTTCTTCCAGTATAATTTGGTTTTTCCAAATGTCATTAGGACTAAAAAGATTTGAAGGCATCTAAGATGTTGTCCTAAAGGAACCATTTCTTTCTTTGTATCCTGCTACATTTAGCAGTAAGTCACACTTACTTGCAAATATGGATAGGACTGTTGCAGTGTTTTGTATGTGAATTAATACTGATTGTCTGCCCTTGCAATGTGACTGGCAGAGTGCTGCTGAAACACTGTAATTCGCATGCACTACAGGAGGTCTGGTCTTATCCAAATCCCAATGGTACTTGACCAAATTGATGAAATGACCAGGAAAGCCTAATTAAAGCTGTTCAGCTCAAATGTATTGATGTATTACATCTATTATGGCTCGGTTCAATAGGTCCACCCTACGAGTGCTTCCACGGCCTGTACAGCAAACTAAACAGCCTGAATAAATAATGTTGAAAGGAAAAGCGCTACCTGAGAAATGAGAGTTGCAGAGCACAACTGTGTAGCAGTGTGTTCTACAAACTTGGCACTCACAAAATCCTATATAAATGTTTACAGTGTACCCACCAAGAATTTGTTCCAAGCTCCTCCTCGGATACCAAAATCCATGGATGCTCATATCCTGTTGTATACAATGCCATAGTAAAATAGTGCCCCTCATGTAAAATGGTGAAATCAAGGTTTTCTTTTTAGAAATATTTTCATGTCATGAATTATTGACTGTGAGTGAAAAATCACTGGATCTTGAGGGCTATTGCATATTGGTTACTGGTTTATCAGGAAAATTATTGCAAATGGCAAAGTCTCTCTCTTTCTTTCTCTCTTATGTATGTGGGACAACCTAGGGATCATAATCAGATACAGTGAAGACATCTGCCTTTGCGCTTTGCTACTCTGCTGCTGAGTACGCATGCCCAGTGTGGAACACATCTCTAAAACAGTGGATGTGGCTCTTAATGAGACATGCCACATTATCACAGGATGTCTACATCCCTCACCACTGGAGAAAATATACTGATTAGCTAGTACTGCACCACCTGAAATCCGCTGGGAAGTAGCAACCAATAATGAAAGGATCAAGGCAGTGATATCTCTGGCTCATCGGATATCAGCCAGCATGCCAATGCCTTAAATCAAGAAATAGTTTTCTAAGATCTACAGAGATACTCTCTGGAACACTTCAGCAAGCAAGAATCCAAAAGTGGCAGACTAAAATCCAGAACCTCAACCCATGGCTGATACCGAAAGACAAACTCTTTTCTGGGCACACAGAAGACTGGGCAACTTGGAAGGCACTGAACAGACTGTGCTCTGGCACGACGAGATGCAGAGCCAACTTTAAGAAATGGGGCACAAAGTGGAGTCCACACATGCAAGTGTGGAGAAGAGCAAACCACAGACCACCTATTACAATGCAGTCTGAGCCCTGCCACATGCACAATGGAGGGCCTCCTTATAGCAACACCAGTGGCCAGCTACTGGCCAAAGGACATTTAATATACTGCTAAGCTTTCAAAACTCTATGTTTGTTTAAAAATACTTTATAACTGTACCCTTGGTTCATGTATATATACAATAAATAAATATGTGTGTATATTCTAATGACTCAAGAGAGACATTGTTTTTGATTATAGGTTTATGTTGTTTCTTATCAGTTAAAAAAATCTAGGTTAAAAATACAAAAGTGATTTATCTTTGAAGTTAGTTCCAAAGCCTGGAAGGAATCATTGTCTGATTCCTCACTTGTGTTTGCAAGAGATGTGCCACTGAAGGTGGCAAAATCGACTGAAAGTACCCCAGAAATACCAGAGATCAGATACGTTTGTATGGAAGATTATACTTTTCCAGATATGTAGCTTGGGCCCAAGCCACTTAGGGTTTTATAGGTTATGGTCTTTTAAAAACTATGCTAGCCACAGGGGTTCAGCAGGCTCCACTACATGGAAAGAATGGGGAAATATATCAAATGTAAAACTAATTGATAAGTTTCGGTCCTAAATAGGCAATCTGACAAATTAATGCCATGCCAACCTCTTGTGACATTGTGCCTTGCTGCTGTGAAATTCACAGACTCATTTATTATAATATGTACTATTGTGGGATGGAGCTGCATTTCACTGGTAATGACATGGTGTGAAAGACAGGTACATTTGATAAACACAGTTATTGCTCTCTCTTTCAAGCTGCAAATGATTGTTATGGCAAATGTCAGCACATATATTTATCATGAACAAGCCCAAAGTGTCCATGTATATAGTATAGAAGAATAGAAAGTTGAGTGGGTTGCTGTGAGTTTTCCAGGCTGTATGGCCATGTTTCTTAAATATTATCTCCTGACGTTTCACCTACATTTACGACATTCTCAGAGGTTGAGGGATCTGTTGGAAACTAGGCAAGTGAGTTTTATATATCTGGGGAATGTCCAGGGTGGGAAAAAGAACTCTTGTCTGTTTGAGGCAAGTGTGAATGTTGCAATTGGCCACCTTTATTAGCATTTGATGGTTTTGTAGCCTGGCTGGTTACTGCTTGGGGGAATCCTTTGTTGGAAGGTGTTAACTGACCCTGATTGATCCTTGTCTGGAATTCCCCTGCTTTTTGAGTGTTCCTCTTTATTTACTGTTCTGATTTTAGAGTTTTAAAATACTGGAAGCCAGATTTTGTTTATGTTCATTGTTTCCACCTCTCTGTTGAAATCATCCATATGCTTGTGGATTTTAATGGCTTCTCTGTATAGTCTGACATGGTGGTTGTTAGGGTGTGCCCAGGTTGGTTCATCGTGTGCTCTGCTGTGTCTGACTTCTCTGGTTGATTTAGCCTGCAGTGCCTTTAATGTTCCTTGATTTGTGTTTTGGCAATGCTGCATTTGATGGTTCCTATGTAAACTTGTCCATGGCTGCATGGTATACGGTAGACTGCTGCAGAGGTGAGAGGATTCATCTTGTCCTTTGCTGAATGGAGCATTTGTTGGATTTTCTTAGTGGGTCTGTAGATCGTTTGTAGGTTGTGTTTCTTCCCTATGTGGTCAGTGGTTCCCTTGATGTATGGTAAGAATACCTTTCCTCTGGATGGATCTCTGTTTTAACATTTGTGACTGGTTCTTGGCCTTGCAGCTCTTCTGATGACTGTGGTGGAGTATCCATTGGCCTGTAGAGCCCAGTTTATGTGGTTCACTTCATCTTGGAGGAGGTGGGGTTCGCAGATTCTTTTTGCGCAGTCTGCCAGCGTGTAACAACTTGGCCTTTGACCACTTGGGGAAGGGTGGACCTTCCTATTTTATATCCCACCGCTGCCACCAATATGTCACAACCTGGGCTCTGAACCCCAATAATAATATAATTACCAATAACCAACCTCCTTATGGCTCAATGGCAACCCTCAGCGTGCTGAGGTAACACAAATGGCGTATCAGAAAGCTGGCACTAGACAGAGGCTTCTTATCAAAGATGGCACAATATGAGGCTTGGGTTTTAAACTGAACAGAGACATGTTTATTGTTTCAACATCTTTCTTGAGAAAGGCACATATTGTAATGGTTACATTAAAACTTGGTACTAAATTCTTAGATGTCAAAGAGCTTCTTAAAATATAACTGGATTCTCTATTACAAGATGTTTCTTTGAAGAGGTTCCTCAACTTCAGGTACAGAATAGTTCTTGACCCAAACTGACTCTGTCCTTTCCCTCACACTACTAATAACAATTAGTTGTGAGAACAATCACTAACTTCTCAGTTAGTCCCTGAAAAATCCTTTCAGGTTTCCTTTTGACCAGTCTAGCAGCCCTTAACCTGAGCTATTCTGGTCCCAGAGAATTCCTCTCTGAACACTAATCTTCCCCTGATGTAGAAGACTAGCCAAGAGTCTCTCCCCTGTCTGTGAAACAGCAAGAACTCTCTCTCTCTCTCTCTCTCTCTCTCTCTCTCTCTCTCTCTCTCTAACAGAGAGATTCAGACTCTGACGCTACTATGTCAAAAGCCAATTCCAAACTGACTGACAACTCCTACAAGATTTTTCTTCCCTAACCAGTTCGGCTCCTCCCCTCAGCTTTTCAGCCAATCCCCAGGGCCTTACTGTTTCCAACCAGAAAAGTTCCAAACCACTCCCCCCTCTCTAATAATTCCTTCCCATAATGGCTGTCCTGTGGTCACTGCCCTCTCAACATGGATGCCAAACTGTTTACATAGGCCAACCTCACAGGCTTTGACCTAGCCAACTGGGGTGAGTCCTTACACAGGGCTTTAATGGTACTTCTGTTTTGACTTGGGTGATAGTTGGAGTTTTTATGTAGGTATCTATTGATGTGTGTAGGTTTTCTATAAAATACAAAGTTAATTATACTGAATCAGATGATTGCCCATTTTTAGCTCAGTCATATTGTCTTTGATTACTAACAGTTCGCCTGAGTTCCAGGTGGAAATTCTTCTAGTAGTATCTGACATGGAAGACTGAACCTGAGAGAATGCCTCTAGAACATGGCCATATAGCCCGAAAAAACCTACAACAACCCACTGAACATGGATTCTTCTGCATATAAATCAGGAACAGCACCAGTAAGTTAGAGAAGAAAACAATTGCCTTCAGACTCAGCAGACTCAATAAAAATAGCATTTTAGACACAGCTAAGATTTGCAGTATGTATGTATATTTACCATAAAGATTTATTTGAATATATTCCCAAAATATGTCATTAAATCAGTGGGGAAGAATTGTACAAATTAGGTAAATGCATAAGTGAGGGGAAATGGTTGTGGCAAATTCAGTGCTAATTCCAGTCTTGCGATCAGATGCAATTACACTTGTGTATATTTCTACATTCTCACAACCTATTATAAAACAACAAATGAATAAAATGGAGACAGAAGTTTGAGAAACCCCCCAAAATTGAAAGTAAGATGTTTTTCACATCTCTAACAATAGCCTGCCCTGCATGAAATGGTTCTGACAGATGAAAGTGAATTGAGAATGGCCCTTCCCCAGTATTTCTTACACTATAACTCAGACTTTGTATACACAATGTACAACCATTAGCTATTCACATAGGAAATTCTCACAACTAATATCAAGTTTAACATGTGTTTACTTCAAATGCAAGCTACAGTATGTCCATGAAGTGTTGATACATCGAAGTGGTATATTTTGGTCAGGATTATGTGATCAGATGTTTGTTTTCTCCATGCAAGCCCACAAGAATCAACTTTGAAAAGAGATTACTCTGAATGCACTTTTGATCACTTCCTCTGCATGACTTTGTCTAGAGCAGTGGTTCTCAACCTGTGGGTCCCCAGGTGTTTTGGGCTACAACTCCCAGAAATCCCAGCCAGTTTACCAGTTGTTAGGATTTCTGGGAGTTGAAGGCCAAAACATCTGGGGACCCACAGGTTGAGAACCACTGCTCTAGAGCTTCTCTGAAAAATTGACACTGAAACCTTCTCTTGCCAATAAAACCTGTAATCTCAATTGCTTTACTGAACTAATTTGTAGTTTTAACCATAAGCTAGCCACTTTCTTTGCTGTAATTATGCTTCCTAACTTTATTTTAAATTCTTCAATAAAAGTACTTAAATTACAACTCTTGAAGTGACTGAGTGGTTTGCAAACTCAGGATCTGTCTTACCTAATTCCCTTTCTAATCATCCATGGTCTAAGCTATTAAGGAAATTAAAAGCAACCCACTATTTCTTTTCCCATTAGCTGTCTCCTTTTCCCCCTCCTCAGATCTGACTTTCACATATTCCAATTTAGGAAAAGTAAACTAAGTGTTGCACAGCATCATCTCCCTTGTTTTATCTTTCAGAAGTGGTATAAATGTGTTTTGTCTGAAGAATCCCCGTGATAGATCAAAATTTTAAAATCTGTTTTATGTACACACACAAAATTCAGTACACACATACCAAATATATATTTCAAATACCTGGAAATAAAATATTATTCGGTATAAGAACAAATCATTGGGGGGGGGGGGTGTTACACATGAAAAGGGATCTACTCGTTAAATAAACAGTAGTAAACTTCAATTTATGCTTACAGTAAGGATAAGTGTTAGCTTACATTTAGCCTAACAACAGCATTAATTATCTAGCAATAGCTGTAAAAAGCAAGTTAATGGGACAATGAAATGCACAGGTGTCATTACACTCAGAAAGAGCTGTAAACATCAGTCAGGTGGGTCAGAGCAGTAAAAAAATGAAGACACACAGAGGTCACTGTTAAAAGTTACTCTGTGCAGTCCTCCCAATGATTGAAGATAGGCTGGGCATTTTTTTAACAAGTTTTATTAGTATTTTAAGTAAATATACCCCCATTCGAGCTACCATTGCTCTAGCCTTTGAGGTAGAGAAGAGCAGCTAGGCACAGTTCCATTATGGCTTGGACCAGGGGTTAGTGAAAAGGTCTCTCATCTTAAATGCCACTGCTGTAACCCCAGAGGGAAAGAAAAACAACAGTGAATGACTCGATTGTACCTTGGATCAGAAGCTGGTGAGAGCCATCATGACTTGGTTCAGTGATTGGTGAAAAGACCTTCCTCTACTGTGGCTCCTGAGGGAGAGAAGAGCAGCCAACATGTGATGGAATTACTCTCTTCCACAATTGCTTCTCTTTTTCTCCTTATGGTTTTTTGGTCTTATTTAGCCTGAGAACAGGAACTGTTAGAGTATTGATTGAGAAGCCGTCGTAGGCACCTTTTGGGCAGAGGTGGGTATAAATACTCTTAATAAATACATTTAAATGTAAACCTTTTCCTAAACTTCCACCCAGAAAATAATCTTGTGACATTTATGGACATATGTTTTTTAGAAAATAAGAAATAGGATTGTGATTGGTCAGTAAGCTTGCAAACCTGGATTTGTTTCAGTTGTAATGTCAGTTGCCTAAGTAGAGACAAGCAGCTATTCAATTGGCTCAGGATTCACAGCTACAATTATAATTTGGACTGGAGAAGCAAGAATAGAAAATGAAAATGAATTTCACAAAGCCAGGTGCCCAGAATAAACAAATCTTACTCATATGCATCATATCACAGGCATGCATATATTTTAATACAGCTCATTATTAAAGTCATTTCTGACTTATGGTGACCCTTAGGCAAACTTATAATGACATTCACTTTGCAAGAATTGAACCCTGGTCTCCAAACTACTACACCATGTTATTTCTGTCTTTAATCATCATTGTTATTGTTATTGTCATCATCACACATACATATACTAGGCATGGGCAGTTTGTTCGGATGTTGCGGATGTCGGAAATAAAATCAGAAGTTTCACACTTCCAAACTGGGTTCTGAAGTGTACTTGTGAGTCAGAAGTCCCTGTAGTTTTGAAGCAATTTGGGCATCAATAGCTTGGAAGTCGATTCAGTATGAAAAAGCCTTTTGATTAAAGTAAGCCTGTTGGGAGGCGCAATCTAAAATGCTTGCTTCCCAGCCAATCAGGGCTTACGTTTTGTAAAGGAGAGGGGTTATCCAGCATCCGACAGCCATTGCTGCTTATAAACCCAAGCACGGAAGGGATGAGAGTGGTTGGGATCTTTTTGCTGCTGCTGCTACTGAGTGGGTGGAAGGGTAGGCAGGCAAAGGCATTGGAGCCAAAGGAGGTTTAGAGTAGGGAGGACAGGAAAAGGGAGAAGAAATAAAAGATTTTGGTAGAGGGAGGGAGGGAGGGAGAGAAGAGAAAGAGAGAGAGAGAGAGAGAGAGAGAGAGAGAAAGAAAAGTTTGGGAGAGAGGGAGAGAGAGAAATTAATAAAGTGATTGTGTGATAGCCTTTCAGTGCTGGGGGGGGGGGGTCACTTTTATCTATTGTTTCCAAAAACTCCTGTCCTGAACCTCAATTTCCAGGTGCTGTCTCTAAATCAGGGGAAGATACAACAGTTATTTTTTCTTGGAGTTCAACTCCCTTCCTTCTGTTTTTGGTTGTGTTTTCAACACTATAAAACTATTGCTCTATAATATTTCCTAAGTTTCCTGAACCCCAACACCCAAGGGAAAGGCACCAAAGGGTTTGGGGGGGGGGGTGTCAACTGCTTTCCTTCTGTTTGAAGGGAGAGAGAAACCTCTGAAGTTTCCCTAGTGTCAGTACTGTTTTCCCCTATTGCGCATGCGCATCCACCGTTAATGAATCAATTCAAAAGTTTGGCAAGTTTTGGGAAAAATTTTCCAGAAAAATTCAGAAGTGACTTTAGAATCAAATCACCAGTGCCCCCAATTTTTGAACACAATTTAGAGCCATTTTAATCACCCATGCCTAACATATACATATATAAACACATAACTCAAGGCAGCTGACAATCACAGTTTCTGATCAGTTAAAAAGTTTAGTTTGAAGAGATGCATATTCATACACCATCAGTGTCTGAGGAAAAACGGCACATCAGTGAGAAGGAAAATTCACAGTTATGATCAATGTCTTGTCATATATAGTGAAGAATGAACTGGAAAACAGTGTGTGATGCAATAACAGTGAGAAGATAACATATTCACGAAGAATAAAATCACATGTGGCCTAAAACAAGCGGCCTTTTTCCCTTCCATCTCCATAAATGCCAGTTTTGCTTCTCCTATACCTTACATGGAGTGAGCATAATTTTAAAAATTGGCTTATGGCAAAAAAAAAAGTCAAACTACACATTTATTTAAATTACCTGATTTAAAATATTTATATACCAACCAACTAGCAATGCTGCTAAGGCAATTTAAAAATGACTAAATCAAGATTAACATGGGAGCTGGGGTCTTAAGGTAATCCATATCAGCAATCAATTATTTTAAAATCCTGGTCATTACTTACCAAGAACACAAAACACTGGCAATTTGGCTACAGTGAGACGTAGTTAACTTAGAGCTTTCTAATTATCTTTAACTGACTATAATTTATTTTACTTGATTTATTTATTTATTCAATTTCATAGACCGCTCTCTCCGGAGCCCAGAGCGGTTTACAACAGTAAAACCAGATAAAACACATAAGAACACATAAAATAGCATAATAAAAACACAATTTACCAAGCAAATATATTGTTTGAGTTTACTAGGCAGGATTCCTCAGAGTAGGATGCTTGTTGTCTAAAACAAAAATAATGTTAAGAAGAATTATAACAAGTAAAGTTCCCACAGCTCCTTCAGGGTTAAACCAGTCACTTCGAGGATACCATCCATCCCTCCATCTTGCCCTTGGTCAGCCCCACTTCCTTTTTTCCTGTTTCATCCAGCCATTTTGACTCCACCTTGCATTCATCAAACCTCACACATCGCATTATGTGTTCTGCATACAAGTTGAATAGGTTGGGTGAGAGTATGCAACCTTGCCACATACCTTTCCCAATCTTGAACCAGTCAGTTGTTACATTGTCAGTTCTTACTGTTGCTACTTGGTCATTATACAGATTCCTCAGGAGACAGACAAGGTGACTTGGTCTCCCCATCCCACCAAGAACTTGCCACAATTTATCATGATCCACATAGACAAAGGCTTTAGAATAGTCAATAAAACAGAAATAGATGTTTTTTTCTGAAACTCTCTGCCTGTCTCCATTATCCAGCAGATATTGGAAATTTGGTCTCTTGTTCCTCTGTTTTTTCTAAAACCAAGCTTGTATATCTGGCAACTCTCTCCCTCCCTCCCTCCCTCCCTCCCTCTCCCTCCCTCCCTCCCTCCCTCTCTCCCTCCCTCCCTCCCTCTCTCCCTCCCTCCATGTATTGCTGGAGTCTTCCTTGCAGAATCTTGAGCATTACTGGCATGAGAATTAAGTGCCACTTTTTTTATAGCAATGACAATTTGGTACTGATTTCATAACACAGCGCAACGTTGTTTTGAAACATTTTTTTTCATTATTTTCCTTTTGGGGGGAGAATTACTAAATGGGTCAACAACTGAATGATATCTGTCAAAGTAGATCTACTTACATCAAGGGAAACAATGATTGCCTCTTTCAGGATGTGTTTGACAGTAATTCCATCAAAGAAGCACTGGCAGAAAATGACCCATCAACTGCTTCCACCCACACTGTTTTTGAATAATTAGTCATCTTTGTGTTTCTGGAGGGCAAAAGCCATATTGGTCAGTTCTTATGCTCTGTGTTGCAAGATTAATATTGTTCTGGTTTAAGATAGTTTAGAGAATATCCATTCAGAAGTGTGTACTGTGGTGGACAGTGAATGCTTTGACTCTTTATGACATCCATTAGGTTCAGTGGGATAAAGGATATGGACACAGTAGAGAAAAATGGGAAAATAGAAGATTTAATCCTCACTCCACGATTTCACCAGCTAATCTGCTTTAAAGCCTGGGATATACATGAAGCAGAATAAGTTGAGAATAAGATGGCAGAAAGGCAAGATGGAGCCATTTGTTTCTTTAATGTGTAATGTATCTGTTTGTCAAAAAATGTAATCAAAGCCAATGAACAACCGCAAAATTCATATAAAAATCTAAATACAGTTGAAACACAACAGATTAAAAAGGCAATTAAAAAAACTCAATAAAATTAATCAAGAGTCACCTCCAGCAAAACCTAGTTTAAATAGCTGTCCATATATAAAAGTTATTTGCCTGTTGAGGAAAGGACGCCAATGAGAGAGCCGGTCTCATTTGCCTTTCACAATCTTGAATTACCACAATGCAGACTGTAGGTCCCATATTGAAAAAGAGGCAGGATATGTAAGCTTCGGCAAGGGGGTCTAGTAAATCAGACTCACTCCAGGTATAGTTGAAGGAAAATGGTTTAATAGGTCCTTAATCCAAAGTAGGCAAAGATAGACTGAAGATTTCGCGCGAAGTTCCTTCAAGAGCCCTCCCTAGCCCGCCCCCTGCTGTGCCCCTCCTTCCTCAGGGATGACCATCCGGCTCTTGGCATATCAAAGTCCAGGAAAAGGTCCTGGCACTTCAAAGGGCAGTTTCAGTTCAAAGCCCGCCAGATGCTGTCCTTATCTGATGGCGCGCAAGGCTTGGCCCGTTAGGGCAGCAACCGGGCCAAGCGGCGCTGACATAGCGCCCCCCTCCGAGAAGGAACGACCTGCAAGGGAGAGACAAAGAGGGGAAGGGAGAAGGGAGAAATCAGGGTCCAGGTTTGGCCGGGAAGGCAGTGTGGAATGCCTTCAACAGTTTCGGGGCCCGCACGTGGTGGTCTAGCACCCACTCAGGGTGTAAGTCTTTGGCAGTCCATTTAACTAGGTAGCTAAGGCGGCCCTTGAGGCGCCGCGAGTCCAAGATTTCCCTGATCTCAAAGTGGGTGTGGGGCCCCACCATGATGGGTACCGGAGCGTCTTCGGGCTTGGACCACTTCCGGTCAGACACAGCTTTTTTGAGTAAGCTCACGTGGAAGACGGGGTGGACCTTGCGCCAGGTGTGTGGGCGGTCCAGCTTGATTGCCACGGGGTTAATAACCTCCACGACGCGGAGGGGCCCTACAAACTTATTTGCAAACTTGCGGGACTGCTGAGTGGACTTGAGGTGCTTAGTGGACAGGAACACGCGGTCTCCAACGGCGTAAACAGGTTGGGGGCCCCGCTTCTTATCGGCGTACAGCTTGTAAGAGTCCCGAGCCTGTTGCAGCGCTGTCTGTATCTGCGGCCAAGCGGCCGCCACCTTGGCTCCCCAGTCGGTTGGCGGTGCGGCCGGGTCCTCGGCCGGAGCCAGTGCCGGGAAGGGGGGAAAGTCGCGGCCTGAGACGACCCGGAACGGCGAGGCCCCCGTCGAGGCGTGCTCGGCGTTGTTGTAGCTGTATTCGAACACGTCCAGCAACTCAGCCCAGTTGTCCTGCTGGTAGGTGGAGTAGCAGCGGAGGTACTGTTGTAGGGTCCGCTGAACACGCTCCGTCGCGCCGTCCGTCTCCGGGTGAAAAGCCGTGCTCAGGGCGCGCTGCGACCCCAGCCCCGCCAGGAACGCCTTCCAGAACCTGGACGTGAATTGAGGTCCTCTGTCGCTCACTACCCGTCGGGGGCAGCCGTGCAGTCGGAACACGTGGTGGGTGAACAGACGAGCCAGCTCCGGGGCCGTGGGGAGTCTACGCAGCGGGATGAAGTGGGCCTGTTTCGAGAATAAGTCCACTACCGTCCAAATGGTGGTGTACCCCCCGCTAGGCGGCAGGTCGACGACGAAGTCCATGGCGATTTCGCTCCAGGGTTCCGTTGGGTCAGCTACCGTCTGCAGCAGCCCCGCCGGGCGGCCCATCTTTGGCTTGTTCCTGGCGCACACCTCGCACTCCGTAACATAGTCCTTAGTGTCTTTTCTCATGCCTGGCCACCAGAACTGCCGGGCCAAGAGCTTTAGGGTTTTTGTGAGGCCAAAGTGGCCGGACAACGTGGAGTCGTGGGCTTGAGCCAGGACTGGGGCTCTCTGGCCGTGGGGAACGTACAGCTTGTCTTTGTAGTACCAAATTCCTCCAGTCTCGGTCAGGTCCTCTCGGTGCTCCGGGAGCCAGGGGTCCGACCCGTAGGCCGCTGCCAAGTCCGCCAGCAGTTCAGGGGTCCCTGGGACGGTGGGCTGAGGGGCCTTGTCCGCTGCCCGGGTGCGGGCTACTAGGCCCAGTTGTCGCTTGGTGAATACTGTCCCCATTTCCTCTGGCACTGAGTAGTCCGCCTCCGGCATCCTGGACAGCGTGTCGGCCAGCACGTTCTTCGGGCCGGGCAGGTATTTGAGTTCGAAGTTGAAGCGGCTGAAGAACTGCGCCCACCTTAGCTGCTTGGCGTTAAGCCTTTGCGGGGATTGCAGTGCCTGTAGGTTTTTGTGGTCAGTCCACACCTCGAAGGGCAGGGCAGTGCCTTCGAGGAAGTGCCTCCAGTGGCTCAATGCGGCTCGCACCGCAAAGGACTCCTTCTCCCATACGTGCCAGCGTTTCTCCGTCTGCGTGAATTTTTTAGACAGGTATGCGCACAGTCGCAGGGTGCCTTCCTCATCCCGTTGGAGGAGCACCGCTCCGTAGGCTGCTTCGGAAGCGTCGCACTGCACGGTGAAGGGTCGGCCTGGCTGGGGGTGCATCAGCAGGGGCTGACTGGTGAAGCTCCGCTTGAGGTTGTCAAACGCTTCCTGGCACTGAGGGGTCCAGCTAAGCTTAGCGCCTGGGGACTTGGCCTTCTTCGTCTCCCCCAAGCCCTTGGTTTTTAACAGTTCAGTCAAAGGTAGCGCTATCTTAGCGAAGTTGTGGATGAATTGCCTATAGAAATTAGCAAATCCCAAGAAGCCTTGTAACTGCCGCCGGGTTCGGGGCGCCTCCCATGCAAGGACGTCGTTCACCTTACCCGGGTCCATAGCTAGGCCTCGCGTGGAGATTCGGTACCCCAGATAATCCAGTTCTTGCCGGTGGAATTCACATTTGGAAAGTTTGACGAAGAGCTGGTTTTCCCGCAATCTCCGTAGCACCTCCCTGGTCAGCTCGATGTGCTCCGCCTCTGACGCCGAGTAGATCAGCACGTCATCTAAATAGACTAGAACTCCCTTGTACAGCAAGTCCCTGAAGATTTCGTTGATGAACTGCTGGAATATTTTGGGAGCGCCTTTAAGTCCGAACAGGGTGACTCGGAATTGGTATTGGCCTAGGTGGCAGTTAAACGCCGTCTTCCAACAGTCATCATCCTTCACTCTGATCTGGTAAAACGCCTCCCGGATGTCCAGTTTGGTGAAGAACCGCGCTCCCCCCAGCTGGGCCAAAATCTCGGACATCAGGGGCAACGGGTACGGGCTCGATGTGCTGATCGGGTTGAGGCCACGATAGTCCACAAACAACCGCAGGGAGCCGTCGGCCTTTGGGCGAAACAGGACAGGGGCTGCCAGCGGGCTTGTAGATTTTTCAATAAATCCTCTCTCCATGTTTTTCTCTATAAAGTCTCTCAGTGCCTTTCTTTCCGGCTCGGAAAGGGCGTACAGCTTCGGGCTGGGCAGTTTGGCGCCCTCTTCAATTTCAATTGCACAATCGCACTTCCGGTGGGGGGGCAGCTGGTCACTTTCCCGCTCGCTAAAGACCTCCTCCAAGTCTCCATACTCTCGTGGGACCCCGCCAGGATGGCTCTCTGCTGCCCCCATGCCGGCTCCCTCGTGGGCCGGGGCTCTCGTTTGTTCAAGGTCATCTATCCTTGCCCGGGCCTCCCCGTCTCCGAACTTTATGGCTCCCGTCCTCCAATCGACTTGAGGGTTTTGGGCGCGTAGCCAGGGGGCCCCTAGGATGATGGGCTGGTGGGCCATTGCTGAAATTACGAACTTCAGGTCTTCCCGGTGAGACCCCATCTGACTCTCATCTCCCCTGTTCTGTGGGTGGCTGGCTTCCCATTGGCCGGGGACCCATCTAGCTGGGAGAAGAGGATCTGTTCGATCAGTGCTTGGGGCTTTATCCCCAGCTGCTTCGTTAGCTTGGGGGACATCAAGCATCGGGTGCACCCACTGTCTAGCATGGCGACTGTCTCTATAGGCTGTGCCACCCCGGGGCCCCATACTTTAACATCAAGCTTGTATGTGTCGCACCCCAGTGGATCAGACTCACCGCCCGGAGGGTTTTGGATCTGCCGCCGGGCGTCTACAGCAGATCGTTGTCGTTTCCCGCCATCCATTCGGGGTCGCTCTCCTCCGTCTCTGGCTTCTCGGGCTCACGGGGGGTCCGTGGCGCCCGCGCTGTCTCTGCCGCAGCTGCGGCCTTCCCTTGGGCGGGGGTCTTGGCCGGGGTGGCTGGCTGGGCCTCAGGCGCCTTCTCCGGTTTCGGGGAGGGGACCATCTTGCGGCAATCGGCCGCCCGGTGGCCCTCTCGGCCACACGAGAAGCAAGCTCCTTTCCTTCCTCTCTGGCCCTCTCGGCTGGCTGACCTGGCTCGTGAGGACGCCCTCCTAGCTGGCCCGGCTCTCCCAGGTGGCCCCGTCCCTGCTCCCCGGGCTCTTCCACCATCTCGGTGGCGTCTGGGCATCTGCTCCATGTCGCACTCTACTCTCCCTGCCGAGGCTATCCAATCCTCCAGGGTCTCGGGTTTCCCGGTGCACGCCCACTCCAGAATGTCCTGCCTTAGGCCTGCCTTGAAGCACTCTAGTATGGTGGATTCTGACCAGCCTCGGATTTTTCCCGCTAGGGCTCGGAAGCTTAAAGCGTATTCCGAGACGGACCTCTGGCCTTGGTAAATCTTCCTCAGCTGGGCCTTGGCCTTCTCTCCGGCTAATGGGTCCCCAAAGCGGGCTCGTAGGGCCTCTAGCAAGGTGTCTAGCCGCCTCAGTTGCGGCGCTCGAGTGTCTGTTAACTGTATCAGCCAGTCGGCCGCGGCCTCCTTCAGGTTGGCCCCCACAGCCCGCACTTTGGCTGCTTCCGAGGGGAACGAATCCCCATAGTCCAGCATGTAATTTTGCACGTTGGTGATGAAGTAGGAGAGTTGGCGGGGGTCCCCGTCCTAACTTTACCTTTAGGTCTCTCCGGCTCCCGACCGCCTCTTGACTCTGGTCGGCCCGGCCCAGGTTAAAGGTGGAGGTCCCTCTGAACGGGCGAAGTGCCTGTCCCGAAAGCCACTCTCCCCGACGGCCTGGGAGGCCGCTCCGTGGCCTGGCTTGACTGACTGTCTCGGGCCACGCTGGCGTCCGGCGTGGCCCACGGCAGCCCTCGGGTCTAGTCATCAGCAGTTGCACCTGGGACTGGAGCTGCACTGCCTCCGGCTGGAAGACCTGCACCTCCAGTCGCAGTTTGGCGGTGCTGGGAAGCCGCCCCCGGTTGGGGTTCCGACCTCCGGGCGCCCGATACCTTACTCCGGGTCTCATCCTTCACCGGGAGGGCGAAAAGCGGCGGCGCCTCCGCCCCCTTCTCCGCGCCTTCCGCCTGGGCTTCTGCCACAGGGGCTCCGGTCTCGTCTCCATCTCCGTCTTCCTCCACGCCCTCGGCCTCACCCAAGTCCTCGGGGAGTTGGTCTTCGAGGGGGTCCATCTCCGCTTGAGACATCTTTACGAAGGTGGCTACGGTCGGAAGGCTTTCACGGCCGTAGAAGAAGTTGGTGAGTCTATCTTTATGTAAGCTTCGGCAAGGGGGGTCTAGTTAATCAGACTCACTCCAGGTATAGTTGAAGGAAAATGGTTTAATAGGTCCTTAATCCAAAGTAGGCAAAGATAGACCGAAGATTTCGCGCGCGAAGTTCCCTTCAAGAGCCCTCCCTAGCCCGCCCCCCTGCTGTGCCCCTCCTTCCTCAGGGATGACCATCCGGCTCTTGGCATATCAAAGTCCAGGAAAAGGTCCTGGCACTTCAAAGGGCAGTTTCAGTTCAAAGCCCGCCAGATGCTGTTCTTATCTGATGGCGCGCAAGGCTTGGCCCGTTAGGGCAGCAACAGGGCCAAGCGGCGCTGACAGGATATTCATTTGTCCATTACATACAAATATCACTGAGGTGGATATGAGCATACAGCAGGTGGTTATGCCATAGTACTCCTTTCTAGTGGCTTATTTTACTTGCATAGATTTTTTTTGAAATGGATATCAATCAGAAATGGAATGTGTGTTTTCTGCTGGTTAGAGTAATACAATGTGTTTTTTCCCTTCAGAAACCTTACAGTTTCCATCTCCACCTCCATCTAGGACAAGGATCCTCAAACTTTTTAAACAGAAGACTGTTGAGGGGTCAGACTAATTTGAAAAAAATGAGTAAATTCCTATGCACACTGCACATATCTTATTTGTAGTGCCAAAAAAACACATGAAAGACTGATACAACATTAAAAATGAAGAACTATTTTAGCCAAAATAAACTTTCCAGTATTTCAATGGGAAGTAGGAAGTTTGGGCTGATTAGATAGTAAAGTTAATTAATATTTTTGTTGTGGTGTGCTTACAAGTCAATTCAGAGATAGGGTGACCCTAAGTCTAAAGTTTAGGGTGATGGCTGGGTAAATCGCCCTGAAAGGCTGCACCCAGCCTGCGAGCCTTAGTTTGGGGACCCCTGATCTAGGGAAATGTTTCTAGTGTCATTGCTGCAATCTCAATTGGTTGGCACCCACAGATCCTTATGGAAAGAGTCCTTTAAGTGTAGGAAATCATAGTACATTATTTATTTATTTATTTATTTATTTAATATCCCACCTTTCTCTCTGTGGGGATTCAAGACAACTAATAATCACATACTTTGGTCACAGTATAAAACAAAATAAATACAAAAATTAAAATAAATAATTAAATAGGATATGTAGTTTTGGTTAAAATACGGTTAAAGTATAATAACAAATACGCTTAAAATGGTATTTATAATTCTGTCTCTCGCACACACACCCATCCTGAGCTCAGCACAAAATGCCATATTACATGCATTTTCATTAGAACTCAGAAGAGAACTGAAAGCAGAACCCCTCCAAGGAAAACTGTGGAGTTTAATAATGTATACAAATTTTAATCTATCTATTCAAAAAGTATATCTGGTATTGGCTTCCCTAACATCTGTAGCCACCACAGATTTGGGACTATACTTCCCTTCAGACCCAGCCAGTCAGCTCTGGAATGTCATCCTAAACAGGATGATCTAGAATTTTACATTGAAAACTGATTGCCTCTTTATATGTAGAACAAATATGCCTAATAATATTTAAAGGAAGTAATACTATGCTTCATAATATTTGCATCTATTTATTTCTTCTAGTAGAAAATTTGTGGCCTGTTATTTTCCATGGAATTAATATATTCTTAATAGTGAGAAATGCTGCAGTGCATTTGGTAGAGGAGTGGGTTTTATTACAAAAGGTTTAGGAGAAAAACATAACAATCAAATTTAATGTAACGAGGACAAATGTAAAGTGCTACACACACCTAGGAGCTGGGGAGAAGCAGAATAAAATAAACAGTGACATATGTGATGGTAAATAGAGCTGGCTTGGCAACATTGTTAATAAACATTTGAAAGTTATTTGTACCTGTACAACAAAAAATTTATTGTCAGGAAGCATTAATACTGAAATGACACATTACATGGGGTTTCAAAATTCCAGCCTCTTGAGGTTTTCTTTGTTCATTTTTAATTGCACCTTGGGTCATGCTGTACAAGAGGAGGAAGTGGTGCTGGAATACAAGGTTAACATTAAAATAATACAATTTCAGGTTAAAATATTCATTTCTAGTTTAAGTTTTTGACACTCAACATTAGGCTTTGATTTAAAAAATGGTTCAAAACTCATTTTGGATGTAGGGGGTGCTGGCAATTTGGATCGGAAATGATTTCTGAAATTCTCCAGAAAAAAGTTGGAAATATACAAAATTTCCGAATTGTTTCATTAATGGCAGACACACATGCGCAGTAGGAAAGAAACAGCACTGCACTGAAGAAAATTCAGGGGATTGTCCCTCCCTCACTTTTAGACCAATCGTTATTAAACTTGCTACAGTAGTGGAGCACATGGATCACTGTTAGCTCACCAAATTTAATAACTTTTTACTTATCCATTGGCAAATTTTCAAAGTTTGTAAAAAAAAGTTTTTATAGACTGACCCAGCTTAAATAGAAGTTCTGAATGGAAATTTTCTATAGGCAGCCATGGCTCAGGAGAGCTCATAAGCATAAGTCCATGAGTTTGATCCACCTCCTCTGCCAAGGAAAAATTTTCAATGTTTTTTAAAAGTATTTTTTAAAAAAATTGTAAAGGAAATATGTTTCTGGTTTGCATTTTGAAAGTGTTTCCTGTTTCTTTGTGTGGTCTTTACTTTGAAAGTACTTGATCTACTCCAGAAACTTTGTGTGGCACAAACTGTGTTAATTTGGGTGAGAACAGAAATCATATACAGAGCAGACACCATCAAGGGACATCTAGACTGACCCCCTTCTTTGGGAGCAAGAACATGGTTTCTCACCAAAGGGAAGGGAATGGGGTCTCAGGAGCACAAGACAATGAGACAACAGAAGACATGAGATATGTAGTTTTCCAAAGTACCTTAGCACAGTGTCTCTAACCAGTGTTCCGTGGCACACTAGTGTGCCGTGAGCAATCATCAGGTGTGCTGTGGGAAATTGGAACCTCCAATACCCTTTTTCTTGGTTATGGGAGTTCTGTGTGGGAAGTTTGTGTCTTTCTGCCATTCCTGCCAAGATATCTATGTTGTGTTCATAGAAACAGGCCCAGGTTACACACTGAGTGTATAAATACATTTAAAAACATTAACTATATGTATTACTGTGTTAGAGTGTCATTTTGTGTCATTTTGGTTGGTGGTGTGCCCCAGGATTTCGTAAATGTAAAAAATGTGCCGCGGCTCAAAAAAGGTTGAAAAACACTGCCTTAGCAAGCCAGACTCCCCGGTGCAGCAATCCTAGGGGACTCTAAACGGATGGATGAAGGAAGGAATGTCTTCAGATTTTGGAAGAATCGGGGCTAGACTGACCCCACTACAGGAAAAAGAAGAACTGACTTCCCACTGAAGTATACATTCTGATAAGGTTTTACTACAGGGCTAGTGTGGCTTAGGGAGAGCGCACCAGCCTCATAAGCATAAATCTGTGGATTTGATCCCTGCCTGTGGAAAATGGCAAAAAGAAAAAAATGTGGCAAATAATGGCAAACAGCAAAAGGCAGGGGCAAGACACAGGTTTTGCTGAAAAGAAAGGTGTGAAGAGTCATGGAGGCTCCCCTTTTGTGGTGGACACATACTATCTTTATTGCAGGGAAAGGGTTTATTGCAGGGAAAGCCTTTGCTGTCTTCTATTTAGACACCTTTGTAGATTTAGTTTATTTAGACAAATACTGTTGTTTGACCATTTCAGCTAATGAGCAGCAAGGCAGAATGGAATTATTCTGTAATGTTCGGATGTCTCCCATGGTTATTTTGATTTTCAGAACCATTAAGCAACTTTGGTAAGGCCTAAACAAACAGTTTTAAAATCTCGTGGTTTCCCTTCCCTGGTGAGTGGTGATGCAAAGAGGGATAAGGTGGGTGTAGCTAAGCACAACTATTCTTGAAGGCCATGCCCCCAGTGGTAGAGATTGCAAAAGGTCCTGCTGTTAAACTACAAGATGTTTTCCCATCTCTACCATTGGGGGTGTGGCCTTCAAGAATAGCTGTGCTTAGCCACGCCCACCTCATCTCTCTTTGCAGCACCACTCGCCAGGGTAGGGAAACCATGTGATTTTAACTGCTGTTAAATTACAGGACCTTTTGCAATCTCTACCACTGGAGTGTGGCCTTCAAGAATAGCTGTGCTTAGTCATGCCCACCTCATCCGTCTTTGCATCACCACTCGTCAGGGAAGGAAAACTGTGAGATTTTAAAACTATTTGTTTAGGCTTTACCAAAGTTGCTTAATGGTTCTGAATATCAAAATAACTGTGGGAGACATTCGAACATTACAGAATAATTCCGAACAATGAGTAAGTGGTTCAAATTCGGATTTGCCCCTCCCACTTTTCCTGCATGGTTTGAAATTGGTTCAAAAGTCCAAATTTAGTAGGTTTTTCCAAATTTTAAATTGTTCTGAACTGAACTTAAACAAGCCTACTTGACATATATAAAGTCTATTTAGGTATTTATCCCTCTCTCAGCTACACCATTCGAATTCTGTGATTGAGGTGGGTTTCTTAAAATGTAATTAGGGTAAATTATTTAAATTTCATGATTCATTATTTTATTATTATCCCATTATTTTAATGGGTATCCTCTATGTGCTTTCCTTAAGATCTGGGTGTATGATGTTTGCTCTCCAAAGTTTTAATAAAGATTTACAAGATTCTTTCTTTAAGCAGCCCCATGATATTTGGAATGGTTATCATGCAGATATATAAACCACATGGGTTATTTATGCAAGGATTAGTTCTCACATGCCTTACTAAACTAAATGTCAACAAATCACCAGGTCCAGACGGCATCCACCCCAGAGTTCTTAAGGAACTCAAGTGTGAAATTGCTGAACTTCTAGCCAAAATATATAACCTTTCTCTAAGATCAGGCACTATACCCGAGGACTGGAGGGAGGCAAATGTAACACCGATCTCCAAGAAAGGATCCAGAGGTGATCCAGGAAATTATAGACCAGTCAGTTTAACCTCAGTTCCAGGCAAAGTGATGGAAACCATTATTAAAGAAAATATTACTAGGCACATAGAAGAACAGGCATTGCTGAAAGAAAATCAACATGGTTTCTGCAAAGGCAAATCATGTCTTACTAACTTGTTAGAATTCTTTGAGGGTGTAAATAAACACATAGATAAAGGGGACCCAATTGATATTGTTTACCTTGACTTTCAAAAGGCTTTTGACAAAGTCCCTCACCAAAGGCTCCTAAATAAGCTCTTCAGCCATGGAATCAGAGGACAGGTCTTGTCCTGGATTGGAACCTGGCTAAACTGTAGGAAACAAAGGGTGGTAATAAACGGACATTTCTCTGGGTGGAAAGAGGTGAGAAGTGGCGTACCCCCAAGGTTCAGTTTTTGGTCCGTTACTTTTAATTTATTCATTAATGATCTGGATGTAGGAGTGAATTCTGAGGTAGCAAAGTTTGCAGACGACACTAAATTGTGCAGGGTAGTTAAAAATGAAACTGATTGCAAAGAGCTCCAGAAAGATCTCTCGAAATTGAGTGAATGGGCAACAAAGTGGCAAATGCATTTTAACCTAAACAAGTGTAAAGTCATGCACATCGGGGCAAAGAACCCCAACTACACCTACCAATTGATGGGGTCAAAGCTTTCAGAGACAAACCAGGAAAGGGATCTTGGGGTTTTGGTGGACAGCTCAATGAAAATGTCAACCCAGTGCGCAGCAGCAGTGAAAAAAACAAATTCTATGCTAGGCATGATCAGAAAGGGAATCGAAAATAGGTCAGCAAATGTTTATTACCTCACTACAAATCTATGGTAAAGGCCACATTTGGAGTACTGTGTACAATTCTGGTCTCTGCACCTTAAGAAGGATATAACGGAACTGGAAAAGGTACAGAAAAAGGCAACAAGAATGATCCAAGGGATGGAGCGGCTCCCTTATGAAATCAGGTTGCAACGCCTTCGTCTTTTCAGCCTTGAAAGACGGCGTCTAAGAGGTGACTTGATCGAAGTGTATAAAATCATGCATGGGATAGAAAAGGTGAATAAAGAAAAAATATTTTCTTTGTCACAAAACACTAGGACTAGAGGGCACTCCCTGAAGCTCCAAGGTAGGAAAATTAGGACTAATAAAGGGAAATATTTCTTCACCCAGAGGGTCATTGGGTTATGGAATTCACTTCCAGAAGAGGTTGTGACAGCTGTCAGCCTGAACAACTTCAAGGCAGGATTAGACAGATTCATGGATACCAAGTGTATCGGTAGTTACTGAAAAGGACATTCAAGTGCCACCTCGGAGTGGTTGAGGTAGGCAGGATTTCCCTGGGTACTGGTTGTGGGGGGTCGGGAGCAGGTTAGGGTTTTGCCCTCCCTTCTGCTCGAGATCCCCGTGTACAACTGGGGGCCACTGTGTGATACAGAATGCTGGACTAGATGGGCTGAGGTCCGATTCAGCATGGCTCTTCTTATGTTCTTATGTTCTTAACATATGGAATAATGTTGACAGCAATGGAACCAAATGATAGGAATGCAGAGAGTGGATCAAGCAACTCTCTTTTCACCGCAGTAGGGATGGGGAAGTTCAGCATTCTTGCTGAAATGACTATTTCGCACCTTTGAGACTAATATCAAAACAAAGCAAAGTTTTGCATGTAGGAATTAGAAATAAAGCCTTGTAAACTGATGGCTACAGAAAATCTTATGTCATGCAGGTGGGATTTAAAAAACAACAACAAAAATTAAGCAGGCCCTTCACAAAGTTGAAATCATACATAAAAGTGTGGATGATTGTGTGAATAGTACAGTGAAGGCCCCACCCTATCCTTGCATATCAGCTGGGAAAGCTGCTTGAGGAAGAACTGGGGGGGGGGGGTTCACTAATATATTTTTCAAAAGATAAAATAACTAATTTTAGTTAAACTTTTCATGTGACATGAAAGTCACCAAAACTGTGGAGTTTTCAAAGATTATCCACAGTTGTGGATTTATTCTATGCAGAAATCACATGTGAAGTTCTGGTAGAGAAAACAGCATTTTCAACACAAAAAATAGTTTTCTACTCAGAAAATGTTGCATTTGAGAACTGAATCTGCAAAAAGGTACAAAATGTGTTTTCTGCAAAGAAAATTCAGATTTCAACATAGAAAATGTTTTATTCAAAAAAATCATCTGTGAATTTTGTGTACAGTACACCTTGAACTGGAAAAATCTCATCAGTCAATAATTCTCTTAAGGTTGCTTGACTCTAAGGAAACACATTTTTCACCATTACCAATTATTTTTCTTTCCATTTCTACTTTTGATTTTTTTTAACAAAAAAGATCATCCATCTTTTATGCACATCAACTCAGAAGGGCTGGGCTGATTCTACTTCTCTATTTTTCTAATCTAACAACAACAACTACTCTCCCTCCACTCCCAATTAAAGGGGCACTTTTTTATCCCAACAAATATGTGCTGTTTGCCTACTTGGTTTTATTATTTAAAAAACACTTAAACTACATTGTAAACTTAAAAATATATAATTATTGAAAAACTGTACAACTAGTAAGATCTGCTAATTATGATGTGAACATTAAGTACATGAATATCTTTCTCACACTAAAATCAAATAGAATCAAAAGTGCCACTGCTTAACATGGACTGATGTGTTCCTTGTCAGAATTTCAATGTACAATGTACAATGCAATACTGAAAAAAAATCAAAATTAACTTAACACTAGAGCAATAAATGCAAGTTAGATACTTTGTTATGAGTCTTGGCTCATCTGCACTACTCTACATGTATTATAAGGTAATAGGTAAGTTGGACAGGTATGTACTGTTGTTCAGCCAATTGTTCTTTTCTACTAGGAAATTATTTAGAATATGAATTTTGATATGGAATTCTCTGTGGCAGAGTGTAGCATCAAGTAGCTATCTATGCAGGGTTTAGTTGCCAAAGACCTTGTGGAGAGAATATCACTAATAGAAAAAGCAGTCTGGATTTCGATTTCAAAAAGCCTCAGGTATGCTTCACTCTTAATTATCATGAGTGGCAGAAAGCCCCTGGCTCCTTTTGCCTGCTCTTCTTTCTAAAACAAATGGTCAGGAATGAACTGCTTGTCCTGACCAGTAGCAATAGCAGAATTGGCCTTTCCTTTTTGCGTGGTTTTGTTTTTACTGGCAAAGCTAGCTTGGGTAGAATTCAGCTGTCAAACAATACAAAGCCCTTTTGGCTCTATCACAATACAATGTGGTTGGCAAAAGATCAGCTGACAGAAGGTGGAATCATCTGTCGAAATAACGAGGTCACTCTAAGTTACTTCTGCTTAATTACTTTGGAAGGAGAGGGACAGAGGTTATTTTCTTCATGGATCCTTTAGGCTTTAAAGACAAACAATCCACCATTAATGGCAAGCTGCTGTCTATTTATGACAGTTTTCTTCCAGAAAAAAACAACAGACTTTTGCTACTCTCTAATGACCTTATAAAGACCTTTCTGGATCATACCAAAGTTCCTCTAGTCCAGCCTTCTGCTTCTAGTAGTGTCCAACCAGCTGCCTCTGGGAAGCTTTCAAACCAGATAGAAAGACTCTTCTCCTGTCATTAGACTCCAGAGTCAGAGCTATCCTGACTCTGAATATGTATGTCCTGTTTATTTACTATCACTTATCCTGTTTATAGATTTCTCTTTCATGAAATTTTTAAAAGAAAACATCTAAGGTAATGGCCATCCCCAATTCTCATAGAGATAATATATTCATGAATCTCTTATCTTTTGGGTCTGCACCTATGTCCAATATAGTGGACTCACGTCTCCTCTGTTGCAGGGAGTCCAACTGTTGATGTGTCCCAAGGGGAAACAAGATTTCCTGGAAGCTCCAGAATGATCCTTTACATTTTAGAGATGTGGACAGCTGGATTGGGCTGCAAGCTGATGAGGACACTCCTATTGAAGTCACACCAGGATGCCCAGCCACATGTGTAAAAGATGTGACTTTACCAGCAAGCCTCTTCCAGAGACCTGCTGATGGCAGGTGATGTAGTGGTGGCAGCAATGGCCCAATGCCATCTGAATGTCCAAAGGACTCTGGGGATTCCCAGGTTGCATACTAAGTCATTTACTCTTGCTGAATCAGGTAAGTGTGGATGTGGTTCCTGTTAGCCATGCACTAATATGCCCTAAAGACATAAGTTTTATCTTATTTTGGAAGCTAAGTGAGATCAGCCGTGGATGTTACTTGGATCTCAATACCAGGCACTGTAAGTTTTATTTCTTGCCTAAGAAAACCCCGTTAAATTAATGGGGTTGTCATAAGTTTACACACACAAAAATCAACACGGAGATATTTTTTATTGGAAACTCAATATTGTTCCGCAGATGTACTAGATCTTAAAAATTTTCAGATCTAGGGATGCAGAGTGATACATATCTGAATGTGTATCAAAATGCAGATGTTACACATAATTTTAATACTTTCAACAAGATGCCAATTCTCCATCCAAAAGTGCATCATCCATTTTGGAAATACATCCCAACAGATTGCTACAACAACCCTACAAATGATTAATCATGTCAAAGATGGCCATGTTAGCTGGTGAATTTAGTGAATTACGTGCAAAAAATTTGCTTCTCGAAACTTTGGGTTTATCTTGCTAAGCCAAACAAAATTGTGTTGACTTTATATGTCCTGTTATGGAAAACTAGAAAATTCAAAAGCCTGCCTATATAAACTTCTGGTACCATGTGCTCTGCAATTCTAGCAGGAAACTCATCTACACCGACTACTTAGCAGAAACTGCTACCACTGTGAAAATTAATAGATTGCCATTCAAAGGCAAGACAGTGATTACATTAAACATGGAAGGTGACATCAAACCAGCTCCAGAATCCACAGTTTGCATGGCATGAAAGCCATGGGAGACTGCCAGTTGTTTTTCCCATTGCCATTCGAGATGCATATATGTGCTCCGGGTGCATCCGAAGTGGGAAAAGAACAGAAAGTAACAGCAGTGGAGGTATTCAATTATCTGTCCCGGGTGGTCGATTGGCCACCTGCCACCCAGCGATAATCTCAGGGTTTTCATTAATCAGCTGTATTCCAGTTTTGCAATGTGCATCAGTGCACTGGGTTTCCATAATGTGTTGCACATTCTGTGCAGTCTATTTGTGCAATGTAGTTTAGCTTATGTGCACACTACAAATGCATGCAAGGCTTATTTCAGATTTTTCCCCAACTTAACCTGATGACATTTAAGCTCCTAACAGCATGCTCCAGTGCATTATGGTGGCATGCATTGTATAGCTGCTACAGTTTGAAGCTGGCTTCAAACTACATTTTATGATCAGTGTAGGTGAGCCCAGGAAGGCCAGTAATCTTTATTTATGTCAGTAGTGACATATGTTTTCCTAAAAATGGAAGAATCATCATTGATATAATTCTACCAAAACAAGGTATGTATTGCATTTTATTTGTTTAGGTGAGAGATCTTCTCCCAAGGTTCACATTTAACTCATTTAAATCAATTGCAAACCTCAAATGAGGATTACATGCTAGAATTAAAATATCTGATCAATAGCTACCTGAAACATTTATTTCTCTCTCATTATACAGAATCCTTGTTGTATTCGAAGCAGAACTGGGACAACTACATTTTTTTCAAATCTACCAATCAATGAAGTCTACCATTGATTGCAATACAAAAATTTCTCTGATACTCACTTCTGTCTTTAGAATGATTCAACTGAAAACAATTTTTGCCCTCCCATCTCCTAAGACATTCAAAGTGCCATATATTCTCTCTTTAGCAACTCTGAGGTAAGCAGTCAGGTTTAATTTCTATAGTATGTGTTATAATGCAAACTGTTGTTTTGGGTCTACTTTCTGTCTGAATGTATTGATTCATGAAAAATTAAATATATCCAGAAATGGGCACATTTGAAAACTGCTCAGGAGGTTCAAAATGAGAATATCTCTCTAAATGAACATCTAAATGCATGTCCATTACAACAAAAGGAGAGCATGTGCTATTGTATCTGCATTTGGATTAATGGGCACTGGTTTATGCCCCTGATACCTAAGAAGAGAAGGCTTTACAAAATTCCTTTGGATACAAAAGCTTGCAAAGATCGTCTGAAGGAGTTTTCCCTAAAGCTATTTTAAGTTTCATAGCTGTTCAACTTGGCTGTCTCATATCCGGTTCCAGGCTAGACCTACATGCTATAAAATGAAGTTTAAAACTGCATTATTTGGCAGTGTTTATGCATCCCAGTTCTTTAACTAATACTCTATAGCAGTTCATTACACATACTCTGTAATGCCTTCAATTTTTAATCCAGGTCACAACCTTAATTTTATATCTCTCGTTCTCTCTCATACACACGTCTATCTAACCACACCTACTTGGGGAGAAGTCTTATTTAATACATGATTATTTACCTAATTTACCTATATCTAAGTAAATTAACAAAGGATTATTCAGTCTAAGATTATTCAGTCAGGAGCCATTCAAGAGAACCACATATTTAAGAAGCAAGGGTGTGTTTGAGTGACATTGAGACACTGTATACATTTAAGTTAGGTTTCTGATTATTTCCCTAGCCAAACTGCAAAGCGGAAATGTTACATATGATTGCACTTGTGACAGCAGTCCACATTAATATTGTGAAACAAGGTTTTCTTTGTGTGTGTGTGTGTGTGTGTGTGTGTGTGTGTGTGTGAAAATGCTCTGGAATAAAATTAATTTCCCTTTATTTTAAAACATGCACAATCATTTTGACTACTTGGTTGCTTATTTTATTTTATTTTTTTTGCCTGAGGCTGAATAGGGGCAGCAGCTGTAGTAAAGAAATGCTGCCGCTGAGGGAAACCGGACTAAAAAGGCAACCATTTCTGTCAAAGATGCAGAAGCAATTACCACTGCTCTCTGATACAGAAGAAATCACATGCAGTACTTTTTATGTGTGTTCAATTGCAAGTTTAGGACTAGAAAGGGACTCCATCAGGTCCAATGGTATCAGTGACACTGTAGGTAAAGCTATGACCCTACTTACAATATAATGAGCTGATATCAGAGCCACTCTGACTAGGGAGCTGTAGGGTACTTCTTCATTATAACGCTAATGCAGTTTGACACCACTTGCTATGGAATCCTGATAATTGTGCTTTAGTCAGGTGCCAGCATTCTTTGGCAGAGAAGGCTAAAGACTTGGTAAAACTGCAAGGACCTTCTCTCTTGAAGCGAAGCCATGGTGGTGCAATGGGTAGCACTACTGACCTGAAGACCTGAAGATTGGCAGTTTGAATCCACGAGATGGGGTGAGCTATCGTCTTGTCAGTCCCAGCTTCCCATGTGGGGACATGAAAAAGCCTCCCATAGGATGGTAACACATCTGGGTGTCCCCTGGGCAACGTTTCTGTAGGCAGCCAATTCTCTCACACCAGAAGTGACTTGCAATATATTCTCAAATTGCTTCTGACACAATAAAAATGTCTTTAAGCTATTCTTGTCAAACTAGACCACAGAAAAGAGTCTGTCTGTGATATTCTTATCTGTGTGGAACACAGCTTTCTTTGGGAAATGTCACCACCAAGGTTGGTTTTATTTCTTTGAGAATACCTCAGAAAGGCTTCCTACAATCTATCCTGTCAAGGAAGATGCAAATACCAACCTGGATGGAATGGGTCCCTCAGGAGCCTGAGAATACCAAAACTCCCTTGTCAGGTGCTACAACGTATATTTCATTGGCTTTTATATGAGATGATCACACAGACATGTAATGTTTTCTAGTTAGAATCACAACAACTGCTGACCTATTTCTACTATGGAAGATAAGGGTTGTAGACCCAGCTCAGAGTTTCACTCTCTTAAATTAAATGCCATTGATTTCTTTATTTTGCTGCAAATATTTTGTTTTCCTTCCTGTATAGGGAATAACTATCAATAGTATGGCAAATCTGCCTGTTGAACAGCAGTTAGCCCTTCATTTATCATAGTTTCTTCTTGGATCATAAACAGCTTCTGATACATAGGCTTGCCTACTTACTGGTGCCCTGTGGTCACAAAGCTGTAAAAATTCACTTCGCTCTGCAATAAGGAATGTCTTTCAAATAGTCTGTGATATTTAATGGAATCCACCTTACAGAGCAACAAATCTCAGTAGGCCATTGGATTTTGGTTCCAGGTCAGCAGTCCTCTATTTCAAAAGGGCTCTTGGTCGATGAGGCACCATAAACATAACTCTTCATGCATGGAAACCTTACATAAACTCCCTCAACTGTTTCAGCGGCTTTCTAGCACATGCTCGTTCTACCATGCTGTGCCCACAGTGTTTCCTTTTAAACCCCCTGCCAATTGCTAGTATTCCCAAACTGTCTATCTTTATTTCATGCTTATTGAAATTATTATATCCAACCAAATTACCATAATGAAGATACAGGGCCATGTACCATTATATCCATACTTATTTATTTAATATTTCAAATGTGAAAAAATATATGATGTATGTATGTGTGTGCATGTGTACATGTGTATGTATGTGTGCATATGGGTGCCTGTCATATGGCTGAAATTGATTTATTCCCAAACCACAAAGGTATGGTGTTTATTCAGAAAAGAGTTGTACTGGGCTGTTTATGATTATAGTCACACAATATCTTTATTCAGATGATTTTAAAGACATTTCCTCCATAGTTTGCATGATATTTCTTTGCATTTCTGTATACCTACTACATGTACCTCACAGATGTATAGGAAAAGAAATATATAGCACATGAATATATATTATTCTACCACCAGATGTAGTGAGGTTTGCTAGTTCAGATGGTAACTCACAAATTAGTTATGTTGCATATACATAATCTCCAATACATAAGGCAGAATGCTTCTGTAATACCATTTGCAGAGCAGCACTAAATTTTTATACCGCCCCTCTCAGCCCGGAGGTGACTCGAGGCAGTTTATATGGCAATTTATGCAGTCCAGATAAAGCACAATTAAAACAATCAAAATAAAAATCATATACGCAACAATTAACAGTTAAAAACATAAAAATACAATTCTCAGCATCTTGTTAAAATCACTCTCTGTCACATCATCGTCATTCCATAGGTCTAATTAATCAGTTATATTTCATCTGCAAATGCCTGTTCAAACACCCAGGTCTTCACTTTCTTACGAAATGTCAGGAGGGAGGGCGTTCCAAAGCCAAGGAGCCACCACTGAAAAGGCCTTTCTCACATCCCCTCCAATCGTGCCTGCAAAGAAGGCGGGACCAAGAACAGGGCCTCCCTGGATGATCTTAAACATCTTGATGGTTCATAGGGAGAGATGCGTTTGGACAGGTAAGTTGGACCAGAACCATTTAGGGCTTTAAAGGCTAAAGTCAGCACTTTGAATTGTGCCCGGTAGCAAACTGGCAGCCACTGGAGCTGACACAACAGAGGAGTTGTGTGGTCTCTGAGTGCCACTCCTGTTATCAACCTGGCTGCTGTCCATTGGACCAGTTTCAGCTTCTGAACAGTTTTCAAAGGCAGCCCCACGTAGAGAACGTTGCACTAATCTATACGGGATGTAACCAGAGCATGGACTAAGTCAGACTTCCCAAGGTACGGGTGCAGCTGGCGCACAAGTTTTAATTGTGCAAATGCTTCCCTGGTCACTGCCGAAACCTGGGGTTCCAGGCTCAGCGATGAGTCCAGGATCACACCCAGACTGAGAACCTGCGTCTTCAGGGGGAGTGTAAATCTGTCCAACACAGGCTGTAACCCTATGCCCTGTTCGGCCTTTCGACTGATCAGGAGTGTCTCTGTCTTGTCTGGATTCAATTTCAATTTGTTTGCCCTCATCCAGCCCAACACAGTGGCCAAACACTGGTTCAGGACCTGAACAGCCTCCTTAGTAGCAAGTGGGAAAGAGTGACAGAGTTGGACGTCATCTACATACAGATGACACTGCACCCCAAAACTCTGGATGACCTCCCCCAGGCGATTCATGTATATGTTAAACCACATGGGAGATAGTATTGAACCACGAGGAACCCCACAAGTCAATGGTTGTGGGGTTGAACAGGCATTTTCTATCAACACATCTCTAGGAAGACTGGAGCCACACCTCGCAGGAACGGGTACCTCCAAAACCCATTCCTGCGAGGTGTCCCAGAAGGATACCGTGGTCAACGGTATCGAAGGCCACTGAGAGGTCCAGCAGAACCAACAGGGACACACTCCCCCTGTCCAGCTCCCGGCGTAGATCATCCACTAAGGCGACCAAGGCTGTCTTAGTACCATGCCTCAGCCTAAAGCCAGACTGCGCCGGATCCAGATAATCCATGTCTTCCAAGAATACCTGGAGTTGTGTGGCCACCACACGTTCCAGGACTTTGCCCAAGAAGGGAAGATTGGAAACAGGCCAATAGTTGATGAATTGAGTGGGGTCCAGTGATGGTTTCTTCAACAGCGGTTTTATAACAGCTTGTTTTAAGCTGGCTGGAATGGTGCCTTCCCGAAGGGAGACATTAACCACCACCTTTACCCGCTCGGCCAATCCCCCTCTGGCCTCCTTTACAAGCCAGGATGGGCAGGGGTCTAGGATGCATGTGGTCACTCTCATCCCTCTGAGTATCTTTTCCACATCCTCGGGTTTCACCAATTGAAATGAATCCATCAAAACTGGACAAGCAGTGCTCCAGCTACATCCACAGAGACTGCCGTTAACATGGTGTCCAGACCTGAATGGATAAAAGCGACTTTTCCAGGTTTACTAGATTTAGACATGTCCGAGACTGGATCTACACTGCCCTATTATCCCATTTCAGAATGTGGATTAATTGCATTGATCTCTATTATAGGGAAGTATAGACTGATATAATCCAGTTCAATACAGTTAATCTAAATCTTTAATTGTGGTGTTGGAGGAAAATTTTGGGACTGCCTTGGACTGCAAGAAGATCAAACCAGTCCATATTCCAGAAAATAATGCCCGAGTGTTCACTATAGGGAAGAATATTAGAGGCAAAAATGAAGTACTTTGGCCACATACTGAGAAGACAGGAAAGCTTGGAGAAGATAATGATACTGAGGAAAATGAAAGGAAAAAAGGAATAGGGGCTGACCAAGAGCAAGATGAATGGATATTATCCTTGAAGTGACTGGCTTGACCTTGAAGGAGCAGGAGGTGGTGACAGCCAACAGGGAGCTCTGGCATAGGATGGTCCATGAAGTCATGAAGAGTCAAAAGCAACTGAATGAATAAACAACAACAATCTAAATTATGTAACTGGATTATAGGACAGTGTAGCTCCAGCATGATTTGACCAATAGGAAGTAGGTTGACATTCTCTACTCTTAATAAAATACATATCTTCTTCTTTCTCTTTCCTTGTCCCTCAAATGAAGTGGGAAACATACAGTCTTCAGGTGTTGTCTGAATTGCATATTTGGTAGCATAAACCTTTGTAGACTAAGGCTGGATCCATACTGTAGGATAATATCCATTTGACACAACATTTGCTGCCATTGTTCAATTAGTTGAAGATTAGTTAAAGGGAAGTTTGTCTTTGTTTTCCTCTGAGAGTGTGTAATTTGCCCATGGTAACTACATGGGTTTAATTAGCTAATTGGTTACCAGAGTCATCATCCAACGCTTTAACCATTACACCATTTTGGCTCTCTATAAAACGATACCACTTTTCTATTTTCTTTCCTGGCCTTGTTACTGAAAACTTCTTGACTTTGAAGTATCATCTCGCTAAAACTTTGATTTATAGGAAACTGAAGATTTATTCAACAACCTTTGCCCTTATCACGGTCTGGAGCTGTCTGCAAAGAGCTTGCAAATGTTAACTTATTTATTATTCACTCTTTAAACTTTCAAATTTAACTGCTAGGAAATAATATTTCATCTGTCAATTGACTAGAAGAAGTCCACTGTTAATCAAAATTCAAGACAGAAGTGATGCCCAGCCCATGCAGTGTTTCTTCTTGTTGTTAGCAAAGCCAGCTTTAACACATGATTCATCTAATGATTGTTATATATCTTGATTCAGAAGGGGGAGTAAACACAGTTGCCAAATGTGAGGTTTACAGATCCATTTCAGGCATATAATTAAAATTCAAGCATCTGGAGCTGGGATAATTATTCTGCAAGAAACATAGTATAGGTCTTGAGGAAGCCTCAGTGTCTTGATGCCACCTCATCTTCTAAATGTCTCCCACCTCTAGATGATTTGTCAGTTTGCAGGGAAGGTTTGTGGCATAACAAGAGCATGGCTTCATCAGCATGTCCTACCCTTATCCTACCCCGACTCATAGAACACTTCCCAGTTTACTTTAAAGTCATATCACATGGTCAATTCCATGCTTCATACCCAAATGAACAGTGATCAACACACATATCAGTGGAGATTTTTCCAGGATTCTGTAATCATTGTGTGAATGTGTAGGATTTCATAGGGTTTTCTTAGACAAGAAACTTACAGAAATAGTTTTGCCAGTTTCTTCCTCTGAAATATAGCCTACAGCACCTGGTATTCCCAACCAAGCACTACTTAGGACTGACCCTTGCTTAGATCAGGGTCCAAGATTAGAAAGAATCTGGTGCCTTTAAGATATTTAAGTGGGATGTGTCTACATGTCCCTGCCTGAATTCTATTCAATGTGTCCAAGATGGGGTATAATCTAAATTAAACCAAGACATTCTAACTAATTCTAAACTGGGTTAAGCATAGGGTTGCCACTTTTGATAAAAGAATAAGGGACAGGTACCTAAAAATAGGGAATTTTTCACAAAAATAAGGGACACTTTATAAAATCTTGAAAATGATTTTCAAGTTTTTATGAAGTGTCCCTTATTTTTGTGAAAATTTCCCTATTTTTAGGTGCCTGTCCCTTATTCATTTGGCAACCATAGTTAAGGATGTTATCCCATCCCTTCATTATTCCATATCTTTCATTAAAGGCATACTGTTGCAGGTGCAAGACATAATAAATTTTAACTATATAATATATATGCAAGTTTGTCAATGATTTTCGAAAGATACAAAACTATCACTAAGTGGTAAGACATATTTCTTAGGGTTTCCTTCACCTTTAGGCTGCAGCAACAGGGGAATGAATAAAAGAGAATACATTTTCTTGTACTTACCTCTGTTGGTTACTAATGGAATTATTTCCTGAGAAAGAGGTTGACTAATCTGAACTTAATATGTGTTCGTTACAGTGTTATTTATTTGTCCTGTGTTCCATTAGGTTGGGGAAAATTGCCAGAACTTAGTATAACTTTGTAAATGCTACAAAAATTATGAAATAAAGATATAAAGCAGAGCACAGTGGAAGCTATATTTTTAAAAGCAGAAAAACTGTTAATCCTCCATAAAGCCATTATTATGTATTCTATATTTAGCCATCTCCAAGTGTTCTCCTTTTCAATCTCGTGGTCTCCTAATTTAAACTGCTGGATTTTTCCAGGTTGTTTCTCATTTCTGTTTATCTTAGTTACTCAAGATATGACAAGCATTATACTGACAAAACTGTAGAGAGAAACATCAAGAAATATTCATATTATTTTGTGAAATTCCTGTCTATTTATTTACATCAATCAAGATTGCTCAGTTTACATGACATTACCTTGTTGTTCCAACTTGTGGTTGCAAAACAGCTACACGTGCTACGCTGTGAGCAGTAAAATAGGATGTGTATGAGAATACATATTTCATCTATATTTCCAGATGGTATTCCTCGGGCCTGTCCAAGAGGTGGCCCGCGGGCCATACATGCCCCCCCCCCCAGCCCCTTGGACATGGCCCCCTACCCTCCTGAAAGAATTGTTTTTAAAATATATATATATTAAATATATATATATTTTTAAGAAATATTTTTTTAAAAAAATGGCGGCGGGGGGAGGGAGGGGAGGAGAAGGCAGGGAGGAGGGCGGGAGCCAGCTCCTCCTCCCTGTACGGCCCCCTCCGTCCCTGTCTCCGCGTCGCCGCCATTTTTTAAAAAAATGGCAGCGGGGGAGGGAGGGAGGGAGGGAGGGGAGGAGGAGGCGGGGAGGAGGGAGGGAGCCAGCTCCTCCTCCCTGCACCGCCCCCTCTGTCCCTCTCTCTGCGCCACCACCACGATCCAGTTCGCAGTGGCGGGGGGGGAGGGAGGACTCTTCCTCAGGCTCTGCTTCCCAGAGCGCACGATCGCCTTCCTTGGCATTTGCTGAAGCGGCGGAGGCCGGTTTGGGGGTCGGAAGAGGAGGAAGAGAGAGTTCATCCCCTTGAACTTTTCTTCTTGCCTCTGGAAAACTTCTCAGGGTTTTTGCGGGGGGGAGAGAGAGAGAGGGAAGAGGGGCGAGGAGGAGAAGAGGCGCCTCCACAATGGCTTTAATTGTCCCCATGGATTCGGAGTGATCGCCTGCCTTGCCCTCTGGTGGGCTTCAAGGGCTGTGTGAGTGTGTGTTGGTGTGCCTGGGAGCCCAGAGTGGGATGCGCCCAGAAAAGTAGCACAAAGGGAGGCAGGGAAGGAGGGAGGGAGAAAGAAAGAAGCTGCTGGCAGGAGCGCAATAACTTCCTTATCCTTTTCACTTCTTCGCTGCCGCTTGATCGCCAGGGAAGCAAAAGGGGTTTGGGAGGGAGGGAGTGTGTCTGAGAGCATGAGTGAGTGAGTGAGTGAGTGAGAGAGAGAGAGAGAGAGGAGGGGGACCTGCCCTGGGCGAGAACCGGCCAGCCATAGGAGAGGGGAGGAGGAGAAAAGGAGGGAGGGGGGAATTGAATGAGAGGGAGCTCAAGGAAAGGCCTCCCACCCCCTTTCCTCCTCCTTTTCTTCCCCCCAGAATTATTTACATTCTTTGCAATTACCTAAGTTTACTTTGATGACTTGCATTGAATGGAATCAGCCAGGGGTAAACTGGCAGAATGAAAGCACACAGACCTTTCAACTGCAAGGCCATTCAATGCTGATCAATGTGGCCAGTGGAACACTGTCATATATTCCAGTTCAAAGCAGAGATTGTGGGATTTTCTGCCTTGATATTCTGTATATTTATGCCCCTCATGTGTTCCATCCATCCCTCCCTCTCCCCTTATTTAAATAATATAATATGTAATTGTATATTTATCCCCCTCATGTGTTCCATCCATCCCTCCCTCTCCCCTTATTTAAATAATATAATATTTAATTGTATATTTATGCAATGCCGGGGTAGGGAGGGGGCAGCCGGGGGAAGGGGGAGGGGCGGAGCTGGGGAGGGGAGGGGTGGAGCCGGGGGCTTGGCCCCCCAGGTGATCAGTGACCCAAGGTCCGGTAGAAGTTGGACAGCCCTGGTATAGCTCAATATATACTAGCCATTAATGATATGACAGTATTATTAGCTACTGCGGTTGACTCATTTGAAATTAGGAATAGAATAGAAATGTAAATAGTACAGAGGGATAGATTAGAATTGTGTTGGTTCATTTGTTTAAAAAAATTAAGAATTTATTAAATTTTTTGTATGTAAAGTTGAGATTTCAGGGGATAGAAAAAGGGCTGGGAGACAAAGTGAAATGAATAACAGGTACATTCATCTCAGTGGTCTGGGTTTGAAACCTTTTGTATTCAAACATGTTAATGGAGCTTCATTACAATTCCAGTCACTTCATATTGATGAGCACCCCAATTCATGAAGTTATAAATGACATTATTTTCATTTGGATAATTGCACTGTACATTTGATTTACATATAAAGCTGTAAAAAGTTACGATGCCTGAGATGCTCTCCAAAGTTTCTTTATCTACCATGAAGATACAAAACAGAAAACTTGCTGAAAATAAAGGAGCAGAATTTACATATCCCACTCTGAATGTTTCACTCAATTGTTCTGTACCTTTGACTAGTAGATTATATATAATCTTTCAGATGGCTAGTTGGTGGTAGTTGATTGTAATGCACTGTTGTGACCATTTCAGCTCCTAGAACATGAATGTGAAACAAAACACAAGAGGGTGCAAAAGGTACTTGAAGAAATTCCTGTGCTTATTTGAGTGAGTATTTGTATTTTTTTTAAAACAAAAAACATTTTGAAATGTTTACTTCGTTCCAGTGAAAAATGCTACCTTTGTAGCAGTTTAAGTAAATTATATTGCTTATGTAACCATTTGATGTGATTTACGGTGAGGCTATACATTCTGCTTTGTATGTATTATTTGTTACCTGGAAAGAAATCGGGCTGTCTGAAGTTGCAAGGCAAAAGAAATATAGCAAGAAATCAACAGTCAGGAGAGGGAGAAAGAAGGGAAGAGAAGAGGGAGGAAGGGTAAGAGAGTGTGTTTGTATGTGAGAGGGGGGGGGGAGAGACTGAGAGAGAGACAAATTAGTTATGCTTCAAGAAATGTGATGTTGAGGACCAAGCAAATTTTCCATAGAAGAAACAAGTGTGGACTGGCTGAATGCATACAGATTTTATTCTGAGATCCATATGAAACTTTGCAATGAAATAAATGCAATGTTCACCTATTTTTAAATTCAAGCTATACAGAATAAGAGGAGGAGAAAGTTCCATGGGAGTATATGGGAAAGCAGAAAGACCTACCCTAGAACTTGGATTTTACTTTACGTTGAAGAAAGCATTTGTGTAGTGTCTTGGTGGTGGGATATGTAGGTGTCTGTGGAGCCCTATTCTTGATCTGCGTGTTCTTCCACAATGAGGACATTTGTTTCCAGGTGGAAGGTGGTCCCTCTTGGCAAGTTTCTCCCTTTGGCCCTCCATTTGTTCCTCTTCAAATTTCCACAACACAGCTGACCTCCAGTTGGAGCACTCAAGGGCCAGGGCTTCCCAGTTCTCGGTGTCTATGCCACAGTTTTTAAGGATAGCTTTAAGCCCATCTTTAAATCTCTTTTCCTGTCCACCAGCATTATATATCTGTTCTTGAGTTGGGAGTATAGTAACTGCTTTGGGAGATGGTGATTTGGCATTCACATGTGGCCAGTCCCGCAGAGTTGATGGTGTAGGAATGCCACTTTAGTGCTGGTGATCTTTGCTTCTTTCAGCACAGTGACATTTTTCTGCCTGTCTTCCAAAGAAAATTGCAGGATTTTTCAGAAGCAATGCAGATGGAATCCTTCCAGGAGTTGAGTGTGATTTCAATATGACATTATATGACTCTAAATATATTCCACTACATTCAGTCCAGTTTTTCCAGACGTTTACATTACTTGAAGAATAGCAAACCTGTGATTTTATTTTATGGTGGATCATTGTCTCCCACCAAAAATAAAGGTCTCCAAAGTGCTTTATCTGACCCCTTACTTAAATTCATCTTTGGTTCTAACAATTTAAGGGCTGTTTGGGAATTTCACAGCTCTTTCCCAACAAAACAGGGTGTAAATTATATTTTGGGAAAAGACAGATTTTAGTTTTTGGAAGGTGGGTTAGGATTGGGGTAGTTGTATTCTCAAATGGCAATCTAATTGTATCTGTTTATACTTTTTTTCTTTCCCAGAATGCTCAAGAACATTGAGTTTGGTGTCAGATGAACTGGAACTGAGAATCTGCTAAATCTTTCTTTAACTATGTGAAGACAAAATGGAGACTAATATAGGACTGTATATAGTGCACTATTTTGCCTTAAAATCGGCCTCTTTAAAAAACGGACAATACCATTTCTTTACATTCTTTGTTTACTAACTGGGGATGTGAATTGCACCCCTAATTTCTTTTGTAG
Organism: Anolis apletophallus; assembly: GCA_030556195.1. Classification (NCBI taxonomy): domain Eukaryota; kingdom Metazoa; phylum Chordata; class Lepidosauria; order Squamata; family Anolidae; genus Anolis; species Anolis apletophallus. Next base: position 125,150,053 of record JARBWK010000004.1, on the reverse strand, counting down.
CCATCCATTTGAGTCTGGACCTCATTAGTGTGGGTTGTTATAGATCAATCTGATTCATTCTAAACCATGGAAATACATTCAGAGGTTGTTGTGTTGGCCATGAAGCAAACTACGTAAATTAACAAAAGAACAATACCTTCATTGGGTTAACAAAAATGCAAAAATATATAATTCAAGTTTTTGAAGCTTCAAAGCTTAGATGATATATTTTCTGCATTTTGATTGGCAAAGAAAGGGAGTAGCCTCTACATGAGTTGATATCCCTCCAGAGCAATGTTTCTCAAACTCTGCTCTTCCTGGTGTTTTAGACTTCAGCTTCCAGAAATTTTAGTCAGCTTACTTACTGTTAGGAATTTTGGAAGCTGAAGTCCAAAACATCTGGAGGAGCACAGTCTTAGAAAGTCTGTTCTAGAGCATTTTAACTGTCAATTGAAATAATGTAGACAAAATATTAGCCTTTGTCCCTAACATCTTTACTTTTGTTCTCTTGTATGATTTTTAAGAACTTTGCCTAATCAAGAAGCCAATGAAGTTATGAATGCTTGTATTATGTAATTTTGATGTTTTGGTGGGCTATTACTCCAGCACAAATGGTTACTTCAGCAAATTCTGGAGTGACCCTTTTGTTTTACAGAGGTGGACAGATAAATCGGGGTGCTCCAGTGTCCATGCATTAAAAAGAGACATTCCTGTTCTACCAGCCAGGAGCAGCTTCCCAGTAGAATCTTGCTGGAGAGATTGCTTTGGTGATCAAATGGCTGTGTGCCCTGCTGCAAACTCACTAGAAGCAATGTCTCCAGTAAGGCTCTCTCAGGGAGTTGCTTCTGGCCAGTGAAACAGCAGTAGCAGTAGCAACTCCAGGGTGCTATTGTCCCATCTGGCTATCTGACTCCAAAAGGGTTTCAAGGCACTCTTGTGCTATATCCAGGACAGTTACAGGGAAGAGGATGCCACAGTATATGGATTGATGTAGATACAGTCAATGAGAACTTGGTAAATCAAAACTTATGGAAGTTTAATCCATTCAATCCATCTTCTCTAGTTGTAACTAGATTTCACAAAAAAGAATAAATCTGCCTATTAGGAGGTCAACAGGTCAACAACTGCAGTTATTGAGTTTTTAATTAAATAATCCCATCTCCTTGGCAGATGTCTGACTATCATTGTAATATTTTGTGGAGCTGCTTGATCAAATAAAGAATTAGCAACTGCTTTATTGCAATATTTTAAAATGATTTCGTTCAGAAACTATCAAGGTACTTAACCTTACTAGAATGGCTGGATTATGACTGTACAATTTAATTCAGTAGGCAAGTGTAATAAAGAAAAGATTTTCCTATGACAAACATTGGCTTATTGTTATTGGTATACAACTTTCCTTCTGATTCTCCTTGAATAAAGAGGGGGAAAGAAGAAAATAAGTCCCATATGATGTGCAGTGTTGCTGGGTGGTATTGTTTCTGAATGGCACTGTGCTCAATTTTACAATATTCTATGTTAGAACCAAACATTACCAGTCTTTGCAAACACAAAGCAAAGCAAAACAACACCTCTTTGCATATTTTATCACCCATATCACACCTGTCAGCAGCAATTTTAATTCAGAGTGGCTTCTGCTTTTAAAAAACTGTGTGTACACGCATGCGCATGTGTGAGTTTTGTCCTGATTGCCTCAGCAGTAGAGATCCCCCAATTCCTTCTTCTTTTTGACATCTAAAATTTAGAAATGTTATCATTTATACTATGGTTCCCCAAATGCCCCAATCAACAAGGAGAATTTCTGTGCAGAATGACGTTTGAGAAGTAATAATCCATAGACTAATTGCCCTAAGTTTTTATTACAGTTTTTTTTAAAAAAATAAAAATTGGTTCCAAATGGGATAGGACCAATTTTCAGAAAGTTTCAACTTATATGGGACATGCTACTTTCGTTTCAGATGCTGGAAATAATATTCAATATACAGATAATGACCTTCCTGCATTCAGCACACCCTCCACATGCAAAACCTGTAGCATGAGTAGATAGTTGTAAAGCTAGACAGTTGCAGCTTCCAGCTGAGTTTTATATTCTGTGACAAGGCTACATTTGCTACTATATAATGTGTGGAGCAACCCTGAGTAATGGGACCCACAGGGAACCCATCTTTTCGATAAAAGTATTTAGTTTCCAAACACTGGACTGTGCCAACAGTTTTTCCTTATGTCTATTTTTAACATGCTTTCAAATATGGGTTATACTTCTCAACAAAGAAGAATGCAAGAGCTTGGTGGGGAATAAAAAGGTGAGAAGGACCTGGCAGCAGGGGCCAAATATGTATATTTCTGTTTCATACATTGCAGCCTATATTCTCATTAGCCCTCTTTCCAATATATGCTGCATAGAGAGCGGTGGGAGAGCTGAAGCCTGGCACCCTAATTGAACTTTCCAAGCTATATTGGAGTGAGCTGTATCTAATCCTACACAAACAGCATTCTGCCTCCCAATGGGGAGCCCTTGGAATGAGTGGAAACACAGCACAGTTTGGAAAGAAACCTGGAGAGAGAAATACAGAATGTTTAAAAGACTCGATTAAGTGCTGGTGCTCAGCTAAGTCAATTTTACCACTACATTTTTCATAGTTCTCTATAGAGTTAGTTTCCTGAATTTCAGAGCAGACATTGAACAATTGAACCTTGTGCTCCCAGGTTTCAATTTGCTTTATGATTCTACTGGTTTGAGACTTTCCTGCATGCCTTAATTTTAGAGAGTGTCCCCTCTCCTGTTTTAAATGGACGAAGTAGGTTAATCTTTTCTCCTTCTACCTATACAAGCAAAAGTGACAAAGGGAAGAGGACGCACTGGAAAAGCAGTCATTTTGCATAACAGGTTGAACATCCCTTTTCCGAAATCTGAAATACAGAATATTTCAAAACTGTCTACAAGGATGGTTGAGATAGTGATGGGTCACTATACAAAAACTTTCATGAACAGAATTTAAATAAATATTGCACAAAATTACATTTTGGATATGTTTATAAGGCGTATATGAAACATAAATGATTTTCATGTTTACACTTGTGTCTCATTTCCAAGAGATCTCATTGTGTACATATAGGCAGCTTCTGAGTTACAAACATCTGACTTACAAATGACTCATGGTTAAGAACGAGGCTGAGTTAGCAGGAAGTGAGAGAAAACTACTCCTGAAAGAGTTATCATGGGGAAATAGAGTCTCAACTGAAGCTTTATCACCAATCCTTGTTTCCACAGCAAGCCATTTTTTTTCCAAAATCCAATTTCACAAGGACAGAAAGTGAGGTGAAATCTTCTGAACAGGGGCATAGACAGCAAAGCAAGCACCGCAAGGGTGTTAACCCTTCCCTATGCTATCCAAAGCATAGGGATACACACACATCATCATCATGAATTAAACTTAAAAATTCCAACTTACATACAAGTTCAACTTAAGAACAAATCTACAGAACCCATCTTGTTCATAAATTGAAAGTGCAAATTTTCTAAAATGGGGGGGGGGTATGAATTACAAGACACTTGTGATCCCAAACATTTTGGGTGAGGGATACTCAGCATGTACCTTTTTGAAAAAAGGTGGTCATCCTTTAACAGCCCTAAAAAGCATGTGTGTAGCAGATCTAAAGTACTTTACCCAGCAAACTCCTCTAGTATAATGATGCAAATTAAGAATTATCACCAAATTTCTAATGCCTAATTGACTACTCAGTTGGAGGATCCTGCTCAGGTGAAACATCTTAGAAATTTCAGAAGGGTGTGAACTGCCTTGTATCTTGTTTACCCATCCAACCTATTTTGACTGGCTGTGATTATCCAAGGTTCTGGTTTTTGAGGAATCTTAAGAGAAACACAAAATATTTAGAAAGGATTATAGATATTCTCATCAAATTCACCACCCATATTTATTTGATGCTATAAACAATATTAGGGGAGATTTCACAGTTGGGTTTTTCTGATCAGGTATAAGTACTGTATGTGTTAGGCAAAAGTAATAGGAAGTTGCTGACAATAGTAACTGACCACAGAAGGGCAGAAAAGAAAAGAGAGCATGAAAAACAATGTTGACGGCAAAAAGGAACTTTGCAGAAATTGAAAACACTCAGCAATGACATGGTTTCATTATAATCAACTTCAGCACAGAATTCAACTAGATTAGGCAAAAAGAGGTGCACAAAAATCAGCAACTCAGATAAAAATCAAATAAACTGGTAAACTATCAATTTCTTCTGAAAGATTTTATAATGGAGGAACAAATAAAAGAATACATGATTCTATGGGCAAAAATATAGACCGCCAACAAACCTAAAAGATTAATAAAAATGACTAAAATTTACAAGGGGTTACACTGTCAAAGAATTTTCCCCCAAAATGATATAAGACAGTATAAAAAACTTTCAAAGATATATAAAAGATTTGAGAGACATTAGACATCTAAACAAGCAACTGGAACTTTTTACCATTTGTAAAATGATTTGCCCAAAGGCCAAATAATTTTGCATAAATATTTATAGAGACATGGAAAATATTTTAAAATATAAAATTCCATTAAAACCAGAACTCTATTAGGATTATTAGACAAACCAATATTGAAACATCAAGAAAGAATCTTTCTTTATATGACAATAGCAGCAAGAATTGAATATGCAAAACTATGGAAACAACAAAGCACACCAACACCAGAAGATTGGATTACAAAAGTTTTTGAAATTGCAGAAATAGACAAATTGACTTTAACTTTACAACAAACAGATACACAGAAATTTCAAGAAGAATGTAAACTATTTATGGAATGTATTAAGAACCAGAGGAAGATGACCACAGCAGGATTTGTTGACTAATAATAATAATAGTAGTAGTATATATACATATATTTTGTATTATTTATATACTTTCCATTTAAGATAATTTGGATAATTAGTGTGCTAGTACCCTTTAATTAGAATGGAAATGTTTACAAGCTTTGTTATTTAGATATTTAACATGCACATATACGCATACACACAAAAAGTCTGTGTAGTGTTAAAAAAAGAAGGATGACAATGTAAAATAGTGAACTCTCACCTAAACACTATTAATTCACTAACAAATGAAATTAAATGTTTAGATTTATATGGCAATTGATAAAATTAGATAAAGAACATCAAATAAATAAATTGATGAGAATAATTAAAACAAACTTGTAATGTAAAGCTCTAGAAGAGAAGGCAGGAAGAACATGGGACATCATAAGGAGACATGACTACCAGTTTTAACGTCACATGACAAGCGTATGCTCTTTTTTGGACTTTTCAATACTTTAGACAGCATGCATAATAGAAATTGAGATGAAGATCTCTCTCTCTCTCTTTCTCTCTCTGGCTTTACTTTTTACAAGCGCGTTGATGACTAAAAAGGCCAATCCGAGATAGGCAAGTTCGGTTGCAGAAAGCACAGCAGAAAGTCTCCTTGGGTGATGTTGTTTCCAAGTTTCGGTTCTTTTTGCGTTGTCGTTTCTCTTCGAGACCCATTCAGCGTGTCTTCTCGAAAGAGGCCACAGCATTGTGGATAGTGCGTCTCCATGCCTCCCGATGTGAGGCCAGGGTGGACCATTGTTGGTGATCAATCTGGCCAAGCCTGAGATGTTTCAGGGAGTCTTTATATCTCATTTTTGGAGGCACCTCTCTTAAGCTGACCTATGGCAAGTTCACTATAGAGTAGTATCTTTGGGAGGTGGTGGTTCTCCATCCTAGAGATGTGCCCTGGCCAGCGTAGCTGTGTTCTCAATAGCATGGCCTCAATGCTGGTGATCCCATCTTGAGATGAAGATATAGATGTAATGATTATAATAAATACAAGACTTCTCTTTTCCCACTCCTCCAAACCCCTTCCTCTTCCTCTGTGACATAGTAGACATTTGTATAGATTTAATCTACTAACAAGAACTCCATTACTCTCATCCTCTTTTTGGTTTGTGTTTGCTTTGTGTGGGGAAAAAAAATCTGAAAATGCTCAATAAAAGAAAAACAAACCAAAAAGAGGAAAAAAAGAAAGAAAAACAATGTTGAAGGCAAGGTAGACCAAGGTGAATCTCAAATAATTGATATTAGGCTAGATGTGGTGCACTTTGCCCAGTGAAAGGGTTTGATTGTAGCTTTTGTCTCCCAAGGGCACAATGCTCAGCAGTGACTGAGTCTAGGCAGTGCTCATGATTTCACAGTGAATCCTCAGCCAAAACAATAGTGAGGGGAGAAAGAGACAGAGAGAAACAGTATGAGGTGAAATCCATTAATCAATACTAAGATTGCAAAGTGTTTGCTTTGTTTTTATTTGCATATACTAGTGTTTGCAATGTAAACTGGCCCTTTCCTAAAGATGATACTTTAGCAAGCAATCATTTTTATCCAGCACAATCCTTGTATGTGACACTGATCTATATGGTTGCGGTCTCCACTTGAAATTGTGATTCAGTTCATGCTTCCTATTATTTGTAAAGCATCTATTTTTGCAATAGCAAAAAAAGAAATGCTATTTTATTTCAGGCAATTTTTGGCCTTGATGCATCCTTCTCCCCAACTCTTCTGCTTTGTAGAGAATTTCAGCTAAAGAAGTACTTTGAGGGTTTTCATTTATCATTTGAGAACTAATATTTAGTATTGATTTAGTGTACTAATAGGCAGGTTATTTGTTTCCTTTCTTACAGTGTACATGTGATAGAAAGGAAGCAGAATTTTCAAAAGGCTTCCTTTTCACACCTTTCTCATGCTGAAGTCATTGAAATCTGTTCCTCGTATGGCATCGACAGCAACTGTTCTGCAGATGAGTTGTTCAAGCGACAGGTGGTGGTGCATTTGCTGGAGTGGACCATTTGTTGTGTTATTAAGACAAACTGCGGCAGTTGAACGTTGTGTACAAGGTAATTCCAGTTCATGGCTACAGTTCTAATCCTGGGAGCCTTCAGGTTTGGATTCAAACTCGCAGCATATGCCAGGTGACTTGAAAGCTAAAGAGAGAAAAATGATGGAAGATAAAAGCATTTCAGCTTCATTAAGCAGGCTTATTTCACAGGAGCAATTGCTGGCATGGTCTGGGGAAATCTTAACAAATGCTTGAGCTTTTTCCAGCAGTCAGACATTTGGTGAGCACATTCTCATGCACTCCTAGTGTCTGGGATGGAGAGACTGAAGCCTGAATCTTGACAGTAACCTTTTAGGGTAAAGTTTACAACATATTAATATCCACTGTGTTTTTGCATGAACTAAACAACATAACATGTGAACAAAGGTATCAATTATCTAAAAATGCATGCACACAAAAATATAAAAATCAAAAACTGTATTTCTTAAAGTATGTAATTAGACCCACAAGGAGAGAAGGGGAAGATGAGGGATTGAGAATATGAACAGAAAACTTGACCTGTTAGGTACTCTTTGCATTCTTTTTAACACAACCTAAGATTGACCTGAATTATTTTCATATAGGAGATTCAAAAAGTGATTCAGAAAGTGAATGAGCCGCAAGATATAAAGACCAATGCCTGATTTGAAGCTAACCAGTCAATTTTTTATTGGGCTGAGGAACTCTTGATTTTAGCTTTGATATGCTACATCAGCTCACCACAGTATGGAAGATGGTTAATGTGGCACAGAATTTTCCTCCTCTCTCACAAGAGACAAATAGAAATGTATGTAGCAACATAGAGGAAAAAGTATCCACAAAGTAGGAAAGTGCATGGAGACAAGGTGTACTTGTAAAAGTTTGCCCCATTTCAGCTGAGCTAAGTGATGATATTATTATAAAGAGTTGTGTGCAGTAAGTGGATGAGAGAAATGATGGGATATGACTATAGCATCAAATGACAAGGAGTGGTCCAAATGAGGCTTTTGTTTGGCAGATCCTTCATCTTGTTCACAGGTATTTATTATTAAATTTGGGATTTAATCCTGTTCCATGGCAGAAAATCCATTCAGGAAGAAAGGATGGGATCTTTTGATTGTTTGTCCCAGGAGCTGTTGAAAGACTTGTCTAGTAACCTCAGTGTAGAAAGAGGAGTTTGATTCAGGCCCATACAATTATATTCAAATTGAAATCGCATGCAATTACTGTATATTCAAATTGAAATTTGGAATACATGGTAGCTAGCCAGCACAAGGCAAGAGTGCCAACTGACACTCAAATTTACATTCATATGGTATCTATATGGCCCAAAGAGCAGCAACCAGACTGCTAACTGAGGCTGGTTACAGGTAACATACAACTTCTCTGTTGCAACAGCTCTACTGACTGCCAACATGTTTCTGGGCACAATTCAAAGTGCTGGTTTTGACCCTATATGGCTTTGGTCCAGGTTATCCTAAGAACCATATCTCTTTCTATAAACCAGGAAGACATTAACAATTATGGTCTTATTTGCTACATTTGGTGAGGAAAAAAGATAATATAGCACATGGAATTCAATACGACACAGCACTCATATTAAAGACAATAATTGCTAAGGAAATGCAATTATAATATCATGAAATATCACATTCTATTCATTTCCAAAATGGTTGTGAACTTCCAACTGAGTTCCTGCAGTAGGGAAGCTAAGATGTGTCATTTTTACAGAGGCAAAACATAATACCTTACACTGTTATCCTAAATTTATATTTTTCTCTCTTCTGGACAGTTGGAAGATCTTTCTAGCTCAGCCAAGCATAAAGAACTGAAAAGTCTTTTCAGAGCACTAAACACCAACCAGAACATGGTTGATATTTTTATCTGAGTGATTCTGGATGTAGAAGCTGAAGTCAAAATCCACAGATTGTACATTCTCCTATATAAATGTGTGACAACTGGCTTCTATTTTTGAAGTACTAGACACCTTTAATTCTACCTTTATTGTCTCTGATCAAGTGAACATTCCTAAGCATGTAAACTGAAACATGGAGAAGAGAAATACACAATACTCTCTGTCTGCAACATTTGCTGGGGTTGGGAGTACAGGACTTCAATGAAAGTAAAAAAAAAACTGCAAATAAAGAAATTCCCAATTTTTACCTGATCCAGTATCACTCTGAGAATTTCTAGGTCATCCAGTATAACTTTATGGTCAACTTCTCTTGGAAGCAGATCATGAAATTACACTGGAGGATGTAAAGATTTCTAAAACTTCCTCACATGCACTGCCAGAGGATTGCAGAGGATTGTCCTAAATTTTGGGTGAACCACTACCTGCACCGTCCCAACTTCCCCTCTACCTAATCACATGGGTAGAAGCATCAGGCAGCCGTCTGACTTGGGGATTTCAAAAGAAAGATGGCTTTCAGAACTGGCTACTTTTTGGTGGTGGCAGGAATTTTTTGGCAGTTTTGCCATGGAGCCACCCCAAAATTACTTCTCCAGGGTGTGATGTGAGCCATTAGGCTCTGTGATAGCACTGCTAAAAACCACTGAAAAATAACATGTGTGAAGATTTCCCTAGAGAGGTGTTCTTTTTAGAAATCTCTAGGTCCTCCAGCGTGACTGTTCTCCATTGAGTTACACTGGAGAACCCAGTGAGTCCCAAAAGAGACCATTTTTAATCAAATCCTCAAATAATCAAATCTACAAAAGACAGAACTGCAAATGGGGAGAAACAACTGTAGAGTAGGAAAATGTGAGGTCTGAAAGTTGACTCCTTTACACAGTGCTAAACAATAATTTGGCATAGCATCTACTTAAATCCAATGCTTCTTTGTTGTGGTAGTTGGGAAGCAGGGGAAGAGCATGGGAATTATTTTTAGGGATTGCAGTTCCCAGAATTCCCTAACCGTAGAGATGGTAATTCTGGGACTTGTAGTCAAAAAGTATTTTATAAGGTTTTCATCAAAACACTATCTCCACACTACACAAAAATGTAAAATGCAATATAAGTTATGATTTGTTTTAAATTGCCAGCTCCTAGTCCCCCCCCCCCCCCCTGTTTCACAGTGTGTCTGCTTGTGCTTGTAAGGATTGGGGGGGGGGGGCTTGCAAAGAGAATGAATCACACTTAAGATGTCACAGTGAATCTTTGTTCTCATAAATGCACATATCATTCCCATAAGGCTTATGAATCAAAGTATAATTATCTCTTTTAAATTAACTTCACTGATCACTCCGATTAACTTGGCAAAAAGATGGCTGATAGGATGAGGATCCCAGTTACTGATTATATGCCCCAAATCATTTGGAATGACAGTGAACAAAATGCTCTATAAGTATCTGAGTGGGAGGGGGAGTATTTACATATTTATTTATTGCATGCAAATCCTGTCTTTTCTCCAGGAAACTTTAAGTGCCTTGCATAGCTTCCCCTCCTCTAGTTTATCCTCAAACTTTTGAGATAAATCTGGCTTTGAGAGATTGTGTGCCCCAAAGATTACCCACTGAGTGTCATGGCTCAGTAGTACTTTGAATCCAGCTCTCCTCACTCCTACTTCAATACTCTACAAGGCATTTCTGCAATGAATGGTTGCTTATCAGACAACCAAGATTCAATATGCTCCTACTTTTCCTTCTCCTATGAATCTAATCACCCACTTCACAAAACTCTGTCAACCTGTTACATTGCAAGAAGACATAGGGAAAATATACACACTAGATAAATGTGGAGCTATTTTTATAAATAAGGAGTTAGAGAAATTTACTATGCAGAAGGCAGCCAGCCTCTTGCAGAGATGACAAAAAGCATAGCATCAATTTACATTAAAACATATATCTTTTTAGGAGTAGCCCAAGTTTAGTAATCCAAGTGTTGCTGGATTAAGTGAATAGGTTGCAGGGGTAAAACCTGTCGATTATGACTTGGGTCATAATTTTTCATCATTCCATATCCTCAATAAATTCTGTTGTGTGGGCAGAGGGTAGTGAAGTCAGTTGCACAAACAATAAAACATACAGTTATTATTGGTTAAATGTGTAGTGTACAAAGGTGTAAAGATACAAAATAATCCAAGAGAACTACATTACAGTTAATTGGGTAGTAACAATTTTATAATACAGGGTTGCTATTTGGCAAGTGTATGAAATCAAGTAATTGGAAAGCAAGAAAACAAGGTTGTGGGCTTGTGAATGATTTCACTTTTAATTCATATTTCAGATCAAATTCGTTAAATTTGTGCATATGAATTGATATCTGAAATATGTAGGAAAGGAGGGGGAAGGAATTTAGAAATCGAAATACTCATCAATCATTTTCATTGATGCTCTGTAACATTCAGTTGTCTCCTAAGGTCAGTTTAATTTTCAGTATAAGGATTAAGCAACCTTGGCAAAAGCTAAGATAACATAAAGTGCTTTAAAAACCGATCCTTTTTCTTTGATCCCATCATTACCATAAGCAAAGGCTAGGGCAGGAGACTGAGAACACAGCCATCTTAAATGTGGTTTGAAAATGTGAGGCCCCCAGTGGCAAAAGTCCCTGTTCAAAACTACATTTTCCAGAATGCAATGCTGCTCAGCATCTGAAGGACCCAATGGCACCTGGCGGCAGCAGCTGCTATTTAGAGTCAGAATTATAATAATAACAACAACAACAACAACAACAATTATACAATTACTGAATCTGTAAAGAGACTAAAGTAAGTATAAGCATTAAGCAACTTTGGCAAAGCCAAGAGAACATGAAGTGCTTAAAAAACCAATCCTTTTACTTTGGCCCAATTGCCGTAAGGAAGGCACTGTCAGGGGCAGGATTAAACTTAATGGGAGACTGAGCATACAGCAAGCTTTAAAATGTAGTTTGGGAATGCAAGGCTCCCAGTGGCAGAGAATGCAAAAGATCCTGCCCCAAATTACATTTTCCAGAATGCAATGCTCCAGGATTAGGCTGAAGCAACCAGTTAGCCATTTGGAGCCAGTCTAATAATAAAAAATAAAATTATTGAATCTACAAAGAGGACTAATGTAAATAAGTAATAGTATAAATCTGTGCTAATTTGAAGTTATGTGGTTGTGTGTCATAAAGACAGATAAAGATTGAAGGGGCTTGCTGTTGTCATTTTTGGGGGGATAAATTGCTTTTGTCTAAAAAAAATAAATCCTCAAAAATCTGTAGGTGTGTGAATCTTGTTGAAATTTTTGGGGATTGATGCCTTGGTTATCTTCTGCATTGTACATATAATTCAATAAGATCACTCTTGTGGGTTTTTAAAAAATGTTGTTTATAAAAAATTTGAAAATTTCCCAAAAAATCCATGGATAAGTGAAACATTATGAAACGTGATGGCCAAAGAGTGGTATATGTGCTCTACCATTGTAACAAATTTCATGCCAATAGCTTTGAAAACAAGGGAGATAGGAGTCCCTGAAAATTCCCAATAGTAACTTAATTATGTGCATGTGCAAATGTAGTTTGGGAAGTGAGGAGCCATATGTCTGCTCTAAACTACATTTCCCAAACTGCAATGGCATCAGAAGTTACCAATCAGGATAGCAGAGAGTGTTGTGGTTCAGCAGCCTGTTATTGTGCTAGCACCTGAGTTCTCAAAGGAGCCTGGTTCTGTTCCTGATATGGCTGGGGATTCTGGGAATTACAGGTCAGCAATGGATTTGCAGTTAGAGCCAGAGTCAGAGGTTGCTAGGCCTTGAGCCTGGCTTCCCAAAAGAACCAAGGTCAATATCTGATCGGAATGTGGTAATTGGGAAGAAACAAGGGAAGAACTCCCCCTGGTTCTTCCCTTGTTTCTCCTGAGATAGATATAAGGAGGGCTTCGTAGGTATAAAGAAGGTTTGATTCTGTTGTGCCTCAAGAGGAATCAACATCTGGATTCATATTTCATGCTTCGAGTTTCCTCTCTCAAGTTTTCTCATGTGTCTGATATTTAAGGGCTTCAGTCCTGGGTTTTCCTATGCGTCTGTATTCATGGATTTATGCATCAAGTAACAAGATTGTTTCCTGGTTTCCTGTACTTTTGGAATTATGTTTTAGTTGCTGAGTTAGGTTTTAAGATATGGTCTCCAGAATTGTAATCCAATACTATGCTGGCAAAATAGCATACAAGTAACATATTCTGATTTTGAGAGTCACATAGTGGGCAGAATTGTTTTAAAAATAGAGAAGCCCTGGAGCAGGGGTGCTCACACTTTTTCAGCATGCGAGCTACTCTTAAAGCAACCAAGTCCAAAAGATCTACCTGCCGCCGCGCGTTCCCGCTGCCGCACGCTCTTGCCACCGCGTGTGCTCCTGCTGCTGTTTTCCGCAGCGCTTCTTCCACCTGCGGGGCATTGCAGGAAGGAGTAAGCACAAGGCGGGGCATCCAGAGGGAGCGCTCTGCCCTGCCTGTCTTGCCGGCAATGGAGGCTGCACAGCTGCTTCTGGACGAGAGAGAGGCAGGGCGGAGCGCTCCCTCCAGAGGCCCCGCCTCGTGCTTCCTTCTTCCTGCAATGCCCCGCAGGCGGAAGAAGCACCACGAGAGCGGAAGCCAGCAGCAGGAGAGCACGCAGGGTGTGCGCGCGCATGGCAGGAGCGCCCCATCTGGCTGGTGAGGCCCGAAGATCACCTGGAAGAGAGCCGAAGATCTACTAGTAGCTCCCGAGCTACCTAATGAGCACCCCTGCCCTGGAGGATCAAAGAGTGATCTGCAACATTTCAGATGGGATAGGTGTCATTACAGAATGATAGTTTAATCAATTATTCACTAATTTGTAAAACCTTGCACTAAAATAATGCACTGGGATAAAAGAGGAAAGAGAGAGAGAGAACGTATTTGCATAAATCTACATGTACAGAAAATTTCAGATTGATAGTGTGGAGGGAGGGGTGGTGGTCAAAAGCTATATGGTTATCTAATTATATAAAAATAAACTCCTCAATGTTCGCATTTAATATTTTTTTAATTAATATACTCTACCAATTTAACTAAGCTTGATGACCTTCATAGAATAAATGATCTCTCAGTGTGAACGTACAACTGACACTAACAGTTTCTCTCTTATTTTTTTGCAATAAGATGAGAAATAGGTCTTCATTAGTAGAACTAATAATATCTTGGAAGAATGCTGTGATAATACATGGGCTTTGCTCTGATTCAAAGAGAAACTGTTCAGTGGTCTGACACTGAAACTCAATAATATTTTAGTTCCAAATGGAATGAAAAAAATTGAATACCCTATATACTCAAGTATAAGCTGACCTGGCTATAAGCTGAGGCACCTAATTTTACCAAAAAACAAACAAACTGGGAAAGCTTATTGACTCGAGTATAAGCCGAGGGTGGGAAATACAGCAGCTACTGGTAAATTTCAAAATAAAAATAGATAACAATAAAACTACATTAATTGAGGCAGCAGTAGCTTAATTTTTTTAAAATATTTACATAAAATGTAATTTAAGATAAGACTGTCCAACTCTGATTATATCATTCTAACCATCTTCAATGTAAATGTGATTATGTATCCTCCCAATAATCACCATAGTTTATTTTAACTATACATTTTGGGGGAAATGCTTTGTGTATATGAATAATGAAAAATGGGAAAGACTGGCACTGATAGAGAAGAGGAAGGTGCACAATGCATGAGAAAGGAGGAGAGGAAGGTGTGCACTGCAAGAAAAAGGAGGAGAGAAAGGAGAGCTGGGTTGCTGTGCAGAGAGGTGAGGATCCTGGCAGGAAGGTGTGGAACTGAAAGAAGCTCTTCTTTAAGCCCCACACCTTCCTGTCAGGACTCTCACCCGAGTATATGCTGAAGGGAGCTTTTTTTAGCCTGAAAAGAAGGCTGAAAAATATACAGTATATACCGTACAGTGATTCCCTCTATCTTTGCTGTTCAGGACTGAGTCTTATGTAGCCAAATGGGCACCAACCACAAGTTAGCAGGAGGTATCAGCAGGGACCTAAGGATCAAGGAGGTCCAGTCTAGTTGTAACTTCATCACTGTGTTGGAGGTAATTCAGTGACCCACTCAACATTCACATTTAATCAACTCTCCTCCTAACGTTTACCCAAATTATATGTTCTCCACATACTGACTTACTGACCCAGGGTCCTGGAAGAGAGGGACCGTAATTGCTCTTAGATATACTTGTTCCAGGTTCCCTGTGCATAGGCAGGATGTGGAATGACAATGGCAGAGATAGACAGTGCATCATAAACAAAAGAAAAAAGTAAATTTAACAATAGTTCACATCCCACCTTAAAGTACAATAGTTTCACCTCACTTTAAAATACAACAGTTCCCATTCCACCCGCTTTCTGCAATATCTGTGTACAGGGACAGCAGTGGATTTGATTCCTCTCCGGCTTTACAAATCTCTGTTTCTATACACTTTAAAGAGTAAATCCACCAGAAGCAGTCCCGTGTCATTTAATGGGCCCTTTGGGACTCCATTATTTCCCAATCAAAGACTGGAAATGAGATTAAAAACACAATAGTTTATTCTAAGAGGTGGTTTTTCAATCAGGTCAAGCAAAATGAATGTCAGGAAAGTGTTACGTTTCAATGTTCCTGAATTATGGGTTTTATGGTCTCAAATTGACATAAACACACACACATACACACAGCATCAAAACATCCTTTCCCCCTCTTCTTTTCTGTCTGTAATTTTCCTCTCTCAGCTTAACCTTCAGCACAGCACCTCTGTGTCTCTTTATATTCCTAAATATCCCTTGTTTTTCTTTGTGTGGTAAACAATTCTTGTGCACTTTTTCCCCCTCCCATCTCTGTTGAGTTAGCCCAATCTCTCTCTATCTCTCACCCAGATGTCTTGTCCTAGCAAAACTTAACAACACAGTATTTTCACATTCCTTCAGTCTTTCTCCTGTTGCTTCCTTACAAAACCATTCTTCATTCTTCTTTGTGAAATTCACTTTATATTTTATGGTCCCAACACCATCTTTAAAGTGGATGGAATCAATATCAATCAATCAAAACTTTATTACGGTCACAGACCAGCACAAAGCGGGCACAAGTGCCCTAAGAGGAGAAGGACAACTCCCCAGTAAACAGTTATTTAAAATAAGACTAAAAATCAGTATAAAAATATATTTTATTTATTTATTTATTTATTTATAAATTCGATTTGGTAGACCGCTCTCTCTGGAGCCCAGAGCGGTTTACAGCATAAAATCAATAAAACATCAATAAACAGATAAAAGACGTATACCCAAAAGCCCCCCTCCCCACAAATGATCCCAGCAAGCAATAATACGCATAATAATTTTAAAAGACAGGATATTGTTGCCTTACGATGTCAATCATCACCCGTCTGATATTAAGGGCAGCAGCACAGAACTTAGCAACACTGTAAGTCATTGCAGTGTTAGAGTCCGAAAGCAGCAGGGTGGAATAACATCTTTCACTGCGCCCTGGGTACTTTAAAAGCCATGGTTCCCAGTTGTTTCCACATCACCAGACCCACAGGGGCATAGTCTCTGCTTGAAGGGTCTTCTGATACCTCCTCCAATACAGCCAATGGGAGGGCATGGCATCTTGCCAGGGTAAAAAGCCCTTCGGTGTTTGGGCACCTCCAGGTCTGTTAGGTATGCCATGGGGGCAGTGAAGTATCTAGTGGCTTCTCTAACAATGAAGGCTGGGGAACAGGCTAGGTCGGATTGGTGCTCTATGTCCAGGATCCATTGCTTAATAAGATCCTTGGCTTGGTCCCATCTCATGCTTAGCAATTGTCCTTGGGAGAAACCTAGCATTGCGATCTTTGCTGCTACTGTTTTAATCCATGTGGACTGGAAGTCGTCTCTCATGATTAGGGGGGGGAGAAGCATGGGGAGAAGCATAGGTGTAGCCAGTAATTGAGAATGGGCGTGGCTGACTTACCAGCCACGACGGGTTGCGGAGCAGCATTGCCCTCCCGCCATCTTGTTGCCCTGGGGAGCTTCTTCCTCCCAGAAGCCCCCCGGGTGGCGGGAAGGTCTCCCGCCATACAGGCCAGCCGGCCAATGAGGGGACTGGCTTCGCCCTGCCCCCTCCCTGTTTCTGGCTGGCTCAGATTTCCGCCCTCCGTCCTGCTCCAGGCCCTCACCTATAGCTTCCAGGCCTTGCCGGCCTCCCGGTAGCAGGCCCCTCCTTTGTTCCCAGTTGGGGACGTTTTGCTGCTTGCTCTCCCTCCCCCCCTCTCCTGCATTCAGCTCAGAGGTGTGTGTGTGTGTGTGTGTGTGTGGGGGGGGGGGAATTCCCTTCCTTCCCCGGTGCCTTTTTTCATTCACCTAATTTGTGGGGAGGCCAATTCAACTGCTTCACGAAGCCATACTACTTTCCAGGAAGCATGCAAAGATTTAGGCAGCGACAGCTCTCCTGGTGGCCAGGAACTGAATCATTAAACAGCTGCTATTGCTGCTATCAAATAGCCTCTGACTGTCTGCATTCACATGTTCTGTGCTCATAGCATGCTATGTTCCTCGTGTTCAGCCCCCCCTATCAGTGTGGGGCACCCCCCCTGCTGGTGCAGGCCACCATTGTGGCCATCCAACAGCCTCTGAGTGTCTGCACATACATGTTCTGTGTCCGAGGCATTGAATGTTTTTCCAACCCCTGTGCAGTTCCAGCCTCCGGTGCATCCCACCCGGACTTTGGCGCAGCTGGTGGCGAGTCAGTTGCATCATGAGCTCTACTGACTGTAGGGTCATGAGTTCGAATCCAGCCCGGGTTAGAGTGAGCTCCCGACCATCATATTGTGTAGATTGTTGTCAACCCTTGCAGCCCGAAGGAAGTCGCATTGTCCATCGCAACAGACATCAATATAATTTTACATCATTAATAACAGTCATTCAGGGCCACTTTGTAGGGAGGCCAATTTAACTGTTTACAAAGCCATATATACAGTATCTCCAGGATGTACGCAAAGAATGGGGGAGATTCCTCCCCCCCCCCCATGCCTGCCAAGCCAGGAGGCCCAACTTGCAGTTTGTCAACTCACAAAGGTGAGTAGATCAATTGGTACCGCTTCAGTGGGTAGATATCTGCAGAGTTGGAAGAGATCAGGTGGGGCCATTTAGTCCTACCCCCTTGCCCTGCAGAACCAGACGGGGTACCAACGACATGTGTCCATCGGGCCATGGTGACCTTCTGGGGAGGGAGCATCCACTGCATATTTATATACATGCATATGTGAGCAGCCCAACGGGTGCCGCTCTGGTTGATGCTCCCTGCAATCACATCTGTTTATGCATCACTCTCACTGGAGCCCCCAGTGGCACCTCCGTGTGAGCCCTGGCCATCCCATTGTCAGGATGACCTTCCTTAACTTTCTGGTGCCTCTTTCCTGTCTGGGTGCCCCCCCCCCCCTCGCTTGCCCTGTGGTGCTAATTGTTCTTGTCCAGTTGCTGTTCTGTGTTTCAGGTTGCTTCAATCATGAAAAGCACAACCCAGAGGTCGGCCAGGCAGGAAGCCGGAAAAAAAAACCAGATATGGCCTGCAGGTAGGAGCTTACAGCGCACCTCAAGGCAGAGAGTTCCACTGCGGAACAGAAGCTACAGTCAAGCAGCTCTCTCATGACCAGGGGGAATCTCGATTCCTGCAATTTCAATCCATGGTCTTTTGTGCCCTAGTTTTCTGGGCAGCGGTATTCTGAGCTGCCCCCTCTGGCTTATGGCTTCCTCTCAGATTTATTCGAAGCTACCATGTCTCCTCAGCATTTTCTCCTGCAAGCTATACGTGCCCAGTTCTCCAAGATGCTCCTCTTAGTGCATGGTCTCCAGACCTTCGTCAGTTTCCTTCATCGCGACACCTTCCAGCGTGAGGTCTTCCAAGTGAGGTCTTACCTAAGCTGAGAGGATGACACCATGACCCCCCCCCCTTTTTCATTGCGGTAGCGGAAATTGCAACAAGCCATCGATCTATAGCACCCTATCTGGTTTCCAGACCTCCATTTCCGCCCCTCAGGAGACAGTCACCATTGACCAGCGTCTGCCCCCCCCCCCCCAGGAATGTCAAGGCCCCTTTGGGTGTCCTCCTGAGTTTATATAACTGACCTTGCTGCTGCACTTATTGGGGTTGCTTACTGGCCTCA
Source organism: Anolis apletophallus (assembly GCA_030556195.1). NCBI lineage: Eukaryota > Metazoa > Chordata > Lepidosauria > Squamata > Anolidae > Anolis > Anolis apletophallus. The sequence goes on along the minus strand of JARBWK010000004.1, from coordinate 125,131,100 downwards.
GAGACATTCCCCCTGCATTCATCAAGGACAGTTTCCAGAGAAGTCAGCTGGTGGACTAGCCAGTGATCGGAGACAGCCTCATGGCCAGTCCAGGGCATTTATTCCTACACAGAGGCAGTACGTTTCCAATTGCGACCCATTCCTGAGTAATTCAATGGAGGACCTTGGGGCCATACATACATGGGTATGACTACCCCCCCCCCCTTTAAACAACCCTTCAGGGGATTAGCTTGCTGTAAGAGTTTGGGGAAGGTATCCCTCTCTCTAAACTGGGCTAGCTGCATCGGAGCACGAGTCTTTTGCAGCAAGACTTTGCCAGGATTCCTGCAATCACACCTCCTGATTTGCAATATTCCAGCCCAGTCATCCCGTGTCCATGGCATTCTTATATTATAATTGGCATCGGCAGTGCTATGGGCAGCCAATTCTATTGTTTGCCTGCTCCTGCTACAGATTCATCCTCTGTTTCAGCTATGGAGTAGCAGCAATCCTTCGTTTCCTATGGTCCAGTCTATCAGTGCATTGCCATGTTTTGTGGGTGACGGCTCTTCCTGCACAGTATTCCAACCGCTGCTGAGAGCTCAGGTCTCGTTATCCTGCTGATTTACAGCAATTTTTCATATTGCCGCTCTGTATCCAAGCTTTCGTCTGGTATTACTTTACTTTCTGAAGAATTTGCCCAGCAATTCACTTACTTGGGTGTACTCACCGATTTGCTCCTGAGAGGCCAATTATATGCTATGGGGTCCAGTATCTGTTGTTTGACTTCAATCTCCAAGGCTTCTAGAGCTACCAATTTTTGGTATTTGACTTGGCCATGCCCAGGGGTTGCACCATTGTCCGAGTAACACCCCACTCTCTGAGGCAATTTTTTCAGAATTCACTTCCATGGACGTACCCTATGGATTTGCATCAGAGAGTCCCAGATGTTCCAGGTAGACCTGTGTCTTTTGTTTCTTTCTTCATCCTCCTCCTGGCCTTCACATATCCCAACCATTGGTATTTTGATTAGGCCATTCTCAGGGGTTACGTAATCAGCTGTGCCACATTCGAGCCTTTTGCACCTTTCTGGAGTGTGCCACCTGGACTTTGGCCTGTTCTAGCATCATCACCATTCCGGAGGTGTCGTGCGATTTGTCTTGATATGTTGCAGGCTAACGTCTCTTTCTCAGTGTAAGTAAGGAAATTACAAATGCATTGGCATGCTTCCAAGGAAGACGGGTCTCCAATCCCCAGTACCAGACGCAGGCCTCCTGCCCGCCAAGTTCCAACTAAGTTCCCGGCTGGGGAAGTAGAGGTCCGACATGTCATTATTCACCAGCAGAGGGGTAAGGTCTCGGCCCACACCACAGTCGGTAGTTGGCTGGCATTACCTTCTTATGCAAGGTGGCAGGCTGTGCGGACCCTTGCCAGCCTTATAGGAGCAGGAACTCCTTAGAGTTGGAACTAGCAGTATCCCAAGCCCAGGGACACCCTGTACGGTAGGTGCCCCCGGTCACACTAGTCCCTCTTGTCCATTGTCTATGTTCTCAGAGGGATTTACTCTTCTCATTATGTAGTCAACTTATTTTCTATGGTGTTCGCAACCGCGCTTCTTCGGGCCTCACGTTCTGGGGAAGTGGTGGCCATCTCCAGGACGGATCCCTCCGGTAGGGCCTTCCAGTGCAGAGATGCATCCATCCTTGGCACCCCCATGTCTGTACAGACCCAGAAATCCAAGACCGACCAGGGGTATAGAAGTCAACCGGTCCATTCTAGGCCTTGAGAGAGGGAACTTGTGCCCTGCACAGGCGCTTCCCAGGTACCTTAGTGGCAGGGATCCATCCCCGGGCCCCCCTATTGGTGCATCGTAAGGCGCCCCCCCCTCACCGGGTACCAGTTTATGTCAGTTTTCCGCAGGTCGCTCCAGGTATTGGGCCTGCCGCAGCAGGAATACGGATGACACTTCTTCGGGATTGGAGCAGCGACCGCCGCGGCAGCTGAAGGCATTCCTGTTGATGTTATCAAGGCCATGGGAGGATGGAAAGCATCTGCATACACCTCTTTCATCAGGCCGGGCCGCCTCCCAGAAGGCGCACAGGCTGCTGGTTTGTCTTTTTCTCACCCCCACAGGGCGGCTGCGGCCAAGAGAGCAGGTGCTCGGCACAAGCACGGCGTCACGGCCAGGAGGCCAGAGCCACGGTCATGGCTTCGCTTCCGCTGAGATGGCCAGCGCACACTGCTAGTGGCAACTTGGAGAATGGCTGGAATCAGGGAGCAGTGGCTCCACAGCGGTGGCCATCGCATGAGGACTTGGCGGCTGCCAGTTATCAGTGTGCAACTTGGAGAATGGCCGGAGCAGCAGCTCCACAGCGGTGGCCATTGCATTAGGACTTGGCGGCTGCCAGTCAGTGGTGTGCAACTTGGTGAATGGCCGGAGCAGCGGCTCCACAGCGGTGGCTATCGCATGAGGACTTGGCGGCTGCCAGTCATCGGTGTGCAACCTGGAGAATTGCGGAGCAGCGGCTCCACAGCAGTGGCTATCACATGAGGACTTGGCAGCTGCCAGTCATCAGTTCTGCTTATTGAGGATAGGAATTTGGGTTGGCGGAAAGGGGCGGGGTTCAAGGATGCCTCCTCCCCCCCTTTTTTTGTGGCGTGTGGCTTGGCCCCTAGATCAGGTTGGCTTATCACCCCTTGGTTGTTAGGGGGGATAACGCCCAGGCCCACTGGGGTGCTGAGTTTCCGTGGACAGGCATTGGCCGCCGCACCCCTGGCTTGCTATCACCTCAAGGCATTTGTGGGGGCCGTCTACCATGATCCAGGACCCAAGCATGGCCGCCAACCCCTTCGTTCCTGCTTTCAATAAACGAGTTGTGGCCAATTTTATCCAACCACTTATCCAACCAATGTGTCCGCATGTTTCTTGGCGCGAGGTGTGTCATGCTTGCACACGCAACAGCTGTCCATATTCTTGCTTCCACTTTCACGAAGCCTGTCTCCAATCGCAGGGTAGCATTAGGGATACATCTGGGAGCCTGTAGAGCCGCTCTTAGGAATTTCGATTACACACGCTCTAATGGGGCATAATTTGAGAAGGGTCCAAGCTGGGCTCCATACAGCATTTGTGCGACTGATTTTACTTCAAAAAGTTTAAGTGCCGCCGGTATAAAGTGACCTCCTCCCATCCTGAGATATCTTAAGATAGCGGATGAACTCTTTTGTGCTGTCTCTGCTGCACACTCTGCATGGGCTTTCCTGCTGTTGGTGCTATGGAGGGTAACACCAAGATATTTAAAGCTTGAGACCTGCTCTATTTTGTTTCCAAGGATGGAACCAATAAGATGATGATCCCTCCACTTTTCTCCCTTTTAAGGATGAGGTTCACAAACTCCCTGTGTATGCCCTGACTCCTTCCATTGCAACCATCTTGGGTGAGGCTTTGTCTATCCATGCTGCTTCCAGCTTCCATTCAGTTTGATGCTCCATTGTTTACAGTCACTCGCCAGGATCCTGGCAGGTTAGGTTAGTCTGAGGACATAAGCTTAGATGATAAAAGTACCCTGACCCTTCCCACAGTTTATTAACATGAGGAAATAAAGAAATATAGCAACAACATTAAAGCTAACTGAGCTTTATTTTCATACTAGCTTGGGGACCCGGCCCTGCCCGGGTCATTTGAGAAGTGCAGCAGGATGTAGAGTGGGTCATGGGGGCTCTGTGTGCCAAGTTTAGTCTTGATCCATCATTATTGGGAGTTGCAGTGGTATCATGAAATTACTGAAGGTAGTGCAAGTCCCATCATCTCTGTGTGCCCCGTCCCCCCAAAGTGTAGTAGGATGTAGATTGGGTCATGGGGGCTCTGTGTGCTTAGTTTGGTCTGTATTGGTGAATGGATGAGGGATGCATTGTTTTTCGGAAGTGAGTGAAGGTACTTCAAGTCCCATCATCCGTGGTCCGTCTCACAGTAAACTGCACCAGGCTGTAGAGTGGGTCATGAGGGCTCTGTGTGCCAGATTTGGTGTTGATCAGTCATTGGATTAGGTTTGTAGCAGGATTGGGAAGTGAGGGAAGGTACTGCAAGTCCCATCATCCATGTTCTGTCCCCCTCCAAACTTCAGTAGGATGTAGAGTGGGTCACTGGGGCTCTGTGTGCCAAGTGTGGACTTTCTCGGTGTTTGTTGGGAGCCACAGTGGTCTGTGGGAACAGAGGGGTGTAAAAGTACTACAAATCCCATCATCCATTGTCAGTCCTCCCCAAACCTCACCAGGACGTGAAGGCAGTCATGGGGGTTATGTATGGCAAGTTTGGTCTCGATCAGTGATTGGATGAGGGTTGCAGTGGACTTGGGAAGTGAGTAGAGGCACTTCAAGTCCCATCATCCATGGCCCACCCTCCTCCGAACTACACCAGGACGTAGAGTGGGTCATGGGGGCTGTGTGTGCTGAGTGTGGTCTGTATTGGTCCTTTTTGGTGGCCTCAGTGGTCTGTGGGAACCAAAGTCTTGGAAAGTACTACAAATCCCATAATACGTGGGTCATGTCATAGGGGTTATGTGTACCAAGTTTGGTGCAGGTCCATCACCCGCGCTGGTCGCTGAGGCCTGTGAAAGTGGTTGCCACATATCCGCCCTGGCCTGTGAAAGTATACCGGTGTAAAACAGAAAGGAGGTAAAAATGGAAAAGGCCTGCATGGAATTAGCAGTAAGGTCCAATGAGGCTGGGTGAGGGGGCTTTGGGCCAGAATTATTTATATAAGCATTTAAAGGCATTAGAGAAAGGTATTTATTGTTTTCTCTTGTGTCTTTTGAGTGAAGTAGGGCTTTACCTTGTAGAGTGACAGTGCCTGTTCTAAAGATCCTGTCAGAAGCTGCCTTTCTCTGACACTGTGTTGAAGAGGGAAGATGGATGCTTCTTTTGGGCCTATCTGGGAGAAGGGGATTTGTAGGGGCTACAATGTTTTCTGGGAAGTGAATTGGGATGCAAATCCCATCATTCGTCGGCCATCCTGCCCTAAACTCTATTTTGGGGCCTGTAATGTTATGGCCTGCTATTGGTAACTTTAAAAGGGTGCATGGCAGGCAGCCGTTTCCCAAAAGCTGAGGGGGAGGAGAATACAGGAATCCATTTTGTTTTCACAGAGCCAAGTGGGGAGGGAATGTTGATGGTGCATTTTTCCCCTCAGTGGGAAGAAATCCTGTTGTTTGAATGTAGAGGCCTGGATTCGGAGTTGCTGGCTTTTTTCCCCTCAGTGGGAAGAAATCCTGTTGTTTGAATGTAGAGGCCTGGATTCTGGGTTGCTGGCTTTTTTCCCTCAGTGGGAAGAAATCCTGTTGTTTGAATGTAGAGGCCTGATTCTGGGTTGCTGGCTTTTTTCCCCTCAGTGGGAAGAAATCCTGTTGTTTGAATGTAGAGGCCTGGATTCTGGGTTGCTGGCTTTTTTCCCCTCAGTGGGAAGAAATCCTGTTGTTTGAATGTAGAGGCCTGGATTCTGGGTTGCTGGCTAATCAGTGGCTATCAATGCCCTCTGTCTGGTGCCTTAGAATTTTGGAGTGGCGAGGCTGTTCAATCAAAGGACTTTATGCAAATAGCTGCCACATATCCGCCCTTCTGCCCTCCGCATACACACATACACACATACATACACACATACACACATACAAACATTCCGTTTTATAAAGGTATACAGATGAGTTTTCATGGACATAACCCACTTCTTCAGATAATAAATCCTTAGATATAAAACATATTTACACAGTTGTGGGAGGGAATATAATAAAAATATAACATTTGGATTAGATTGTTTAATACCTATTATAGACAAAGTTTATGAAGTGATTAATATCATATACATTTCTCTTCTTTTTTACTCTCAATGTAAACTATTCATGCAGGGACAAGAACTGGTTTAGCTTACTGTTATTCCTGACTTTCATCCTTTATCCCAAGCATCACAACTCCGGTGATTCTTAACTGCAAAGAAATAATAATTAATATTGACATGGGTATTGAGAAGGGAAACTGATGCATTGTGGTAAGATAAAGGGACCAAATGCATCTGAGCCTCTTTCCCCTAAAGTGTCTGCAGCTGGTATTTGTAAAACCCCTCTGGCAGCTCCAGTGTGGAGGGAACACCTTTTCTTCAAGCTGGACATTTTAGGGCAGTTGTGTAATCAGAAAGTCCTGCTGGGACAACATTAGTAGTGAACATTCTAACTGTACTATAGAACTCTCTGGAGCATGCTTTGAATGGTATGGTTAAACACAAAACTAGGCAAGACAACTGTAGCAACTGTAGCTCATACTAGATAAGGGAGGGAAATGTCGCTGGAGATCACTCAAAGCCCATTTAGTAGATGTAAATTTTGTTTTGGAATCAAATGGAAGAGAAAAGAGGAAAAGCTACAATTGGGAGCTATAACAAGAAGGCCACAACTGCATTTATGTCAGTGAGGAGAGTTTGTTGTTGCTTGCTAAATCATCTAGTTTAGATAAGGAGAGCATAGGTTTTCACAGCCGATTGCTTCTCTGGTTAGTGTTCTGATTCATCCAGATATGAGGATGTCTTGGGAATAAACCAGTGATGTGCTATTACCTTCATGTCAATATGTGTCAATTATTTAGCACACAGTGATTCTCATCTTTCAACAGCCTTGAAATGTGGATTTCTCTGAGCAAAGCCTTCAGAGCTGTAATACTGAAATGCATAAGGCTGGGTGAATCCAAATTGACCCCAGTTGCTAGACACAATCAGACAAGTAGAGTGAGATGGCACTGCTTTTGGTAAGGTGTCAGATTGTGATTTTTCTTGATCTCAGGTCCTTCTCTGTCCTGATCATAAACCATATCAAAAGTGAAAATGAGATTCGTGACTTGAGCTAGCCACATATTTTTCTCACTACTGATCAATTTGACAGCTAATGCTCAAGGCTGGAGAAAAGGTCATAGACTGAGTTGGAGAAACATTAGTAGGATCTCTGTCGGTACCTAACACATTACTCACATATGGAGATCTTGAGAACTGTACTGTCTGTTTCTTGATTTACTGTACACTTCTGAAAGATGTCATAGAAAGATCTCATGGGAATTTTACAACTTTATTTCAGAAGGTTTAGAAGACAGAACAGAAGGATGTGACAAGTAACCAAATGAGTTATAAGGTATAGTGGTTGCTTTTTTCCACATAATCTCAGAACTTTAAAAGTAATATTCAGAATGTGACTGAGTAGCCTTAATTGAGCTAAAAAAGTGAATAAAATAAGCTAGTGCACTGGCCTGAACATATAATAATAAGATTTTCAAGACTGCTGTTTTGGGATACCCAAGCATTGTGTTGAAATAAAAATACTTGGGGTGGAAGGACAAGTTCAGAGAAATTGAAAAGTCCTCTTGAGTCAGAGCAAATGTCCACTAACGTTTCCATGATGATGGACCAGATGGAAACCAAGCATCTGAACATAAAGGTGATAGCCATCTTCTGCTGATGTTTTAATGGATGCAGCATTTTATGACTAACAGCAATCTTTCCACTGATTTGTCAAATCTCTTTTTTAGAGATCTGTGCTGCCAACAATCATCACATTTTATACTATACTGTAGAGAGTGCTTATTACATACAGAAAATTTGGTATTATTCAGCCTGTCTGAAATGTTCTCACTATCTGCAGAGGAAATTAGTTAATATTATAAAAATAGTTAGTATTATCATAGCTGGGTTTTTTTAATGTATGAAGAGGACACTGGCATAAAATAGGTTAATCGGGCAAGATAAAAATCTGTGCAATGTGTGCAAGTCTGAAGTTTTACTTTACCAATTCATTTAACCTTTTCTTTTAAAATCTCACACAATAGAGTTTATATTTATCGATATATTGCTGTCTGAAAATAATTGTCATTGATGTGTTGGAGCCCCTGGCAGTTCAATGGGTTAAACCCTTGTGCTGACAGGACTGAAGAGCAACAGGTCGCAGGTTCGAATTTGGGGAGAGCGCGGATGAGCTCCCTCTATCAGCTCCAGCTCCCTATTCAGGGACATGAGAGAAGCCTCCCACAAGGATGATAAAACATCAAAACATCTGGGTGTCCCCTGGGCAACATCCTTACAGACAGCCAATTCTCTTACACCAGAAGCGACTTGTGGTTTCTCAAGTCACTTCTGATATGAAAAAAATCATTAAAAATGCCATATGAGTACGTTGTTTCAACAAAAGCTGTCAAAGAACTGTATTTCAGTCCATCTCTCTAAGTTGTATCAATGTGGTGTAAGTGTGTGAAACTTTAGAGGATCAATAACTTAATCTAATGTTAAATTGCTATGCTCAAACAGTGGATTGTATCCCCCAGCCCCCAGTAAAGCCTTTTATGTCACTGAGGAAGTGTACTGGAATAGTCAGAAGTAATCCCTGCAAGAACCAGGATTCAAGAAAGACAGCTAAGAGGTTCATGGTTCAGATTCTGTGGGTCTAATAAAAAACCCTGAAGGTTATTTTCATGAATCAGATCAATTCCCTCTGTTGGTAGTATAACATACCAATATAAGCTCCAATATGAGCAATGATATTAATGTTAAGTAAACATTATGGACTATGAACTGCTTTTCTGGAAATCCTTGTAGACCATGCAAGAGGTAACAGTTAGAGCTGGTTGATCCCAAAAAAATGGTTCAAAACTCGTTTCGGATGTAGGGGGCGCTGGCACTTGGAATGTGATTGCCTTATGAAAATTTCTGGAAAATTTTCAAAATCAATTCATAAAAATTCTGAAATTTTGGTATGGCTTCGTTAATGGCAGACACGCATGTTTAACCCAGATTGGACGCGGGATTTCTTCCCTCCACATGAGAACTGGAGGAAACATGGGTTAATATCCCCTCTGCTCACCAAATGGCCAGGAAGAACCCTAAATTGGTACTGTACTTATTTACTGTCTGATCTTGAAAAAAGGGTAACGGAACAAGTGACGAAATTCCTCTTTGCAATGGCAAAAAGCCGTAAGTGCTTCATGGATAACCTGGAAATGCTGAGAGTGTAACAAAGAGTACTCAGGACACTTAGTATTAATTGGCAATCAGTTCCTGCTTTAAATTATAAAGACAGACATAAAACCGATAGTGAATGGTAATACTTGTTTTTATTAATCATAACCCAAATGTGGTGTTATTAATTTCTTAAATGTTGTATTCCATTATTCTACTTTCACTTGACTTAGCCAATGGTTTGTTGACCGAAATAAAGGCTACTGACTGACTGACTGAAAATCCTAATCAGCATGTGTATAACCTTTATCCATTTTACCTTGATATTGAAGCTTTAATTAACTTGTCTAATTTTTGACTGTTTCCATCTGCTAGACGTAGAGGCTGTCAATAAGATCATGACTGAAGCTAGACCAACTACCTGCTCCCTCGATCCATGCCCTTCCTGGTTAGTTAGATCATGCTGGGAAGGGTTACATGACCCTCTATTGAAGATAGTTAATCGCTCCCTTGAGCAAGGAGTTTTTCCAGAGGGATTGAAAGAGGCGATGGTGAGTCCACTGCTGAAAAAAATGGACTTAGATTGTTCAGTTCCCTCCAGTTACTGCCCAGTTTCGAATTTGCTGTTTCTGGGAAAGGTGATTGAGAAGGCAGCAGCGGCACAGCTGCAGCAGTTCTTAAATGACACAGCCGGATTACACTCCTACCAGTCCAGCTTCCGTATTGGGCATGGGACAGAGACCGTGCTGGTCGCCATCACAGACCAGCTGCGCTGCCAGTTGGACCAAGGCAGATCAGCGCTGCTCATGTTATTGGATCTCACATCAGCATTTGACACAGTAGATCATGCATTGTTAACCCACCGCTTAGCTGTGACAGGGTGTAAGGACTCACCCGTCCTAAGCAGGCCGAATCCTGCTTGGAAGTCTGGATCCCTGTTTGGAAATTGCTGGCCTCCATTTTAGTAAGGGAGTTTCAGCTAGCAGCCATCAGGAGAAGGTCAGAGCCAGAGAAAGGGGGTGTGGCCTTAGAGTCACTCTACTCAGATACAGTTTCTTCCCTGTGATTGACTGGGTGCCAGAGGGGAGGAGTTGAGCTGACTAGGAGAAGGATTCCTGTCAGAAAGATTTTAGTCTTGTCAGTGAGAGGCTTCAGATAAGACACATCTGAGCCTTCTCAGTCTGGTGCCAGGCTGCAGATGAGAAACATCTGAGCCTGAGGAGTCTTGAGCGAGGTTTCTGGGGGAGTATCATCAGAGCCTCTGCAATAGAGACTGACAGTCTAATCTATAGCTAACCACCACAAGGGAATAGGCTGGACTAAGGGAGTCAAGACCTAGCACTGACAGCTCTTAGGGCCAGGAGAGATTCCAGTGGTGACGTTTTAGTTTAGAGCCAGAAGGACTGACTGGAAATAGTCAGTTAGATCACCTTGTCATCTCTTGTGATAGAGAGACAGGTGGGGCTCTGAGACTGTGGTGCTAATCTAGTTATTAGCTACTGTTAACAAGACTCAGGGAACTGTCTATGGTATAGAAGTTCCAGTTAGTTACATCAGCTACCCCCTAGTTTAATTATTAGTTGGGGAGTTGGGGAGACAAGTCTTAGTACTGTCTGTGGAACTGAATTTAAGATCTAAAGAAGAAGCACTAGCCTTTTTATCTAGAAACCATTACGCACCAGCACATTGTTTAGATCCAGTTAACCATCACGCTAATAATTAACTATTTGTTTTTGTAACCGTACGCTCTTGTTGCCTGACTGAAGAACCAATATGATCTGTGCCTATTTGTTAGCCTGTTTGATAGTTAATAAATTCTTTTCTTATTAACTTTCACAAGCCTCCATCTTTCTATCTTTTCAGTTTTCCTCACAGTGGATGATTTCGTGTAAAGGGAGCCTAATTAAACATCTTAGTTAATAAATTAAATCCTGATCACAGATTAGGTTGGTGGCAGTAATTACCAGGAGTGATAATAATATAATCTGCAGTGTCAAGTCGTGACACAGGGGTTAGGGGAACTGCCCTTAAATGGGTGTTCTCCTTCCTCCTGAATCAGGGACAGTGAGTGGAGAGAGGAGGTATGGTTTCTGAGAGACTCCCTCTAAACTGCGGGGTCCCTCAGGGAGCCATTATCTCCTCTTTATTATTTAACATCTATATGCAACCACTTGCCGAACTGGTGCAGAGTTTTGTTCAGAGTAGACAGACTCTTTCATCTGGGGGTCCAATTGGACTTGCTGCTGACAATGGAGGCCCAGGTCTCCACTGTCAGTAGATCTGCTTTTTTCCACCTGTGACAGGCTAGGCGGCTGGCACCCTACCTAACCAGGAGTGACCTAGCTACGATGATCCAGACAATAGTCATCTCGAGGCTAGACTACTGTAACACCCTCTACATTGGTCTATCTTTGGCGGTTATCCGGAAACTCAAACTGGTGCAGAATGCAGCAGCTAGACTCCTAGCGGGAGTACCGGCCAAGAGCCACATCACTCCAACTCTGTAGCAACTGCACTGGTTGCCAATTGAGTACCAGATCACCTTCAAAGTGTTGGTTTTGACCTTTAAGACCTTGTATGGTCTGGGGCTGGTGTACTTGAAGGACCGTCTACTCCCATATGTTCCCCTGAGATCCCTCCGGTCAGAGAACCAAAACCTGTTACATGTCCCTTCCATTAGGTCCTTCCACTTGTCATCAACCAGGCAGAGAGCCTTTTCCATCGTGGCACCAAGCTTGTGGAATGCCTTGCTGGCGGAAGTTCAAGTGATAAATGAGCTGTCTGCCTTTCGGAAGGCTTGCAAGACAGCTCTTTTCCAGCAGGCATTTAACTCTTAGCCATGTCAGTTTGCATACACGTAGAAATACTGTTTTGGGATTTTAATGCTTTTATTGCTTTTAGTGCTAGGTATTAGTATCTTGTGCATTTTGTAAACCACCCTGAGCCAACCGGAAAGGGCGGTATATAAATTGAAACAATAAATAAATAATTGGGAAATTCAGGGCCCATCTATACTGGCCACAAAATTAAACCAATCCCAGATGGTGCCAAAGTGTTTACATCACTTGACTCCCAAATTATGTCACTAGTGGAAGTTCAGCCCTCATTGTTTGATTGGGCCAAACATCTTTGCCATTTTTGTGGCTATAACAGTGATTACAGAACTCTGAAGGAAGTTGAGGAATGCTCTGGAGCTTTCCGAAAACTCCAAAGCAGTTCCAAACTTTGTGGTGTGTGTGTGTGCTTGTATGTACAGCTGGACTGGTTCTTATTCAGGGCTGGCCCACGTGTTCACAAAAGGTCAGTGCCACCATCTTGTTTTCCCTGAACTTTGTGGTGTGGAGAAAAGGGCATGGCATTTACCTGTGTTGTTTTTCATCACCATGGTGGTGGATATGGTGCTCTAGTGAACTCTTGGCCATCACTCTGTGCCTTTGCCTATGACAGCAAAGGTGGCTGTGTGACCTGGAGGGGAGAAAGTAGGGAAGCAATCCCACTTTTCTTCATTCTCCAAATTATATAGTGTTCAATTTACTAACATCTCATTAGCAAACAATAAAAATAATCAAAATACGCTATCCTCACATTGCAAAGTAGCAGTCCTGTTACAAAACGTTTCTTTCTTGTGATAAAAACGGGATGTGCAAAGCATAACTTCCAAGAAAGAGTATTATGTACATTATTGTATTTGCTAACATCTAAGTAAATCTGACATACTGCTTCTCTGTATTGCTTAGGGACTGTGTTTTTTTTAAGTGAAACAAACTCTCACAAGGAGATATGCTGATCAGAACAGTAAAGCAATGCACCTTATGTCTTGGGATAAAGTTGCATTTCCAGAGAGCCAGAATATTTGAAGCTTCGTGTGTTCCCTCCTTCCTTGGAGTGGTTTCAGAGCAGATGTTAAAAATGTCTTCAGCTTGAAAACACTGCTTTCTGAAATATTTAATGCTATTTTAAATTTGAAAAACAATCTGCAGCCTTGGATGGCCTTTGAAAAGCATCACAATAAACACTTCTTTATGCCAAAGAGAAGCTCTTAGACATAACTTTCTCCAGTGAACTCTACAAAACTTTAAGCATACAAGAAGAGAGGGAACATAGTACATTTCTCTGCTAAAAGCTAGTTCAAGATGACAAAAGTAATCTCTTCCAATTTATCCAACCACAGTGGATAACTTTTCTTCTTCTGTCCATTTTTCTTCCTTTGAAAAGCCAGCCAAATCCAATCCATCTTTGTGTTCTCAATGGAATTTAAGTGCCCATCAGATAAGAGGCCATAAACTTGTAAAGCCCATGTTCCAAATCCTGTGAACACAATGTGCAAGTAGAATGGATTTCCACAGGATTTGCCAATAGGATTTACTGTAGCTCAGTGGCAGACCACATGCCTTATATATTGAGGTTCCCTAGTTCAATTCCTGAAATTTCCAAATAAGGCTGGGGAAGAATACCTGTTTCTCAGTGTCAACAAAACAAAGCTAGTTGAGCCAATGACCAACACAATATAAGCCAGAGTTCTGTGTTCCTGTGCCATGTAGAATAATGTTATGTGATAGAGAGAGAAAAAGACTGCACTCAACAATGCAGGTCAGAGGCCATATCCAAAGCTTGGAATTGTAGACTGACAGCTTATTTTCCCTATCACACACAGAGCTTTTGCTGTTGACATTAATGCCTATAGTGTTGTCCATGCCAAACTCTGATATTGTCAAAATGAATTGTTATGAAGAAGCAGCTGGAGATATCAATTTAATCATAAACTAGCAACTGACAGTTATTACAGTTTCTGAGCATGAAGTGAGCATGGAAAAGATGAAAATTCTCCTGCCCAGAACATCAAACAGCCATCACTAGCAATACTGACAAGCTGATGAATAAATATGATTTTCCTATAGCACTGAGTTAGTAGGATCTCAGATGTACTATTGGTAAATTTTCATGATTCTCTGAGACAAGTGGAACATGTTGATGACTTGGCCCATCATCAGGTGACTTACTACCTACTCATGTTTTCCAACATAATTCAGTGTTCATATCAGAGATTCTGAAGAAGTTATTTTGTGATTGGAGTTTTTATTTTTGAAAAAGTAAATGTTAGCTATGATGGTCTGGATAGTCATGCCAATGGAATCTGTAGGCAGGTGGACAGCCAGCAGAAGATATTTCAACAACTTACATAACATTTCTACAAAACCTTTATTGTTTTCCATCCTTTAGTGAAAGGCTCCCATGGATCATCATGTCATCAAGTTTACTACTTATCTTCTGCTGTCCACTCACCTGCTTCCCACTTCCTTGGCCAAGTAATAGGTGCTTACATGGACAGATACCTCCACACATATTTATGCATGCACACATAGAGAACCAAATAATTTATCCTATTACATGCATGAAAATTCCAAAGAACAATTGATTGATACCGTTGGTGACATGCACAGGCAGAACAAGTCATGCTTCTCTATGCCCATTTTCATTTGGGTGTATAAAAGTATTCTAAAGTTTCTTCCTCATTGACCTGCTGTGCTTTTCACTTACTGTTTTTCAGAAGAGTTGCCTAGAAATTGCCTTTTAGTGGGCATGAGAGGAAGGGTACAAGGCACCAAGCAGAGTCTAACTATTTTCCTGAAGCTGGAGTTACTGAGAAACAGATATCTTCATGAAATCTATCAGTAGTCTCCAGATGATCTCAGGATTGTTCTTAGTAGGTCTTTAGTTGGTATCATTCTGTCTCTGATCATGAGCACTGTGTGAGAGAATGCATGCACTGGCAAGGTGGCATCACTCAGAGAAAACCAGAATTAGGTGTCTGGGGAATTTAAGTGTCCTCCCAGCAGATTAGGATTTGCTTATGGAAAAGCAGCTGGGAGAACATCTAAAGGGCACCTACATGTGTTGAGGAATGAAGAAATCAGCTTGACACCAAGCTAGCAGTAATTGGAAAGGGCAGATGGTGTCCCTACAGAGACGTACAAATGTGCAGACTATAAATTTAGAGAGATCTCTTCTCTGAAAAACATCTTGTAAGGATGTATTTCAAAGATGCCAAAATTATGCCTGTCAGCACAATATCTTGTGCTCTAAAACACACACACACACACACACACACATATTGCCACTTTCTATAGCAAGCAACATCTTTTGCTGATATTGTTTGTTTTCACTAAATATTTTGCTTTATACAATAGAACTGACAAGAAAAAACCCAATTCTTTCAGAAAATCAACAACAGAAAGAAAGAAATATACTCAATACTTTGTGTCAGAAATGTTCTCTCTCAAGCTTTTTATATTTTATATTCTTCTTAACTCAAAGTGTATTCCTTTTATTGTAAAACTTAGCTATGTCTTTCTGACAGAATGCCACCAGAGGTGGATAAAACATGAAATGAGATCTAAGGACCTCATCACATGGGCTTTAAGCCTCATCCTAGGATGTTGCTGAAATGCAGCCAGGATGGAGCCCATCACATGACGAAGGTCTACTTTCTGCAGGCCTCTGTGTTGGGAATCAGCCTGTGTTTGTGTTTTAGGATCATGATGCTTCTGATGTGGGCCATGATGTGGGAAATGTTGAGGGAAATGATGGTGCCAAGACTGAGGTGTAAGATGGAGATGGTTTGGTCAATGATTTTCATGCAGACAATGACAGAGAGGCCCCAGTGCAAAGGGCAGTTTCTCATGAGAATATTCCTGCTGGTCAGAGAGATGATGGTTTACTCCCTCTCTCTGTGAGCTCTCAAGATTTGGGTTTGCGCAACAATCTGACACCTGGGAATTTTAATGAGCAGCCAGATAAAGATTTTAAAAATAGGTGGCTGGAGCTTAGCCAGGATCGGCAGCAAACTCAAGGTTTATGTCGCTCTGAAAGACTTCGTCAGATAAGAGCCAAGAGTGGGAGAAAACAAAACCAGTTTCTGGGTTTTGGGATATAAGGTTTGCTTCAAAGGAAAACCTGTTAGACCAGGAATCGTTTGGAAATCAAGTTCATGTGCCATGGAAATCTTGTTCAGGGGGTCTTGTTCCTGTGGATATTTTTAGCCTTTTGGTATTGACTAGCATCAGTGTATAATACAGTCAAACCCTCTAACAATCAATGTATACAAAAAGGCAAAGAGGAAATGTAATGCAGCAGTTAAAGCATCAAACAAAATGTATTTTAAGCATCAACATTGTAATGCACAAGCATATCAACATAAACATATAGTAAGGTGTAATCCTCTCCCCATATACAGAATCAATAGCCGTTGCGTACTCACAGTCCCCCCCGTCTTAAATAATAACAGTCAACAAAAGTCAGGCAATACTGGGAAATCCCAGCAAGGGTTGTCTCAAAAGCTTCAGGACCCTAAATGGGTCTCCAGTCAAATGCTTGTGAGCGTAGCAAAACGGCTTGGCGAATGCAGCGAAGGAGAGGTCCCCAAACGAAAAATGATTGCCACACAGGGCAAGATGTGTCGTCAACGGGATGAAGTACTGAGATCTTTCCCGTTTCGGGTGCTTCCTCAGGACGATCCACAATAGGGAAAATACACAACTATGTAAAAATAAACACAATGTAAGTCCCCTAAAAGGCATAGATGGGTTGACAGGCAGGGTAGGAAAGAATGCTTACCAAATGTTGTCTTCAAAAGTCCCCCCAGTGGGGAGAAGTCCGCCAGGGCGGTGAGAAAATAATGAGCCAAATGGCTAGCAGTGACCGAAGATCCGGTCCAGGCTTAGGCCTCACTGAAGGCTTTATCCTAGCAGGTAAATGGGACACAGCTGTAGCTGTTGCGGAGGAGTCTTGAGGCAGTAATTTAGTGTAGTAGAGCATTTAAACTGACAGGCTCGTTTAGACCAAAAGTTTGCTCACAGGCACATTGTACAATATGTTTCAGTTCAGTCTTGAGCAGGGTGGATTGTAAGTCCATGTGGGGTTGCATCTCCACTTTTTCTAATCCAACGAACTTAAAATCCGGGATGGATTTGTGGACTTCTTTGAAGTGTCTATATAAGTACACATCTTCATTACCAGAAAGTATTTTCAATCTGTGTTCCCTAATCCTTGCCCTCAGTTGGCGTTTGGTAACCCCCACATAGAGTAGCGGGCACAAGCAATAGAAAAGATACACACATTTTTCAGTGGCACATGTACAGAACTGATGGAGTTTAATACTATTCGAGGTGCCAGGGATTTGAATCTGCTTCAATGGGCTCACAAAGTCACAGCAAATGCAATGTCCACACTTAAAAGTTCCAGCTTGAAAGCTGCTGGTAGTTTTTCTCCTGGCCCCCAGATCTGAGTGGGTGAGCCAGTCCCCAATGTTGGTTGTACGTTTGTATGCTGGCATCGGTGATTTATCCAATCCTGCAATGTTGGCAACAAGAGGCCAATGGCGTTTGGCCACATTGAGTATGTCTTTACTTTGAGGAGTAAATTTGAGAGACCAAATCAGCCTGTCTGGTGTGGTTTTTTCCTTATATCTAAGGAGATCCTCTCGTGGTGTGACATCTGCTTTGTTTTTGGCACGATCGATCAGGTTAGGAGGGTAACCGCTCTTTCTGAAATTATCCATCAGGACGGTGGCTTGTGTCTCGTAATCCCGGTTGGAGGTGGAATTCGTTTGATTCTGATAAGTTGTGAATACGGGAGATTATTCTTTAGTGGTGTCGGGTGGAAACTGCTATAGTGCAATAGAGAATTCTTTGCAATACGTTTCGTGAATGGTTTCACTCCCAGCCCATCCTTACTTTTAAAGATGGTTACGTCTAGGAACTCCACTTCCATGTTGTTATATACGGTGGTAAACTTAATGTTGGGGTGCCAGGAGTCTAGCCACTGATCACAGTCACTATGTCGGGTGTCGGGTTTGAGAAGGAGCAGGACGTCATCGATATACCTCCACCACGGGGGGCTTATTTACTTTCTGACTGGAGACCCATTTAGGGTCCTGAAGCTTTTGAGACAACCCTTGCTGGGATTTCCCAGTATTGCCTGACTTTTGTTGACTGTTATTATTTAAGACGGGGGGAGTGTGAGTACGCAACGGCTATTGATTCTGTATATGGGGAGAGGATTACACCTTACTATATGTTTATGTTGATATGCTTGTGCATTACAATGTTGATGCTTAAAATACATTTTGTTTGATGCTTTAACTGCTGCATTACATTGCCTCTTTGCCTTTTTGTATACACTGATTGACTAGCATCACCTGGATTGTCTTTGTATCCTGTTTATTTCTGTCTGGATTAATACTTCTTTGGATTGCTTTTATATCCTTTGTGGACATTGCTTTGTGTTACTGCATTTTTACTGACTTAATACTTTGGAACTTTCTTCCTTTCTTACAAGCATCTATTTCAACTGGCTATTTTTAATAATCTTTAAAAATGATTGGATTTTTCACTCCACGTGTGGTGTGTTTTAAGTCAGAGGGCTTTTCCTGTCCTGGAGTGCAACACTCTGTGTCAGCTCTGTGTATGCTGTTTCTCAGTAGCATGCTAAGCAGCAGTCTTGAGAATGCGGGTGACTACTGGTGTTCTTAAAGAGTGAGCCGGGGCAGCATGGGATCCAGTCAGGGACAGATGGGTTTTGTGTGAGGTGGCAAGGGAGTGAAGTGGGACGCTGCCTGATGATTTGACCTACTGCTTGATGGATTCACACCACCACCCCATGGATGCTCCCGCTACTCTCTGGCTTCAGGATCTCCATGTAATGAGGTTCTAAATGTTGCTAGCATTTTTATGCATCGAAGGCTTCAGAATGTTTGTCTTCAACATTGTAGGGTTCGTAGAACAGCTAATGATTATTAACACCTAAAAGAGCCCATTATCAGTGATAACATCATGAAACGTACAATATAATAATAAAATAAAAATAAAACTTTATTTATATTCGGCCCTAGCCATCTTTGAGATGGGAGTGGGACTGAGAGCAGGGCCTTCTTCGATTACCACAGTTCCAAGCTTGGTTTGTAGGAGGAGATGTGATTAGTCAAATAGCCTGGACCTGAGCCATTTAGGGCTTTAAAGGTAATTATCAGCACTTTGTATTTCGCCCTGAAGCAGACCAGTAGCCAGAGAAGCTGCCTTAACATGGGAGCGGATCTCTCCCTGTACGGGGCTCCAGTTAGTAACCTGGCTGCTGATTTTTAAACCAATTGAAGCTTTCAAACTATCTTCAAAGGCAGCCCCATGTAGAGAATGTTGCAGTAGTCAAGACAGGATATTTGATTTGACACCAAAATTCCAGATGATCTCTTCCAGTGGTTTCATGTAAATGTTAAACCAGGAGTAGCATTAGGGGACAGTCCAATGATGAACCCCAATCCTTGGGACTAAGCAAAGACCACAGGACAGGGTTTCATGTAAATAACAGGGGGGATTCCCCGGGTCCACCTTCTGGGTCCGAACTGCCAGTAAGCGCCTTAACCTGAAAAATATTTTTTACTTCCAGTTTCTAAGGGAAAAACAACTTTTATTTTTTCTTCTTGCTGAACCATACAGCAACAAACTTGGATGAATGTTAAACCTAGGATGTTAGTCTTGCCCTTGTCAAAGCATTGAGTGTGTGAAAAACTGATGGATAAGTGAGTTCTAGGTTTTAATATTATTCCCAGAAATGCAGAAGTGATTGGTTTGTACCAATTTCTGTCACCCAGAATCTATGAACATAATTCCAAGACTGTAATATTATTCACAAGCTGACCCAGTCCTGTCAGAATCATGAATTTAGCCAGCTGTTGACTTTAAGCAACAACAGGTTAATAGACAGCTGCCAGTTTCAGAGGAATAAACAAATAGTTAGATAAAAATAAAATAAATTAAAAAAATTGCTATGCCAGCAAGTGATTTATTTTCCTCTATTTTTAAAAATAGCTTTTATATAATAATTCTGCTGGTTTTTACAGTAACCACAGCTGTTAAAGGGCAATATTTTATATTTGTTGATATTCTTCTCTGATATTATGGACCTTTTATCAGTGCAATTACTCATACTGTATCGTGGAAATCCTATCTTGAAATGTAAATGTCAATTTTGTAGCTCTTGCTTATTAAAGACACCTATGTGTTTAACATCCATAATCTCTACAGTGATAATAATTGTATTTTGCAGAAACCAGAGAATCCTGCTCTGAGGCATAAGTATAGATGAAGATCATTCTCTGATTTATCTACTTTTGGATTAATAGGATGCCCTTTCTCAAAGGTTCAGGGTGTGTAAAACCAATTACCCATGAAAAGATGCTTCTCCTTCCCCAAACAGTTCACTGTCAACAAAAGCAATGCTTGGAGAATTTAAAATATATAAATAAAAAGAAGCCAAAGAAGGGACGAAAGTGTTTGAAAAGCAAAACAACCAATCAATAAGGAATGTTCTTCTCCAACATATTTCTCTCCCTTATATTTTTGTTCTAGTCATGACACACACATTCCATCAGTGATGTTTGCCATTCACTTTGTAGATAAAAACTTCCACATCAGTGAGTCAGTGAATCTATTTTAGCTTTTAATACAACCTCTACAGCTGCTGAAATGCAGAAATGCGTGGGATGGGAAGGATTTGGTCTAAGCAATCTTGATCGTTTCTTTAAAATTCAAACTAAAACTGACAGTAGATTCTCCACATCGCTAAAAAAGAAGCCTTCATCTATGTCTAGAAAATCTATGGGGAAATGTGTTGAAATACACGTGGTTCCCATCCCTATCTCTTCAGACTATGGGATTGAGGTTCCTTTGCCATTTATCACCTGGTGTTGTAATTGTGATCACTGAAACCACACCACCGTGCTTCCTCTGTTGTTAAATATATATACTCTCATCTTTTCCTCAAAACTGGTGCTTTACTTCTGAATGGAAGATTTGTAATTGCAGAATTAAGTTGTTTCTTTGGGAACATTTAAATAGCTTGTTCTGGGAACAAAATGCAAAGGGATACACAGAAACTTTTTAGTATGTGGAAAATGTGCTTTGTTTTTAAAAGTTAAGTATACAAAATTTTGATGGATGACTTTACAGTCTGGAGGTTGCAACAATAGCCTCCAGCCATTATTCCTCATACAAAAAAGAATTCTCCCAGAAAACTGTCAGTTTGCATTGCAGCCTTTAGCAACAGCATGAAAATAAAGTAAAATAATATAAATTTGTGCATCTATGGCCATGAATTAATAACTGGAAAAGAAACCAGAGTACAAAGGATTACTATTGGGATTATTTTGATTCTTATTAGAAGACGCACCCCTGTAATTTCCTAAGAGGAAAAATTGTGTCATTCAAGCAAAACAGGCATCTTGAAACCTGGGTACCTTAGTTTGTCTCTCAGTTCCTGCAGACAAGTCCTGCTCAAGAGAGTCATAAAACAACTTTAATGGGAATTAGCAATTTGCCAAGTGCATGTTGAGTCATCTAATTGTTGTTTATGATTTAATTACTGTGATAAAAGTACTAAAACAGATTAAAACAGATTTTCAGAGTGGCTGAAAATGCATTAAATTAAGAAAAAGATCACTAAATCCAATTTGATTGCCTATTAAGACCTATTTATTTAGAATTATACAAGAAATTTTCCCTGTGAGGAAGGGAGACAAAATGTTCTCTCTTTTGTATACACAGACTCCCAAAGAAAATCGAATATGTTTTCTTTTAATTTGGATGCTTAATTGCTTATTCTTTTAAGTATTTCTAATGATATAAATCCTATACAGGAGTTATGTATCTATTCGTAGACTTATATATAAGAGAATCTTAACTGGGCAATTGTGCCCCCCCCCCCAAAGTGTGTCAGGAAGTTGCTGCTAACTGTGAGAGAAATATGGTTGAACACTGTGAAAGCTGTCCCCTGCATGGCTATTAGCCTCCTCCCAGTAGACTCAAATCAAGGAAAAGTTTCATGAGAACCACCACTCCTCTTAATGTTTTCCCCAGCAACAATAAGAGTGTCCCTCTGGGCAGCTGAACCAGGAAATCCCAATTGGATGCCTCCCCATGAGGATCTGTCTTCTGGGGCAAACCAAGAATGGGCAACTTGGCAGTCCCTGAACAGACTCAGAAGTGGAGTGGGCAGATCAGAAGAAAACCTGGCAAAATGGAACGACCTAAAAGAATCCTTCACCTTGTGTGACTGTGGAGTAGAACAGACAACTCCACATCTGTATGCTTGTCCACAATGTCCTTCTTCGTGCACAGAGGAGGAGTTGTTTGAGGATACTGACAATGTGGTTGCTGTTGCCCATTTTTGGTCAAAAGATATTTAATAACTTGTGTTCCTTCTATTTTATGCTAATTTACGCAATGCTTTTGATACAAAATAAAAAAACTGGGCAATTTTCTAATACCCATATCCAGTAGTGGGCTGCTGTTGTTCTAATAAGCATTGATCACTGACAGATTGGAAGGTGAATAGTCTTGCTGGTGTTCCAATATCCATCTTCACAATTCACTAAGAGAGTTTTTGTGCATTGAGCTATGTATATATAAATTACGTTAAGCAATAGGTGACACAGGATTCAGTTTCCTGTTCCAAGTTCCAAAATGTGTGTTGGCTAGTATAATATTTGCCAAATATCCATTGTGTCCATAGACTGATCTTTGGATAGTAGATAGGCAGTCTCTGACCAGGGCCTTACCTGAAACCTTGCTCGCTTCACATAACCTACCAGAGCTTGTGTTGTAATGGCATCACTTTTTGGAGTCTAGGCTTACCTTCATATCAATTCCTTTATTGCGAAAGCAGAATAGACAGATCTTTATAAAATAACTTCAACTAGTAGGGGAAGGGGAATTAAGTAAAATAGCCAGTTAGCATCACTGGAGAAAACCTATATGGTAATATGGGTTTGAGACCTAATTATGCAACATACATGGATGAAGGATGTATAACATTGATCCAGCTGTTGATTACCTATTGTCTTGTCTATTGTAGCCATGTTAACGATGGTTCTTGGTATACCTATGTGATGGGATTAAAATTATGTAATGTTACCCTCTTTTTAAATTTTAAAAGTGTGTATGCGATGAGAAAATTGCATATTAAAGTAGAACTGTTGTTGTCATGTTATGGCCCATTTCCTTTAGGAAAAATAGAAACCACTTAATTGCAAATGCTTGTTTTCACATACAAGTAGAACAAAAAAGGGTAGTGGAAATAAGAGTGAAATGAACATGAAAGGAATGCAGTTGACAATATAAATACCAAAACTGATAGATCACAGCACTTACAGGAACATAAAATCATGCTGAAAACATTGTAATTATAGCTGGTTATTACAGACCAAAGAAATGGGAGTAGTAAAAGCAATCAGATAAGACATATTACTGAGGAATTTTCCTGAGCCATGCATGATTGCTGCTGGATAATTGTGCATGCATATTTGTGTGCACGCACGTGTATGCATTAAAATAGCTCAGTCTAAAATGTAGATATTATGTTGCTTTTATATCAAGCCGCTTTGAGTCTCCCTTGGTGAGATAAAGTGATGTATAAATAAATATAACAACAACAACAAAATGTTGCAGCATTAATGTTTTTCCTTCTTATTATTTACTGAGATTTGCTTGGGATAAAGATAGAAATGTTAAATGCAAGAGATGAAAGGTTATTTCTGTCCACTCTCCTGTCCTGGGCTATATGTGGATCCATCTCTCTAGAATTTGGCTTTTTGTCAAGGAGCCTCTACTCAAGTTTCACGCATTTTTCGAGTTTCAAGAGAAGTGATACTGGCATTAATAAGAGGTTCTCAAACCTATCCAACATGGTCTTAAATGTTTATTCATTCAGTCACTTCCGACTCTTCGTGACCTCATAAACCAGCCCACTCCAGAGCTCCCTGTTGGCCATCACCACCCCCAGGTTCTTCATAGTCAAGCCAGTCACTTCAAGGATACCACCCATCCATCTTGCCCTTGATCGGCCCTTCTTCCTTTTTCCTTCCATTTCCCCCAGCAACATTGTTCTCTCTAAGCTTTCCTGTTTTCTCATGATGTGGCCAAAGCACTTCATCTTTGCTTCTAATATCCTTCCCTCCAATGAGCAATGGTCTTAAATAGTGCACCATTAGTGAGACTGAGCAGGAAAGGGACAGCTCACCTTTAGGAAAAACAGTCTCAGACAAGAGCATTTTAATTAGATGACAGAGATATTTGCTCTGAAGAGAACAGAGGATGCTTCTTGCAGTAGCCCCCATAAGAATAACAATGCCTGTCCTTTAGTTAAGAAAATTAGGAAATGGTTAACCTTCTATTCTTGTGATTAATAAAGCTGTGGCTGTAAACTCCAGAGGCTCTTTCACACTAACCAAATTATACCACTATGATTTCACATTAACTGCCATGGCTGCATGCTATGAAATCCTCATTTAGTGAGGCAAAAGAAAGTACCTTCCAAGGCATTTTCTAAGATGCTGAACCATATCCAAAATGAATTCAGCACCTTGGATAGCACTTTAACATGAAGAATAAACCCCAGAATAACTTTGTTGCACCCTTGACAGAGAAGTCATTGCTTGTCCCCATCAAAGACTCACCTAGTAACTTTTTCTGGGGTGCTCATTTAATTTAAATAAATGGATAACTATATACAAAATTCCAAACCTCCTTGAACTAATGAAAATCAATAATGCCAATACTGTGAGGTTCATTTCCTCTTCTTATTTCCTCTGTTTGAAGGCCAGGTTGATTTTTTTTAAAAAAAATCTTAATAATAGGCCAAACAGAGATCTTAATTTTCATCAGATGCTTCTTGAAGGGCAATGTCAAAGAAAACCTGGATATTCTTCCATCAAAGAAGCATAAATTTGATGAAAGCAAAAAAAGTATTTTTTAAATGTGAAAAACTAGATTCTGAAAATTTACAGTAAATGGATGTTCAAAGATAACCACTTAATGTATCCACTTAATACGGTATTAAAATAGAGTCAGTCAAGGAGGCCTTGCCCATCTTTAATTAAATTAAAATTAAATAGGCAAGTTGGGATTTCTATCTTCAACTTCAGTACTATAGTGCATTTCTCAAAGCAAATCAGCATCTCTCATGTTTGCTCATAACATGAACAGCACAGCTGCCATCTTTCATGAAATAAGGTTAAATCAACTATTACTTGATTTCAAATGGTGGCAAATGCTGGACACAATGCTAACATTATATTATATCAGGCCATGCAAAGGAACAGATAGTAGGAGTATTGATCAGATATGACAGCAGGTGTGCTTTGGAACAGCAATAGAGACTTCTTGAAAGGAAATTAGAATTATTTACTTTGAAAGAGATATATTTATTAGTGGTTCAAGGAAACAAAGCTAGTTCTGAAGAGATAAGACGATTATATATTGCCAGATTTGGTAACACTGTAAGGAGCTACAGAACTATCAAAGAAAAGCAAGTAATGCATTCAGAACAAGCTATACCCACCATGGTATCCAAACAGTATTATAGGGCATTTTATATTTATTTCTAAATATAACTAGTATTTAAAAAGTAACCTTCTCCAGCCAAAGTGTTTAAGAGTAGCACGCTGTAGGCTAGACTGCTATGAGCAAACCCTGAGAATAAACACAGAAGGAGAAGTCATGGAGCATGGCACTGAGAAGAGGAAATTGCAGGCATGAACTCATTCATATTTTTATCTCATTTCAAAGGCTGTAGCTCCATCCCTTCTTTCTTTGGACCTAGCTCCACTGAACTCAACAGGGTTTACTTCTGAAAAGATATTTGTTGCTTTGTCCTTTTAGTGCATTAGATCAGAGAAATTATTATGCCCCTGGCTATAAACAACAAAGTTAAGTTTAAAGTTACATTAGACCATACAGAAAGCAGCTAAAACCTCTGGGAAGTGAGAAAAAGAAGTATCAGAACATGTCAGGAATTGTCAGATAGGTAGATGTTTCTCTGTTGACTCAGACTGTCTATGGTGCAACTACAGACAAGACGATAACCATGTGAATGAAGGACCTGAATGAAGCACTATCAAAGGTTAGATCTACACTGCCCTAGATCCCATGATCTGATCCCAGATTTTCAGCTTTGAACTAGATTATACACATCTATACTGTCAGATAATCTGGGATAAGCAGATAATCTGGGATCAGATCATGGGATCTAGGGCAGTGTAGATCCCCCAAGTCATGCTTACTCAGAAATAAGTTTTATTGATATCAAAGAGGCTGGATCTACACTCTCCTATATCGCAGGATTTGGTCCTAAATTATCTGATTATATGAGAGTATCAGATAATCTAGGATAAGTAAATAATCTGGGATCAGATCTTGGGATATAGGTCAGTGTAGATCCAGCCTGAGACAATCTCCAAAGCAAAAGTATATGGAATTACAATTTAGAGCCTCTGTTGTAGGAATTTAAAAATGAGTGAGCAGCTATCTCAGTTCTCACCATTGCACAAAAAATTGAAAGAGAATATGAAAAAAGTTTCTCCTTGATTTCTCCTCTTATTTCATTTTAAAGTTTGCCTGGGGAGCATCCGGTGACAAAAATGCTCTATAGCTTACATTTTTCCCACCTCTCAATTTATTATTCATCTCAATAACTAATTATTTCCCAATCAATCTCATTGGATTGTGCTGTCAGTAGCTCTTCATGGAGATTTTGTTATATAACTAAGATGAATATAAATAATTACTATGTAAAAATAATTGTATCATTTCTGCCATTTTCGATGTTGTATTCTTTCTCGCTTTGACTGGCATTGATTTGAATAATGGATGATTTGTTTTCATGGCATTACACACTATGTAACTAGTTTGGCTGAAAGTCAGTCAAACATATAAGAAAATGGTCTTGGAAAGTAGAGAAGGAGCCAACAAACAGAATGAAAGAAAAGTATAAAGCAGGGCATGGATGTAGGAAAAAAGAACATAAAAGGGGGTAAGAAGAAACAGAACTGAAGTAAGAAGTCTAATTAAATACTATATCTATATCTATATCTATCTATCTATCTATCTATCTATCTATCTATATATATATATATATATATAAAACTTTAGCATTTAATGTATGGAGAGAGTGTGTCCCATGATGATGACATGCAATCATCAGCGATGCTGATGAAAAGTTTGCTAAGACTTGAAGCTAACTAAGGGCCCTTCCACATAGCCATATAATGCAGAATTACAAGATAGAAAATCCTACAATATCTCCCTTAACCCCACGATATTGAATATCTGCCATTTTCTTATATAACTTTCTTAGGCAATATTCTAGAGCATGTTGTTCAGACACTTTGACAAAGTTATCTTCCTATATGAACTGGTATGAGTTTTTAGATCTTCAGGGGAAGGTTTACTCTTGCTCCCACCACTATCACAGGTATATTTGATGAAGACAAAAGAGAAAACTCAATTTAGCAGCTTTTCCCAGTTTGTGATACTCCTTCCTTCTCTGTTCCCTTTCCAATAGCAGTTAAAGATCATTCTATTTAGGTAGGCATTTGATTTTAATCCCATTTTCATATGTATTCTAAATTGTTTCAAATGTGTGCTGTTTAAATGTTTATTTTTGTTTAATTGTGTCAGTTTTGTAAATTAAGAAACTTTAGCTACACTTTTATTTTAAATCATTATAAGCTTCCTTGAACTTTTTCAGGAGAAAAGTGGAGCTTAAATTAAAGAAATAAATATGGGAAGATATATCATTCCATTGGTTGCTGCCTTTCATTAGTAGTGGTACTGGTGGTAACAATAGTCAGAAAATCTGTGATCAATCAGACATTATGCATGAAATACAGTATTTGTGAGGTTCATTGCCACTTGGTTCTTAGCAGCATCGAAAATAAGCCTGCATCCATAAAGGCAACGTAGCAATGGTCCTGATCCCTGGCCATTATTTCCACCTAGCCATGCTGGAAGAACCGAAACAGGAATAGGTGGTGCCAAGATCAACCCCAAAAGAAGGTCCCTTCTCTCATGTTCCCGGGATGTATATTGAAATATATATCAATATGTGTGGACCATTGTCCAAGCTGCTTTAGTACTAGGGGTATATTCCCTCTCTCCTTTGATTCATCAAGCCCCCAGACATATGTGAACAGAAATGTGAAAGATGCAGACTAGTTTCCCCAGAAACATGTTTGCATATTCCAAATGGCTTTTACAGAAAAATGATGATTTAGCAGTGATGAGAAGCCTACTACATAAGAGCTCAACAGCTCGAAAGGGTCACTGTTGCTGAAGCATGTTTCTAAATGTTTTCCAATGAAAATGTGGCAAAAACCAGAACTTATCCCCTTATTCTGTATATGTATCCTAAATTCTGGCACTAGCACAGGTTTAATTCTGTCAATATTATTTAGTACTTGAATGGGAGACCACCAATGAATAACAGGTGTTATAGGCTATACGTCAGAGGAAAGAACTAGCAAAAGCACCTTACCTAAGAAATGATTGGATCATTAGAAGTTGACAGGTGACTTGAAGATACTTATGGTATGTGTGTGTGTGTGTGTGAGTGTATACACACACACACACACACACACACACACAATTTCAGTACATATGGGGACACAAGCATCTCTGCTAAAGATGCTTGTCATAAGAGAAAGCTTCAGCTAAACTAATTACTCTGCCAAGGAGTGCGACCACCTCAGTTAAAGCTAAATAAAAAAAATGTCTACATCTATAACTCATTCAAGCAAAGGGATCTTACTTACTACATCAATGAGGAGATTATTGATTGAAAAAGCTGCAGTGAAAAGCATCTTCATCATCTTAGAAAGCAATTCACACCTTTAATTCCTCCAATCTCATTTCTATCATGCTGTTTGTTTACCCGCAACACTAATAGAATCTATGAAAGATCCTGATATTTCCATTTCAATGTAATTAATGTAGAATATATAACATACTTTGGTTCTATAATCAAAATCAATAATCAAAATCATTATGGTGAAATCATTACATCCATTTTACAAATGTGTGATGGAAGAGATTTTTTTACTAATTCACTAATCACTTTGATTACCACTACAAAAGAATTCACATTCTGTAATTATAGCTCTGAATTGTATGCACAGACCTGTGGCTAAGGCAGAAATCAACAAAAACAACAACACAACAATGATTCCCAGTCATCTGCATAATGCTGTACATTTTATATATAAATTCCTCATCCTTATGTTTTGCTAACTTGTGTGAAATAAAGTTATCACCTTTTTCAAACATCACTTAGCTACTGCATGTCAATCAATTTCATAGCCCTCTTTCCCCATCATCAGTCTCTCAGATACTGATCAAGCTGCACTTCTTTAATTCTGCTCACCAAAAAGTTATTAACAAATGAGGAGCCTGTTAAATCAGAAAAAGAATCCCAAAATCCACAGAATCTCCCCCTGCCTTTATGGAAGAACTGAAGAAACACCCTTTCCTCCCAGTGCAACTGGAAGGAGAGGAATGTGCCTCCTTCCCACAGGGAAAGAGGTGGGTTCTGTGATGAACCTTCTAGAAGATGGGGGCATGAGCTTCCTGGTGGAAAGTCAGCCCACAACAGGCCAGTCTGCGCCTGATGTCGGCCCACCACTCCCGCCCATTAACAGTATTGATTTGGTTG
The DNA here is from genome assembly GCA_030556195.1 of Anolis apletophallus. Lineage (NCBI taxonomy): Eukaryota > Metazoa > Chordata > Lepidosauria > Squamata > Anolidae > Anolis > Anolis apletophallus. The sequence goes on along the minus strand of JARBWK010000004.1, from coordinate 125,101,612 downwards.
CCCGTTGGAACTGGGTGGGAATCTTTCCCCTCTCACCCTACATTTTGGGTGTGGGTTTTTTTTGCCTACCCCTTTACTGTTTAGTGGTGAATTGTCATAAATAGGCCTTAGTGTAAAATAGCTAGGGAAATCCCATAGTCGGTGTGCACCTTAGGCACCCCCTTCAGGGGTGAAGGCCATTAAGTTAAACACTCACCTTTAAGTTCATGTGTTGGGTGATGTAAAGTTAAATGGCCCTGGAATGGGAAGAGGCTGATCTCAATATCTTGAGAGTAGACCTCTCCTCATTTCCCTTAAAGGGTTGCCGTGGTTGGACAAACAGGCAGTCCAGGTGTTTCGCCCATAAATTACTTATGTTAAACCGGGTGGGGATGCTACCTGGCTTGGATACAGCATATTCCTGACACCCCTTGAGTTGAGTTAAGGAAAGTTAACTAGGTAACATTTAAATAAAAGTTGCCCAATTTGAACCCAAGAATTGTTTGTGTCTCTTTATTTCCAGGGGTGGGCAGGCAACAGACATCACTTTTTGATTAACACTGTCTATGGGTGCATTTGCATTGTAGAATTATTGTACGTAGTCTGACGTCGCCTTAAGTGCCAGAGTTCAATGGAATCATGGATGTTGTAGTTTTATATGTCTGTAGCCTGCTCTGTCAGGGTGTTGGATTGAGTCATGGAAATTAAAATGGTGTCAAGCTGTATTACTTTGGCTCAGTAGCAAGTTCAATGTGACTCAGAACCCTATGACAAATTATAACTTAACATTTAACTATTTAAACAGCAGATTTCTTTAAAAATGTGTGGTAAATTTATTGCTCATTTAAACTCCACATCCTCTGTGTTGTCACTTTGCTTCAGAATATTACTGATGTTCAAACATTGTTTTTGTCTATATCTCTTAGTTTTTTCTTTTATGGAGAAATATCTAAATCAGCATCAACACTGGATGAGCTATCTCCTGTTTTTCTTCAAGTTAAGTAATATCATTCCAGAAAAGAGATTCATGAAGTCTCCATCATTTCCCTGGAAGCATAGCTTGAGGAACCAGAAGAAAAGATGGGTTTACAGACTACTTACACAATGGTGCTCTTTTTCTGACTTGCTCCACATTAAACATTTAAAAGAAAAATGCTGTTCACTTTTAATGCATGTAATGATTTAATAGCAATACTGGGACACGTTTAACAAAAATCTTTATATTTTATAAGACAGACCGCTCATATGACATAAAATAATCCTTGGCCTATATGTCAACAGCCAACTTTCCTTTTTGCTGCTTAAAGTTATAAAGATTAGCTTTCTGAAGTAAGAAGATGACAAGGTAAATGTGATATTTCAGACATTAAATTTGTCTTAATGATGCTTAATGTACTTAGTCATTACTACACATGTTTTTGTAAGAGAAGGAAAGAATAACTGAAAACATCACTATTTTTGGATTGATATAACACGTTTTTATCAATTTGATTATTTCCTAATACCTCACAATCTGGGACCAGTCAAGTGTTAATTATAAAATCCTTTGGAAATGTCAAAATGCTGTTTAAGTGTGTGTAGTTTAATGCTGTTTGTCTGATACTACTATAGAAGGCTACATATCAAATGTTTTTCAGATATAACACATCAGTAATAGTAATGTTCTTTGGAAATTTATCAGGTTATTTCAATGGGAGCCCCACCACTGGTAGACAGATATAACATAAAAGAGTTGCTTCTCCTAACCAAATGTATGTATCAAACTAATATTTCATGAGACTATTAATGAAAGCAAAGCATGCCTTTCAATTTCCCATAATCCAAAAAACAAAACAAAACCTGGAGTATCAAATATTTCCGCTTTTCAGATTACAAGCCGGGAAATCCTGATAACACATAATCTATAGATCAGTAGTTCTTAACCTGTGGGTTGCGGACCACCAGTGGGCCACGAGGACAGAAATCTGGTCCATGAGCCTCCTTCCTCTTTATTTTATTTTATTCTATTTATTTCTGCTCCTTTCACACCATTTGCCACTCCTTCCCTGTCGCTGACCATGGCATATGTTCCGTATCAGAAACTGAGGGTTCAGCACCTGTGTAATGTTAATACCCAGTATCAAAGAATGAAATCAAATAAGTGAAAATTGGATGCCAAGTGTTCTTGATTATAAAGGCTGTTATTTATTTAATGACCAGAAAGCATGTCTCTGAAATGGCTGGTAGTTGTTGCTTATTACAAGGGAACCCCTTTGAAGTTAGAAAGGGCTTCCTTTCATATGAACCTCCATAAAAACAGAAATGTGGGCATAGTGTAATTTATGAATGTGGATAGCATGCCAGATTTACAGACAATCACATTACTAGGCGAACTGAAATCAATACCTTCATTTGGTATTTAAGTAGAATTCAAACTTGGTAATAGCTACTTGCTCATTGTCAACACTGTATGTCATGAATTCCAGCTGTCCTTTTTACTGTTTGACAACCTTACACTAATTGCAGACAAATATTTTGTGGATATTCAGGAAGCAGCTGAGCACACTAAGAATATTTAGTCAATTGTTGTAAGCACTACTTGTTAAGGACAATTATGATGAGAGTTTTGAGGACAGAAATTTATTCATTCCTCAGAGAAATTTATTTCTGGCATCGGGAGTGGGGAAGCCTAGTGAGAACCATTCTTTGGTAAGCAACCTCAGAATACATTTTTTCTTCTCCTGAAACTGTCAGCTGATAGTATTGATATACCATAAGCCTGGGTGAATTTCTACAATGAACAGTGATTTAAAGTATCAGGATAAAGGGTGAAAAGATAACTCAGAAATCAGGATGGGGTGGAGAAGTATTTCCATGTGTGAAGCAGAGGAATTGTATAAGCCCTTTGGCTGACATGAAAAAGTTTAGATAGAAATCTGGATAGAAAAGGTGGCCTGGCAGTTTGCAGATATAGCTACAGATCTCTTGGGCACCAAAGGAAAACAGATAAGATAACACACTTACAGATCAGAGAGGCCTGCATTTTTTTTAAAAAAAATGTTTCTCTGAATCTCTGCTACAGGGTTGTCTAATAATTTGTCTATGGGTTTCGAATTTTCATAAAATCTGCAAAATTAAGGAAAAACATAATTAATGGGGGTTTTCTTGGACTCCTCAATTTGTAATACAAGATGTTCTACACTGCTATGATGGTTTAGAGGTAACGCTTTACTAATAAGGTGATACAAATGCCATATGCATGACCAAGAACACAATGAGAATCCAAGTCCACAAAGTAAGAAAAAGAGCAGCATGGTAGTTTACACAAACTTAGGCAGAGCATTCATAACTGGATTCCATGACTTAAAATGTGGTGTAACGATCTACCATGTATTGAAGGATTGCAGCTTTGCGGTGTAACTGGAGTAAAGCTGGGAGCCATGAAGCAGGCATCAAGACAGATGATAGACAGATGCTATAATAAATATCTAAATGATGATAAATAGACAGACATACAGATAGAAGCTTACAATACTGAGCCAAATAATTCTACAGCAGCACCGTGAATTCTGACTGATAGTATATGGGTAGCCAACACAATAACTTTAGAACCAGTATTATATGACTTCTGTAAAATATCTCTATCAGCAAGCTAAGGTTCTGATATTGCACTAGTTGCAACATCTGTGCTATCTTCAAGGGCAGCTTCATATAGATCACATCCCCGATTTGAAGTATAATCTACGTTTAGAATGGTGATATTTGCATCTCAATGTCAAACATTTTGGTTTAGAATGAAACATACATCTTCATTTCTTCATCTTGTTGCCCTCATATGCATATGACTATTCTAACATCCCAACATGGCTTAAACAGTGAGGATGTGTGGTGTGTGTGTGTGTGTTTGAAAATGATGCTTATATACTAAAGAGCACATCAGCCAATATTACTGCAGTAAAGCAGGAACAGTTTCTCTAATTTCTTAAGTCAAATCTATTATTATCTATTGTTTAGTGTAGTGTCAAATATTTAAAAGCAATGCTTTCGGATCAGCCATAACCACCACTCACAAAGAGCTTTATATATGCTGATGACCTTGGCCTCACAACACAAGCAGAAGACATTGTAACAGTTGAAATCCAACGTACTAATGCCTTGAAAGATCTCTCCATCTATTACAAAGATAACCACCTGAAGCCTAACCCTGCCAAGACACAAATGTGTGCTTTCCAGCTACACAACTGTAAAGCCAACAGGAAATTGAAAGTCTCCTGGGAAGGTCAAGACCTTGAACATTGTTTCCATCCTAAATATCTTGGTGTCACCTTAGATAGAACACTAGCATATAGGAAACACTACTTGAATTCCAAGCACAAAGTAGCTCCATGCAATAACATCCTGCAAAAACTTGCAAAAACTTACCAGCAGCACATGGAGTGCAGACCCAAAATTAATAAGAACACCAGCCCTGTCCTTGTCTTACTCAACTGCCGAGTATGCCTGTCCTGTTTGGCATAGTCTGCCCATGCAAAACAGGTGAAAAAAGCATAGAACAAAACATTCAGAATAATCACAGGATGTCTTAAACCTACACTTGTTGATAAACTCTACAAGCTAACTGGCATTGCCCCCCCCCCCCTTATGTGTGATGGAAAGTTGCTGTTAAATGTGAGAGAAATAAAGTTGAACACTGTGAAAGCCATCCCCTGCATGGCTACCAGCCTCGTCCCAGTAGACTCAAATCAAGGAAAAGCTTTATGAGAACTACCACTCCTCTTGCCCTCCCACCACCCCGGCAACAGCAAGGGTATCCCTCTGGGCAGCTAAACCAGGAAATCCTAATTGGATGCCCCCCCCACTCCTGCAAAGGTCTTCCTAAAGGGGCAAACCAAGAATGGGCAACTTGGAAGTCCCTGAATAGACTCAGAAGTGGAGTGAGCAGATCAAAAGACAACCTGGCAAAATGGGACTACCTAAAAGAATCCCATAAGATATTTAGATGCCTGCACGCCTTCTATTTTTGTCAGTTTTATACTAATTATGCAATGCTTTTTATACGAAATAAATAAAGTGTTGTGTCACAAGATACCCAAGCCAGTTCTGGTCTTTGGGTGTCTGTTTCCAACTCCTGGTATACAATCCACAATTTTCAAACCCAATTTTCATACACACATACACACACACACACACACACACAATTGAATTCTAGCTCCATCACATTTCGTAATTATTACATTCTATAGCCTTTATATACTCATTTTATATCCTTTGATTTATTTATTTATTTATTATTTGGTCTTATATTCCGCTCCTCCCTGCAGGCTCGGGGTGGGTTACAACATATAAAACAGGCAGCATGTGATAACCATGCAGCCTTACAATAAAACAGTTAAAACATTAAAATTCACCTAATGGGAGAAAAGAAGGGAAAAAATAAAACAAACACATACTGTCAAACCTGTGTTGGTATATAGTTATTGTGAGATACAAAACATAATTTGAATAGGTGCTTTGCTTTTAAGCAGTTTTGTATAAACCCAGATAATTTCAACACAAATGGCCCTGGTGTTGTCTTCATCTGCCACCCAGAACTTGTCTATATCAGCCTGGAAATCCATAGTGGATCAGAATTCCTTGGACATCATTTGGATATCCAGGGGTGACTTGTGCTCCACTATGGATTTCCAGGCTGGTATAAACAACCTGCGGAAGCGGATGGAGGTAGATGGGGCCGAACTTATTTACTCTCACATTAAGCTACAGCGTTTCACTGAAAGTATGAAGCAGCATAACTCTTTTTGCAGAGTATGGACAGAAGACAGGTTCCAACATATGGTTTGTTGTCTATATGTGCCAATCTTCTTTTCCTTGCAGTGAGCAACACAGAAAAATGAGATGGATCAGGACTGTGTCCCCAGCCATCAATGACTTTAGCAGAAGGCTGGAGTTGAATTCCATTTTCTAGGAAAAATGTCCTTCAGCCAGGTGTCACTTCTGCTCACCACCTCCAAAGACCATCCTTGTACTAGCACCAAGATCCTGAGGGCTACCCCAAATTCTTTGTCTGGTGGTCTCAGCCAGTCTTAAGTGGAAGGTCATCTTGAGGACGCTCCCTCCCAAACCTCAACGTTATTGAAGAGTTAGAAGCCCTCATTCTAGCCCCAAGGGGAACCCCATTTATAGCCTCCTTCCCCAAGCCACAAAATTTAGAGAGACTGTTATGGATGTCCACCCTTCACCCACAAAGGTGCCTACCAGGACTATGTAACCTTTTACATGCCATCAAAAGGGGTAAGCATCTGCCTAGTCCCTTTGTCCCACCAGAATGCAGACTATGTCCTTGGTTCCTTCCTTGAAATCATCCAAGAACAATACATTCCATTCCACTAACCAAACAAAGATCTCCTAATATAATAAAATCTGAGCCTGTGGTCTGAAACCAAATAGAGCCCTCTAAACACACTTGCAAAGACTTAAAGCCTAATATGAGAACTAAAAAATCAGGAGGCCTCAAAATATACTGGCAAAAACTTAAAGCTTAACATGAGGTCTAAAACAAAATAGAGACCTCCAAATATACTGGCAAAGGTATAAAACCTGAATTAGGCTTGAAACAAAATAAAGTCCTTCAAATATACTGTCAGAGGCTTAAAACCTAACATGAAGCCTCAAACAAAATGGCATCCTCCAACATAATAGCCAGAGCATAAAGCCAAACATGAGTCCTGAAACAAAACGAAGACCTTGCAGTCTACTGGCAAAAGTCTAAAGTCTGACTTGAGGCCTAAAATGAAATGGAAGCCTCCAAATATACTAGAAAGACTTAAACATGAGACCTGGAAGTTGGAACCAAATGGAGGCAAAAGCTTTAAAAAGCCTTAGATGAAGCCTGCAATAAAATGAAGGCCTTCAAATATATTGGCCAAAGCTTAAAGTTTAACATGAGGCCTGCAACAAAAAAGAGTCCTCCAAATATACTAGGAGAGGCTTAAAGCCAAATCAGAGACCTAAAACAAAACAAAGACCTCTCAAATATACTTGCAAAGGCTTAAGTCTGGCTTGAGGTTTGAACCCAAATGGGGTCCTTCAGATATATTGGCAGAAGCTTACAGCCTAACATAAGACCTAAACAAAATGAAGACCTCCTCCCAGTATACTGGTCAAAGCCTGGAGCTTGACATGTGGAGGCTCTCAAATATACTGGCAAGATTTAAAGCCTAACATGAGGTGTGCAACAAAATGAGGACCTCCCAATCCACTGGCAAGCGCTTAATGAGGCCTGCAACAAAATGTAGACTTTAAGTGGAGGGGATGTATGTGATGACACAATTAATGAGTGGGATTGCTTTCTTGTGCCTTCCTCTAAAGCTAAGAGAGTATGACTTTCTCCAGACAACAATTCATTAAGAATTATTTTAAATGAAGGAGTTCCCTGCAACATTCCTCTGTGGCCCAACATTCAAGACTTGAGGCTGAGAGAGTGTGACTCACCCAGGCAACAATTTATTAAGAGTTTATTCTAAAAAGTGGGTTATATGTCCATACTGACCATGTAATGCAGTGTAGATGGGTCCTGATTGATCTTGAAATCTAAACAAGGTCACCATTGCTTAGTTCTTGGTTGGGAGACCACCACTGAAGACTAGGTACTGTAGTTTATTTCAGAGGAAGGTGTACTGCTTGCCTAAAAAAGCCCTGTGAAATTCATGGGCTTGCCATAAACTTACAGGTAAGATGTAGCAGAATATTTGGGAAGAAATGGCTTCATATTCTGTTCACCTAAAAATGATTATTGAGGTTTTGTTTGTTTTTGGACAATTGAAGTATGTAAGATAGGCATGATGTAAACCTGCAGATGTTATTGGACTTCAAGGCCATTCTAACCATGCTGGCTAGGGCTTGAGACCCAGCATCTGAGTGAACATATGATTCCCATCCCTTATATATTGTCTGGATTGAAGGAACCATCAGAGTGATGCCCTGGAAAACAACCCTATGTCCCAGAGGTCAAAGACAGACTGCAGGGTGGCAAAAGAGGAGGTAGTTTGTCATGGAAGAAGGGCTGGTCTAAATGTTAACAAGTCACCTATAACTTGTCCAAACCTTGTCAGTCTAAATTAGCTCTTTGGACCTGAGCTGTTGTTCTTGTTATTGCTGCTGTTGTTGTCCCACCTCCTCCTTTACCTCGACTTTCCAAACATGATATCAAGAAACTTGTTTCAGGCAGCAGCCCTTCTTCCTCTTCTTTCAAAACGATTTAACTAGATAACCTTTTGTGTGAAACATATATAGCAAGTGCAAATGCCGATTTCAGAAAGGTCATTTCAGATTTGGAAATGTTTTCACTATGGACAATGCATTATGAACCGTCGAGTCTAGAAGCAATTTTCAGCACCACTAACAATGGGATATAAAACTCCAGTCATTCACAGGAAGATAGCAACCTGGTGACATTTGAAGACTGACTATAGGGTCACTAAGTTATTGCAGGAGACTGCCTGCTGTATGGAATGAACAATGGCTTTCTTTCTTTTCTTTTATTTCTCTTCTTCCCTTCTTTTCTTTCTTCACCTTTACCCTCCATTCTTTCTTCTTCCTACTTAACAGGACGAATTTCTGAAACAGGTGAAAAAAGAAGTTCAGAACACTTTAGAAAATGATTGCAATTCCTGTGCTGTGTGGTAACATTCCCCCATGTAGCTGGATAAGAGCTGAAATATTTCAAATTAATAAATCCCTATGAAACTAATAATCTCACATTTGCAGTAGAGTTGTATGTGACAGATGTTTTTATCTTTCCTTTCCTACAAGCCACTAACATTATGTTTTATATTCCAGATGTATGTCCTTGCTCTTCAAAAAGACCGCAGTTTGCACGACACCGTTAAGCAATAAATTTATAAAAATACTTTCTTCAAAAGTTCCTGCTTGTTTCATAATCCCTCTTCGATATCTTTAGTCTCTTTAAGATATATTGACCTGTCAGTGTGGGGGTCAGGAGATGAGAACACTTTGTAGTCGACTACAAGTGCCTTTTGTTTAACTTAGAAAAATAAGGTACAGTGCCAAGGGAGTGATGAAATTGAGGATATATATAGAGCCACAAAGGCATAAAAATGGTAAACACTCTGTAATGCTACTCTTCCTTAAGATGAGGATGCAGTATCCTGGTGTATGTTTACTCCTGTTATTTACCAATGAACCATCTTTATTAAAACATATAAAAAATCAGAAGAAACAACACTCAGGGGCCTGACTGTAAAAATTAGCTGCTGTCTTCCATCTGAGCCACTGCTGTATTATAGAATCATCTGGTTTATGACCTTGAAATGTGATGCACTTTTTCTGACCCTGGATTACTGTCACTTTAAACTTCATTTAACTTTTTTTTACTTTACCTGGAAAGATATCAGGGGAGCTTGAGACCTGAGTGCCCAAAAAATAATCATTCTGAAAAAATGGGTTTTTGTGTGTATGTGTGTGTATACACATAAACACACAACTAATCCATATACTATATACTATAGAGTAAAAGTAGTGTGAAACTTTTAAAGGTAAGAAGTGTGGCAACCTTGCTGTCTCTTAGAAAAAATACATTCAAATAATTATAACCTGGATATAATGCATGTGTGGAAGGGCCCATAGTCCCCACCCCATCCTGCTCCTTTGGGCTTCAGGAGCCCGAAGGACCAGGGTCGCTGTGGGGATTGACCCCTAGGATCAGAAAAACAGTCCTGAGAGTCAAGTTTCATGGGGCCCACACCCGGAAATATCCAGATCTGACATTAAGGTCAGGATCTTTCTAAGAGTTTTTCTAATGTGTAAAAATCCCAGTTAATCTGAATAATTCAAGTTTCCCTCATGTGTCATTTGGATGCCTCAGGGCCTTTCCAGACAGGAGTAGAACCTGTGCTGAAGCAGGTTTATGAAGCCCGCTTTGGCATGGGTTTTAGTCCCCACAAGGGCCCCCAAACCCAAGCTATTCCTGACAGATTGTCTAGATGCCATCCAGGTAAATACCAGGATGGCACCCAGACACTGGGGGCCCATCCAGATAGTACCTTTATCCCAGGAAGCCCTGCAGCAATGAGAGGGGTGTCCAGATTCTGTTCACTGTAAACCCGGAAGTTCACAACAAAAAGCAAAAACCGCAAGATTTCCAGTTGTGGGAATATGGCAGTTTTTTTGCCGAATCTCCGGATCTTCGCATGTCTGTATGTCCCTGGAATCAGAAATCATGGGATTTTTTGATCTTGGTTTGTTTCTGGGTTTTTGATGCTTGTTTCTAATGGGTCAGTTCCTAAAAAGAAGGTGATACTTGAGTATAAGGCAAAATCTTTATCCTGGGAAGAGAAACTTCATCCTTCACCTGTTTAATGAAGTTTGTTGCAGAAAAATAAAGTTTATGGACTGCAACAAGTACTTTCACAGTAATTAATACACAGTAAAACAGGAACAGACACAATCAAACCAGGAACAGAATATCATAATTATCATAATTACTCAGACCTTGTTGTGTGGCCATCTGTGCAGACAGGTCTCATGGTGTACTTGTGCCAGGAAACAACAGGATGATGTTGCCGGGTTAAACATGTTGGTTCCTCATTGGGTGCATGCTGATAACATGTGTACAATTTATGGCAAAAACGTACTACTGGTTGTTGGGACATGGATGTACTGGAGAGGAATGTAAATACTGAGAGCCAAGGTCATGCAGGTGGCTAATAGGAAAAGCCATGTGTAACCCAGGAACAGCTCCAGGTTATTTGATGCCACAAGTACACAACCAAATCTGTCTAGACAGATGGCCAGACAGCCAGGCTCTAAAAATAGTAGATAATGACAAAGTTCTGTTCCTGGCTTTAAAATGTGTGTTCCTGTTTGTGTACTGCTGACTTGGGCAGTAGTGGTTCTATTCCATGAGGTTTGTAAGTGTGGGAGATACTTCATGGAACTTCTGGAGGGAGCGGTTTTTCTGGTCAGGACAAATAAAAGGAACTTTTGCGGTTCGCTGTATATCCAAATGTCCACATATTCGCATATTGACATCCCACAAACCAAACCGCTGATTTCCAGCGGAAGTCCTGCCTCCGGTGGCCATCTTGGGAGCCTCTACATTTAAGAACAAAGCATGACGTCTGGGCAACCGAGGCAGAAATCCCGGGACCAACAGGTGTGTATGTGGACCTCTCCTGAAGTCCCGGGATTTTTTGCCCCTCACTAAAGACCATGATAAAGTGTTGATTGGAACTGCCCTGAGAAGCCCCCCAAACTACCCTTAAAATAAAAAAAGTTACCTGACCACCATTAAGGATCTACTTGAATTCTCCTGGCACATAGAAATGGCATGCTAGGAGACTTGAAGGTGGGGGGAAATCACTCCCCAGACCCAGTCTCCTGGCATGTCATTTCTACATGTCAGGGGGACTCAAGAAGTTCCTTAATGGGAGCTGGGTACGTTTTTTTAAAAAAATATCTTAGAGTAGTTTTAAGGGTTTGGGGAGGTGTGGGAGCCCTTTTGGTTTTCTAGGCTCATGGAGCCCCCCAAATAATGAGATGGATGTGTGGATTGGGCCTGTGGATTGTATGAGATGGTTCCTGGGTCCAATCCATACAGGGCTCACACCTGGTCTTCTTTGGGACTTCCCAGGCATCTAATTAATTTGGAATTAATTCGCTTTTACCAGAGACATCCTTTCAACACCTCTACTAAAAGCATGACAGGTCCTGCATTTTTGGATCTGTCTGGAAGGACCCTCAGGTAAACCTGGGACAGGTCCCACATTTTATCTACAGCAGTCTTTCTCAACCAGTGTGCCGTGGCACACTAGTGTGCCATGACGGACCTCCTGCTGTGCCGCGAGAAAAGGTCTCTGCCCCCCTTCCTCCCCCCCTTCCTGCCAAACTCCTGCTGTTTGGGGGAGGAGGAGGAAGGGCCGGGCAGTGGCGAATAAAAAGAAGGGACCGGGGCGCCGCCTCCTTCGGCTGTCATCCAGCCTTCAATCTGCCATGACTCCCACCATGACTCTTGCCCCTCGCCCACTGAAGCCCGTTCACCGCTCATGCTCCTCCTCTGTAGGAGAGCTGAAGCTGGGGGGAGCGGGCGGGGCATGGTGTGGCCTGTAGGTGAGCTGAAGCTGGGGGGAGGGGAGGGGCCTGGCTCTGCCCCTCCCCAGCTTCGGCACTCCCAGCAGCTGCTCCAGCCTTGAGGGGACAGTGCCAAGCCAGCATTGTGCTGGCTCTGGCACCGCTGGCTTGGCACTGCCCCCATCAAGGCTGGAGCAGCTGCTGGGAGAGGTGAAGCCGAGGGTAGGGGGCGGGGCATGGCGCAGCCTGGCTCCACCCCCTCCCTGGCTTCGGCACTCCCAGCAGCTGCTCCCAGCAGGCCACCAACCCCCAACCGTTCTTTACTGTGTTAGTGTCATTTTGTGTCATTTTGGTTGGTGGTGCGCCCCCGGATTTTTTTAAATGTTAAAAGTGTGCCGCGGCTCAAAAAAGGTTGGGAAACACTGATCTACAGTATATGCCCCTAAGGTGCTTTCAAGCTCTGTAGTGGGAAGATGACTTGCTTTGGATCTTACTGATACTTTCACAAAACATTCTCATTAGTTACAGAGCATCAGAGTGTGATCCTTTTCATTACATAATATCTGTCTGCGTGGGTTGACGTATGCAGCTAACCAGGAAGGGAAATGGACCCAAAAAATTATCAGCAGCACGAAGTGAAAGAGAAAAGAGAGGAAGGTACAAAGCTGGTAATAAGTAAAACTTTCTTTTTTAGTTCTTTCCACATTCAGTTTTAATCTAATGCTCTTTCCATTAAATTTATAAACACATCTGAATTTGGGTGAATTATTCAAAACAAACTGAACAAGAATCTCAGACATCAGCATTGTAACTATTCACATTATACGGAGGACCCATAACTAGTTAAAAGTGAATGTAAAGGCTCAGACTCCCCCCTCCCAAAATGGCAATCCTAAATCACTATCGGTAACATGGTGTGAATCAAAGGGATTTCAGCATAACTTTTAGGGCCTTTCCACTCATCCCTATATTCCTGAATATCAAAGCAGGAAATCCCACAATATCTGATTTGAACTGGGTTATCTGAGTCCACACTGCCATATATTCCAGTTCAAAGGAGAAAATGTGGGGTTTTATTCAGCTGTGTGGAAGGGGCCTCAAAAGACAGGGAGATCAACACTGAAACCCTCCTGCTAGCCGGACAATTTTTTTTCTGTTTTGTTTTTTCCTACATTATTTAATTCTACGTATTCACAAAAATGTGCAGAAATCTGGGAGATCATTATCAGTGAAGGGAAGATGGAAAATTTGTCATTTCAATCCCACACAAAACAGCATCAAGAGAGGGAGGAGGAAGAGAGAGAAAGAGAGAGATCTCATTTCTTTTGAAGTGTAATATGACCCCCTTATCTATGGATTTGATACCGATGGTTACACTTACCTACTGTATGCTCCAAAGATATTTTTCCCCTAGGTCCTCCAGATGAATTTTCTGGCATGCTTCAGTTCTAAGTATAGTGATGAAACAGGGTTTGTTTGTATTTATTGTTTAATGTATCTATGAAGAGTGTTTAATATATATCCCTCATGGATGTGCATCACTCCATACTACATTTATCACTCCAAAATCATCAGTCTTAGGCTGAAATTCAAAAGTAGAGCGTGTTTTCAGTGACAATAGGTTCCATTTTGCAACCAGTATTAGTCTCACAGGCATTTCAATATACCTCTGTCTTTATAGTTTGATGACTTTTGAATGTCTAAAAGTGGGAATAGGTACAAGGAGAATGCTAGTTCTACTTTTCATTTTTTCTTAAAGTTTCAGGAAGATGAATCAAGCACTTATTGTAACTGATCTAACAGAGTACTTTGGAAATAAATAGCTAGAAGATGAAAAGGAGAATGTGTGAAACTGATAAGAATGCCCTTAGAAATGGAATTAACAGGCAGTAGGAAGAAGCATGGAAAGGCAGGTGGCATGAAGAGAGAAATGCACTCTAGCCTTTAAGTTAGGATGCTCAGAAAATATCATCAGCATTTTTGTGCACTGAAGATGTGCTGTGTCTGTACCAAGATGGATATTGGGGATAGGGGGGGATCTATCAAGAAAAGAAAACAGCAGGAGCAAAAGCTGGGTCAGCGAAGAGGGCAGAAAAAGAACAAAAGCTACGTCTGCAAACAGGTCATTAAGGTCAGACATGCTAGAAGTTTTGTGGATTTTTGTCTCTGTGACAAAGAAAACAACTTTTATGAAATACATATAGCAAATCCAGGAGATAGGGATTTCACATTTAACTGGCATTTCAAGTTTACAAAGCACAATTAAAGTGGGCTACTGGGATATGCTTTTTAAATGGCAATTCATATGGGGCTGGGGCTTCAATCTCATCCTGCATTCCAGTTTTCGGGGCTTATAAAAGACTTCTCTTTTCTCAGGAATTGAAGTGTGCCTTCGGACTTTGCCATTGCTCACAGTTGATAGAGAAGGTTATTTGTTTTACTAAGATAAGGTTTTCCTATGACATCCAGCTTTCCCCTCTATTTTAAAACATGTAGTAAAACAGATGATGCTTCCTCTCTTTTTCTTGTTATCTGTTATTTTCGAAGGGAACTGAAATGTCATCTCGACTCATGGATAAATTATATTCTTGGTTAAAAGAGGAGACAGAAAAATCTTTGAGATACAAAATAAAGGATATATAGGTGACTTGAAGGCATAAACACACAAACAGGTTAGTGCAGGATCCCGTGAAACACTTTTACTGCAATCCTGCACTCACGGTGCATCTACACTATAGAATTAATGCAGTTGAACATCTAATACACTGTCATAGCTCAATGTTATGGAATCCTGGAATTTGCAGTTTGGTGAGGCACCAGCACTAACAGAAGTGGGAGGGGAGTGGGTGAGCAAGCAGGGGGTGGGTGAGCAAGCAAGGAGGTGGGCAAATGGGCAGGCAAGCAGGGCAGGATGGCAGGTGTGGTGGATTGGCAAACAAGCAAGCGACCTGGGGGCATGTGTGCAAGGATGGGATGGCAAATGGAGTTAAATGAGCATGAGGGCAAGCAAGCAATGGGGTGGACAAATGGGTGAATGAGTGAGCATGAGGGGCAAGCGGGTGAGTGGGGGTGGGATGGCGAGTGGGGGGCAGGCAAATGGGAGAGCAAGTGGGTTACTGGGAGGTGGGATGGCAAGTAGGAGGCAGGCAATGGCACTCATGCCAGGAGAGAGGGTGCTGGGTGTTCCTTCTCACACTTGTGCCATAGGTTCACCACCACTGATATAGGGCTTTAAAGGTAATGACCATGTACTTTGCCCAGAAACCAATTGGCAATCAATGGATTGATTTTTGTATTGGTGAAGTATACTCACACCTAGATGTACCCGTTATCAATCTGGTTGCCATGTTTTGAACTAATTGGAGTATCTGAACTTGGTGCAGAGCTAGCTAAATATATAGTACATTGAAGTCCAACCTAGAAAGCTTTCTTTTCTTCATGTATTACCATCTTATAAGAATAATGATGGGCTCTATATCAACAATTGTTTCATAGCAGTAAAGTTTTCTGCCATCTGCACTCTAGTCTAGCAACAAGAACAAACACAGCAACAATAAGACAGTCCAATATGTGGCAGCTTTGGGGCATGTTGGGTTGGATCTACCCTGCCCTACATCCCAGGATCTGATCCCAGATTATCTGCTTTGAACAGGATTACATGAGTCTACACTGCCAGATAATCTGGGATCAGATCCTGGAATATTGGGCAGTGTAGATCCAGCCTAAGGCAAATATTACAAGTTTCTTCCACCTAGACAATGGGTAAAACAGTAGTGGAAGTCAGGAGGGCAGGCAAAAACGAAAACACAGTTCAGTGTACTTTATTTCTTGCTACTAGAGCAGGAATCTTACAATATCATGTCTCTCACTAACTTAATTTTAAAGCAGGTTGAGCCAGCCTTTGTAGTAAGAATAGGTAGTGATATTCTTGTGTATGATTCAGGCAGTAAACAGAGTTTTGTATGCTTTGGATTGTCTTTGCATATACTATTACAGTAATATTTAAACCAACATGAAGAAGTTGCCCAGTATTATTACTCTTATTTTGCAGTCTGATGGCATGGTGACTTGCCCAAAGCCATCTAGATATTATGTCAGAGAGAAGAGATTCAAGCTAGAGATATCTTGGTTCACAGTTCAAACTCTTAGCACCTGTGCTATGCTAACACTTGGTTCTTAAGCTACAAGATCAGAGTAAGATGCTCTCTTGGTAAGTGTGTGTATGTGGAACTCATATTTTTTTTTGTAGCTGAGGGATTTCATCATTGTTAATCCACCCCGCTCAATGCCAACAGTGCCGGTGGCCCTTTTTCTCCTAATTACATCTCATTAAAAGAAATCGCCACTGATTTTTATAGGGTTTTCCTTGATTAAAACAAGTATAAGACACTCCTGATATGCTTCCTGGTGCTCAGTGATTTTCTGCTACATAATCAGCTGGTAGATTTCTTATTCTTCACTGTGATTCATGTCTGCTTTTGTGTGTGTGTGTGTGTGTGTGTGTGTGTGTGTGTGTGTTCTCCAGGCTCTTATTACAATTATAATAAAAGATTTGTGGTCTATTCAATACACAATCTTTTTGTCAAAAAGCTTACGTATGTAAAGATGCAAACATTCCTTTTCTATTAGAATGCTTGATTCAATTTCTTCTGTATTATGGGTGTTAAGAATATTTGAAAATATTTATAAAATGGTAAAGAAACACTTTTTTGTATATTCAGAAACCCTGGCAAGCGTAATAATGCAGTAACAAGAATAGAACAAAGCAAATTAGGAGTAATTCCACACAAAATATGCATGTGGTTTTCTATCAAAAACAGCTTTTTATGTGGTAAATAATATTTCAATACAGCAATATTAATAAGTTTTTTGTGTAGAACAACCAATAGTACAATGATTTAATCTGTGTACAATTTATACATTGTGAATTTGAATAGAAAACAGCATTATATTTGAAGGAATAAATATTTCTGTATTAAAATATATATGCAGAAAAGTTGTTTCTTATGACAAAAATGCTGTTTTCAGTGCAAAACAACCACATTCATTTTTTGCACAGAAAAGGTCCCTAATTTCATATAGCTTTCAAAAACTGTTTTGAAATATTTTCTCACAGGAGAGGGGGAAATTGCATGCCTATCCTGAATCAGGTTCAGTGCTCCACAACTCCCAAGTGCAATACAATTCTTCCTACTATGCCCTGCTATTCATTTGCCCAGAATAACTTAATTTCTCTTCATTTGATGATTACCCAACACTTGCCGCTCCAAATGTATTAGAAGAAACCAATATCAATGTTCCTAGTTGTTTGCTGCAATATGAAATGGAAACACTTTAAAAGTCTGAACTTGGTACAAGCTAGGCTTATAAATATTTCTTGCAAGCAAGCATTTAGGCAGGGAGCAGACTCTTAGCAGAAGCTGGACATTGAAAGATGCATTCTGGCAGGGTATAGGATTATCTCCTGAATTCCTGTTTTTGTTTTGTTTTGTTTTTCTGTGTCAGGAGTGACTTGAGAAACTGCAAGTTGATTCTGGTGTGAGAAAATTAGCCATCTGCAAGGACATTGCCCAGGGGAAGCCCAGATACTTCACATGGGGAGCTACAGCTGACAGGGGGAGCTCATCCACACTCTCCCCAGGTTCAAACCTCTGACCTGTCGGTCTTCAGTCCTGCCAGCACAAGGGTTTAACCCATTGCGCAACCAGCTAAAAATCTCTTAAAACAAATTCAATGTTCAAAACCACAGTACCCCCTGAAGTGATCTTAAACACCTTCATTTTTGAATGCCTGTCTGATTGAAAAGGTTTTAGCCTGTCACTGGAAGAACAGTAGGGAGAGGACCATTCTCGCTTTCCTGGGCAGGGATTTCCAGAGTTGAGGGGCAGCCACTGAGAAGCCCCCCTCCCTCATTCCCACCAACCGAGCTTGAGATGGAGGTGGGACTGAGAGAAGGGCCTCTCCTGAACATCTCAGGGCCAGGGCAGATTCATGTAAGATATGATCAGCTAAATAGCCTGGGCCTGTGCCTGCATCTTCTAGGGCATTGAAGGTCATAGCCAGCACTTTGAATCGTGCCCAGAAACAGATTGGAAGCCAGTGGAGCTGCTACAACAAATGGTTTTCTGCTCCTTGTAACCAGTTCCAGTTAACAACTTGTCTGCAGCTCTTTGAACCAGCTGAAGTTTCCAAGCAGTCTTCAGAGGCAGCCCCACGTAGAGCGTGTTATAATAATACAAGAAACTGGCACAGTTTGTGAACAAGTTTTAATTGTGTCCTCCTGGGCACTGCCAACACATGGGCCTCCAGGTTCAATTCTGAGTCCAGGAGGACCCCCAAGCTGCAGACCTTTGTGTTCAGGGGAGTATAACCCCATCCAACAGAGGTTGAATCCCTATTCCCACCTGCCTATAACTAACCAGAAATACGTCTGTCTTGTCTGGATCAAGTTTCAATTTGCTTGCCCTCATCCAGTCCATTACTGATGATAGGCACTGGTTTAGGGTCAGAATAGCTTCTTTGGCATTAGGAGTAGTAGAGTTGGGTGTCTTCTACATATAGGTGGCATCATACTCCAAAACTCCAGATGACCTTTTGCAGCATTTTCATGTATATGCTAAACAGCATGGGGAACAAATTGGAACCCCGAGGAACCCCACAGGTTAAAAGTCAGAAGTTCAAACAAGAGTCCCCCAGCACTACCTCTGTGTATGAACCTCCAGGAAGGACTGGAGCCACTGTAAGACAGTGCCTCCCAGTCCTATCCCAGTGAGGCAACCCAGAAAGATACCAAGGTGACCAAAGCTGTTTCTGTTCCATAACTAGGCCTGAAACCAGATTGAAATTGTTCAAGAAAATCCATTTCATCCAGAAATACCTGGAGTTGAACGATCACATCACTCTCCAAGACTTGAGAATAGTTTTGTCCCATGTCTATAGCTCCATTGTTTTCATCTCCTCAGACTATGTAACAGTGATTACCAGAGGGTGATGGGCAGAGGCTGTGTAGACATCTTCCTATTGCATACAGACCGTTTTTGCATATGAATCACAAGCTTTATACTCATTGTTTTAAGGAGATAGTTTTTAAGGGCTCCATAGAACAACAATAGGCCATGTTTTGCCTGACCCAAAGGGATCTCCTTCATCCCAAATGATAGAGCTCCAAGTTAGGAAGATGTTAAATGTTAAATATAGGAGTCTCTTCAAATTTTTGAGCAAATTTGTGATATGAGCATAGTGTCGCTATTGAAATACTTTAGTATAAAAAGATGTTTGAGAATGGATAATATGTGTTAAATTCTAAAGGATTCAGAAAATTATGAAATGATAATTTAAATCCCATTGCTGTACAGAGACTAAGTAATTTTTGTGCACATTGGAAGAAAGGAGACTAAAATTGGAAATAGATGAGTAGGTTCTGATTGCAAATCTATCTAAAATAGAAAATAAAAGAAAGCAAATAGTATGAATGTGATGTTTCAACAGAGTCATCTAGGTGGACAAATTCATACCAGATGTTCTCTATCCACTTAGGCTCAGCCTGTGTCCTTCTGTGCCTGCCATATGTATTCTAAAGATATAAGTGCTTCATTGGCGATGCTTCCCTTGGCATTGTTTATCTTTATGCAAAGGCACAGAGGGAAGTGCATGATAAAGGATGGCAATTTTGTGATCACCATTGCTGGATTGGAATTCAAGCCTAAAAGCTTTTTCAGTATCAAATTACAGATAACAAAGTTAGCTGGAAGTCATTACACAGAGTAGCAAGAGTACAACAAAGCCATATATCAAATCAGTGTAACAAGGAAGAGTCTAGCTAACAAATAATGATTTTTAGATCATTTAGAAGATATTTTTAATTTAGAACGATATTTTTAAAGGGCATTTTCAGAGGAATTTTGAAAGAAATGTCACAAGTTTGAGTTATTTATTCAAAGAGTTGTCTTTCTCCAAAAATGAGTCACAAGACTGATTACAACTCAGAGTAAAACAATGTACAGATGATGGTGATAATGATGATGATAATAATGATACCGGTAATAATATTTTTGTTTTTATTAATCATACTAGGTGCAATTGCATATTTCTTAGAAATCACACCATAAATAAGGACAGGATTTTAATCTAGTTCTTTCTCATACATCAGAAATAATTTAAAATAACAGAGATATATTTTATTCACATTTATGCTGTGAAAAGAAAACCACCCTTTTTATTTATCACCAAATCACTTGCTGCTTATGTCAATGAGTGTTCCAAATACTTGACCTACCGAGAACAAAGTTAGGATTTTTATTGTGGTGATAAACAAATTTTGGACATGTGGATCCTCCAGATGTTTGATGGCCACATGAGTGGATGTACAGGATGTAAAATCACAATGTGTTTTCATGGAAGAAAATAGCCATATGACAGTAAATGAATGCCCTAGTTGTGCTACATTATTTCAGAATATTTCAGTTTCAACCTTCCTTTCCTTTCTTCCCTTGGGATGGTATGCTCTGTTGTTCATATGGTACATTTATTTCTTGTCTCCCTTGCAGTTCCTGCAGCTGTACTAAAAACAGCAGCTCCCTAGTCTCCAGAGTGGAAAAGCTGCAGAAGAAGTGAATTGTAGACCGCACAGAACAGTCAACCCCTTGAGTCTGTGTGTCACATACAGCTTGCAGTAACTTGGCTGAAGAGCACATTGATAGGGACAAAGAGAAGCAGTAGCAGCCTGGGAGCACTCGAGATGTTAATGTCACTTTGTGCTCTAACCAGCTGTTACAGGTAGCTCTCAAGGTTATTGGTGGGACTGTTTAGTATACATTTGCCCAGAGCAAATGAATACTATTTCAGCTGTTTACTCAATGATGTGTGGTTGCAAGTGAGTCAGGCTTTGCAAATTAGTTCTCATATTTCTTTTTTTCATCAGAGGCATATGCATATAATTAAGATGAGAAATGTGCAATTAGGTCAGTATTAAATCTTTTCATGAGCAAAAAAATTATATGAGATGCTTCACCATCTATTTTCTCTCATTATTAATGAGGAACTTTCTGAGTAACAATAGATTCAGATGTTATCTGACAGGTGTTTTCTGCAAGGGTAAAGATCTGAGGACAAGACCTATGTTGCTTCCCATTCCCCCTTCCATTTTCTATGCTTTCTTATGGGAAGAGAAAAACAAATACATTGCCAGTAGAAAAATCACACATGCCATGGGAGAAAACAAATCACTTACATGAAAACAATTAATTTTAATTTCAAATATATTTATCTTCATTAATTCTGAGCACATTGTGTGGGAGAAGAACAATTGTTTTACTCTTTGATTTGCCCACTGAATTGTATCAGTAGAAAATAAAGTTTAACATGAGAGGTATACAGCACAATGAGTTAGAGAAAGAGAATGGACCTTATCACACACAGAGACATGATGCTGCTTCACCAGAAAGTATGGTGAAACAGCAGGCTCGTGGGGTGACTATATTGTCCCATGAGCCACTGCAGCATGGTGACACTTCTCCTATGTTGACAAAGAAGCATCCTAGAATGCTTCCACACTGGTTGGTGACAAGGGCTTCACCAGAAATTGAGGAATATCATATGATGTGCCCATCCATCCTTCAACTGGCTGGCAAGCATCCTAGGACAATTAAATTAGTAAGTTTGATGAGGTCCTTATTCATGCTTAGTGGGAATCCCTTGAAGCCAATGTGAAATAAATTAGTTACAACTTTCTGCCTTGGATATGCACACATTAATTGCATATATTTGTTGATACAATAATAGTTGCTTAGTACATGGATATAGCAAACTAGTCGGGACTATAGATGCTACTGTGTAATAGCTGTATATGTTCAGAAACCTCTGCCTTTAACTAATATCTTTGCGACCAGCAACTTATTAAGAATTCTGTACATGTACGTCCATATAATTCATTGGTTAGATAGATAGATGTGAGAGTGTGTAAAATTGTCTTTTAGTTGAATTTGAAGGAAATCCACAAATCACTGGTGTTGTCATTCAAACCTGTAGCACTCCTTAAAGTGCTGCCCACTTATTTGATCTTGGAATACCTACTGCTTAAATGCAAAGGGACTTTGACAATTTTCCTCATGAAAACATACACTTTTACTCTTGCCTGAAGACATGAGTTTTAAGAGCTTTCTGTTTCTAAGATTTGATACAGCACAGGGAGAAAATTGCGGAGAGGGAAAAAATGTCAAGCACTGAAACTGACATCATGGGGCTTGATGAAAATGCTTTGAAATATCAGGATTAACACATTGCAACATGGGCATTGTATTATATACACTCGCCCACCCAGGAATATAGAAGAGGGCATACATACATCCACAGAACAACTGAAGACATTGGATGCAGTAACGGTGATTCATATCAGTGGTCCTGCATATTTTCTATTCTATTATAAATAGTGATTTTCATGTTTCAAATTCCAAAAAATGCCAGTAAATTGCAGTTGTTAAGGCTCACACTCTTAACAGATGATCTTGGGGTCAAATTCATTGTAGCAATAGAAAATTACAAGGCACAAGACAGAAAGTGGGAGGAAAGGCACTTTTCAAAATCAGTAGTTAACACGGTAATCTCAGTGAGCCACATACATTTGAAACAATGTTTCCCTCCTACATACTCCTACATTTTCCCCATTTTCCATCCTATCTATCTATATATATATTGATATATTTCTTCTGACATAAGGAAGAGAGACTCTTCTCTGGGTATAGTGGGTTGCACTCCATATGTACAGTAAATGAAATACAAGAAGAGAAGGAGGAATTAAAACTATATGAGAAGAACCACCTCTTCTTCCACTTCATGATTTCACAATGTTTAGCATCTAAACTCAGTTTTGCATGCCATGTGTTTATTTGCAGTGAAACTGTCCAGGTGCAAACCATAGTATATCCAGAATTTAGGTAAAAGCAAATATTATGCAGCCAGCCTTCTTCTCAAACAATGGGAGTTTCTGTTCTAAAGCAAATTCTAATGGAATGCCACTAACTTCAATGGGAGGTAGAGATATCCATTTCAGTCTGCCAATGAAAGCTATTCCATCAATAAATATGTGTAGATATTAGGCCTGGGTAGGTTCGTTGGAATGCTCGTAATATCAGAATGAATTCGGATTAAATCCACATTTATTTTTATTTACTTTATTTCTACCCGCCCTTTTCCCACAGAGGGACTCAGGGCAGCTTCACAAATGCATCAATGATGCCATATAAAATACATCCAATAAAAAATCAATACAAAATATTATAAAATCATCGAGAAAAACATTTTTGAAGTGGTATCGAAGCAATGTAAGCAACCCGGAAGTAAATTTGCCAGTTTGAAGCCGCCGCTGCCATTTTTTCCGATCCAGGAAGTGGATCGGAAAGGAATCAGCCTTAGATTCCCACCCCTCCTGAGATGCTTTCCTCTAATTGGCTAGAGGCAAGCAGCTTTAGAGATTGCAAAAGGTCCTGTAGTTTAACAGCAGTTAAAAACTCGCGGTTTCCCTTCCTTGGCAAGTGGCGATGCAAACAAGGATAAGGTGGACGTGGCAAAGCACAGCTATTCTTGAAGGCCACACCCCCAGAAGGCCACCATAGAGATTGGCAGCATTGCAAGACTGTCTCAAGGATCAATGTACTCCAGTGGCAGATGCTGCAAAGCAAAGGTTGTGCAGGCATGAAACCATCCTCCTGAGTCTGCTAGATTTTTTGGGAAGATAATGCTGTTTTGTCACCTGGGGCCAATGAAGTCAGAACTTATACTTCAGTGGGAAGCCAGTTCTCCCAAATTAACACATTGCCGGCCTTTCCCCCCACACACTTGGATTTGCAGTGTACTAGTAAATTGGTTGGGATTTCTGGGAGTTGCAGGCCAAAACAACTTCCGGAATTCCAGTGCCAGGAGAGGGGCATGCTCCGGCATTGACAAGTGTGCAGGGGAAGAGGGCAGGCGCAAGGTGTGTGCTCCCTGCACCATCCCTCTTCCCCCGCACACTTCCCAACACCGGGAGAGATGCTCTCCCGCACTCCCAGTGTTGGGAAGTGTGCGGGGGAAGAGGGCTGGTGCAGGGAGCACGCTCTCTGCACCGTCCCCCTTCTCTCATACGCTTGTCAATGCCGGAGTGCACCCCTCTCCTGGCATTGGAGGAGAACGTTCCTCTCCTGGCGTTGGTAAGTGCACAGAGGAAGGGGGATGGTGGAGGGAGCACCCTCCACTTTCCCGTGGGCATGCACTCCCTGCACCGGGAGAAGGCCTAGGGCTCAGGGCCTTTTTGGAATCACTTCTTCCCGCCCTTGGGAGGGGCGCAGTGGCCCAGCGCATCCGACCGGCTGGATAAACAGTTTGTGCCACACAAAGTTTTTGGAGAACAACTACTTTCAAAGTAAAGACCACACAAAGAAACAGGAAAAACACTTTCAAAATTCAAACCAGGAACATATTTCCTTTATTATTTTAAAAATACTTTTAAAAAATTGGCAGGGGATTGAACCAACGGAACTTCTGCTTAATGCTTATGAGGCCGGTGTGCTGCCCTGCACCACGCTAGCCCTGTAGTAAAATGAAGACAGAACTTGTATTTAAGCTGGGTCAGTCTATTAAAAAAAATCCATGGATAAGTCAAAAGTTATGAGTTAGCAGTGATCCATGTGTTCTACCACTGTAGCAAGTTTAATCACGATTGGTCTAAAAACTAGGGAGAGACAATCCCCAGAAGTTTCCCCAGTGCTAGTGCTGTTTCTTTCCTACTGCGCATGCGTGTCCGCAATTAACGAAGCAATTCCAAAATTTCTGAAAATTTCAGATATCATTTAGATTAAAACTGCCAGCGCCAGTGCCCCCTACATCTGCAATGAGTTTTGAACCATTTTTTTAATCAAACAGGCCTAGTAGATATATGAATTAACCTAGTAATGCATAGTGATTTGAACACTGGAAATCTGGGACTCTGGGAAATCAAGGTTCAAACTCCTACTCAGCAATGGAAAACCACTTGGTGATTTTGGACAAGTCACATTTATCCACATAAGCTGACAGCAATGTCATCTGAAAACATCTTTCCAAGGAAAGCCTAGAATGTGTTTCCACAAGTCAGTATTGAATTGAAGGCACATAAAAACAAAAGGTTGTATTATGCATAAAGACATATATTCTACTTGGCTTCTAATGGAGGCTAAATTTTAAAACTATTTTAACCTCCATCATTTTTAATGCCTAACGTTACTAATCTACAACATTTGTCCATAGCTCTTATCAGAGTGTTGTGGCACAGGTAGGCAGGCTATTTGATCTTTGAGCTATATCAAAGGCTCAGACCACTGAAAGGACAGTAAAAGGAGAATCCACTGTACCCTGAAATCTTTTGAAGTTTACATCTATGAAGCAATCAAATGATACAAGGGCAAGCATAGTATTAATGAATCCAATGGCTTAAATGTGGTGAAAATAGTTGTCAACAATATAAGTTCTGTACTCTGAGAAAAAGGTAGAAAAGTGAAATAAGCTCCAAAGAAGCTGAAGGATAGTTTTGGTACATATGAATGGGTGACATTTTTCATCTATTATATATTCAGCATCATTAAACTGATTCCTAGGGGAAAGTCGACAGGAGCTGGGCAGCTTCCGGTTCGAGAGGGGGAAACGCCAAGTATGGAGGATGAAATTTACGCACAAATGGCCGAGTCAACAGAAAAGATAGAAAGTAGTCAAGAGGTAGGACATGGTAGGCCTTCTACAAATTCTCATAAACAGCCAAAGTTGAAAGGGCATCAGAGCAATAAATATAAATGTCTGTACACAAACGCTAGAAGCCTTCGAACAAAAATAGGAGAGTTGGAATGTTTGGCAAAAGAAAAAAATATTGATATTATTGGCATAACAGAAACCTGGTGGACAGAGGAAAACAATTGGGACACAAAAATTCCAGGTTATAAACTGTACAGGAAAGACAGGAGAGGGAAAAACGGTGGCGGTGTGGCCTTGTACATAAATGAAGAGCTAGAATCTCATGAATTAGAACTTCAAGAAAATTCAAACTCACCTACAGAAACATTGTGGGTAAAAATCCCAGGACAAAAAACTAATCTAGCATTAGGGATCTGCTATCGCCCTCCCAACCAAACTCCAGAGGCAGACTGCTATCTGGAAAATGAAATTAAACAGGCCTCAAAAGCAATAAATTAGTCATAATGGGGGACTTCAACTATCCCGAATAGATTGGCTAAATTCTTGTTCTACGCATGAAAGAGAGACAAGGTTCCTCGACATGCTAGCTGATTATTCCCTTGAGCAGATGGTCATGGAACCAACCAGGGAAAGGGGATCCTGGACTTGGTGCTAACTAATGAACAAGATCTCGTTCAAGATGTCCTCTTAACTGAGCCCATAGGTACCAGTGACCACAACACAATAACCTTCAACTTAAGTTTGGATAGCAAACTGTCAGTGAAAACTAACACAGAGACCTTAAATTTTCAAAAGGGAATTTCACCAAAATGAGAAAAATAGTAAAGAACAAACTAAAAGGAACAGTAACAAAAATCAAATCCCTCAAAATGCTTGGAAACTGTTTAAAAATACTTTAAAACAAGCCGAACTAAAATGCATTCCTAAAATAAGAAAGAGGCCGGGAAAGTCCAAGAGGACATCGGCATGGCTTACAAATGAAGTAAAAGATGTGATTGGAAAGAAGAAAAACTCATTTAAGAAATGGAAGGCTCTTCCTACTGAGGAGAACAGAAAGGAACACAAGCTCTGGCAAACTAAATGCAAAGCAACCGTCAGGAAAGCCAAGAGAGATTTTGAGGCACATATAGCTAAGAACATTAAAAAAATAACAAAAACTTCTTTAAGTACATCAGAGTAGAAACCCAACTAGAAAAGCAGTTGGG
This sequence comes from Anolis apletophallus, assembly GCA_030556195.1. NCBI lineage: Eukaryota > Metazoa > Chordata > Lepidosauria > Squamata > Anolidae > Anolis > Anolis apletophallus. Next base: position 125,074,667 of record JARBWK010000004.1, on the reverse strand, counting down.
CCACTTGACGAAAATGGTAAGAAAGGGACAATAAGTGAAGACAAGGAGATTGCCGAGCTGCTAAACGACTTCTTTGCCTCCGTTTTCACACAGGAGGACAGACAACATATGCCTGCAGCTGAGTCAGTTTTTTCAGGGAGGGAATTAAATGAATTAAACCAGATAGAGATAAACAAGGAAGATGTTCTCACATGCCTTACTAAACTAAATGTCAACAAATCACCAGGGCCAGATGGCATCCACCCCAGAGTTCTTAAGGAACTCAAGTGTGAAATTGCTGAAATTCTAGCCAAAATATATAACCTTTCTCTAAGATCAGGCACTGTACCCGAGGACTGGAGGGAGGCAAATGTAACTCCGATCTTCAAGAAAGGATCAGGGGTGATCCAGGAAATTATAGGCCAGTTAGTCTAACCTCAGTTCCAGGCAAAGTGATGGAAACCATTATCAAAGAAAAAATTACTAAGCACATAGAAGAACAGGCATTGCTGAAGGAAAATCAACATGGTTTCTGCAAAGGCAAATCATGTCTTACTAACTTGTTAGAATTCTTTGAGGGTGTAAATAAACACATAGATAAAGGGGACCCAGTCGATATTGTTTACCTTGACTTTCAAAAGGCTTTTGACAAAGTCCCTCACCAAAGACTCCTAAATAAGCTCTTCAGCCATGGAATCAGAGGACAGGTCTTGTCCTGGATTGGAACCTGGCTAAACTGTAGGAAACAAAGGGTGGTAATAAATGGACATTTCTCTGGGTGGAAAGAGGTGAGAAGTGGCGTACCCCAAGGTTCAGTTTTGGGTCCGTTAATTTTTAATTTATTCATTAATGACCTGGATGTAGGAGTAAATTCTGAGGTAGCAAAGTTTGCAGACGACACTAAATTGTTCAGGGTAGTTAAAAATGAAACTGATTGTAAAGAGCTCCAGAAAGATCTCTCGAAATTGAGTGAATGGGCAACAAAGTGGCAAATGCATTTTAACCTAAACAAGTGTAAAGTCATGCACATCGGGCAAAGAACCCCAACTACACCTACCAATTGATGGGGTCAAAGCTTTCGAGACAAACCAGGAAAGGGATCTTGGGGTTTTGGTGGACAGCTCAATGAAGATGTCAACCCCGTCGCAGCAGCAGTAAAAAAGCAAATTCTATGCTTGGCATGATCAGGAAGGGAATCGAAAATAGGTCGTCAAATGTTGTATTGCCTCTCTACAAATCTATGGTGAGGCCACATCTGGAGTACTGTGTACAATTCTGGTCACCGCACCTCAAGAAGGATATAACGGAACTGGAAAAGGTACAGAAAAGGGCAACAAGAATGATCCAAGGGATGGAGCAGCTCCTTACGAAAATCAGGTTGCAACGCCTTGGTCTTTTCAGCCTTGAAAGACGGCGTTTAAGAGGTGACTTGATCGAAGTGTATAAAATCATGCATGGGATAGAAAGGGTGAATAGAGAAAAAATATTTTCTCTGTCACACAACACTAGGACTAGGGGGCACTCCCTGATGTTCTTATTTAAAAGAAAGCAATCAAATATTTAACTGACTAAACCCAACCCTTATTCCACTGTTCAAGAGAAATTTTATTCTCCAATCTCGTATTCAATTTGTCTGAATCAATTCTCCTTTTTTTCCCTGTCCGCTCAGGCACTAGAAGATAAGTAGCCTGAAAATGTCCTCTTTCTATTTCCTCATGTAGGACAGCTGTGAAACTGAAATTAAGCTTGATGGAGGAACAACTGTTTCTGGCTATTACAATAAGAGTTTGGCACAAATGGGGCCAAAACAGGTCTGGGATGTGTCTTGGGAAGAATAACATTTTCTGGCTTACATCAATGATGCAATCAAATGGTACAAGGAGAAGGATAATATTCATGAATCTGATGGCTTACAAGTGGTGAAAGTAGTTGTCAATGTGTTATATCACACGGCATTTTAATATGACCTTACTTTCTCTGAAATGTGTATGTAGATATTGATTATAGGCAAGAGGCATCCTTGTCTCTGCATAGTTTCATTACTGCTTTGGTATCATCTCTCATTACAGGTATGTCAGAAAGTTATCAGAAAACAAGGACCTTTTCCATGTTGACATCTTACTTTTAAAATACTCCCACTGGTCAGGTTTACCTAGCACTCACTTTAACATCTATCTTGGACCAGGAAAGCTTTCTATTGCCTCACATTTGCAATGTTTTCTCAATCTGTTTTATTCTGACACATACTTTATATATTTTAATATAATATGTTGTTAGTTGAGCTTTACACAGAAACTGTTTTATGCTTTTGTTTTGTTTTAAATTACTGATAACTCCCATGATAACTTGCAAGGTAAGATATAATTCTTAATAAGTAAATCATGCATTATAGCAGGACAATAAATATAATCTACTATATCAGTCTCTGTATCAGTTCAGAAATTTTATAAATATGTAAACTGGATCCTGGGATCATATGTTGAGCTGGACGTATTTTTAGATCTAGTAGAAATAAACCTTCTACTTCCAGGGTTCAGTTGATTAAGGGCTCTTTCAGACAGGCCTTATATCCCAGGATTTGATACTAGGTTTTCTGCTTTAAACTGGATTATATAAATCCACACTGCCAGATAATCTGGGACAAACAGAAAACTTGGGATCAGATACTGGGATATATGGCCTGTCTGGAATGGCCCTAAATAGCACAATGAAATAAAAATCCCATTGTATGGAAGTTTTCCTGGCATTAGTTGGGAAGCTATTAGTGGAATGCAGAAGTATAGGCCAATCTTATGTTTGCATCTGTCTTATTTTTTGACTTCAGAATTTGGCATTCCATTCCTCTTGCTGCAGTGAAGAGATTGTAGAGATCCTTTTAGCCCCTCTTTCTTGAAAACCTGTGCTTGTCAACAGTAGAGGATATTGGAGAAGCATCGAATTATGTCCCTCTACACCATCTGCTGGAATTCCCAGAAGTTCTCAGTGAACATCAGAGGATGATACAATCATTTTGTGAATTAGTACAGGACATAACCAGAAATGTATCTTATTTCTTCCAACTCTCCATCAGGCATGAAGCAGCTCTACAATGTTCTGTGGATGGCCAGATATAGCATAGTTTCATATGTGCAACTACTATATTAACTAATGCTACATGTACTGGTTTTTTATGATTATGTAATTGTTTTAATGTTTATGTATGTGACTGTGAGTATATTATTGTAATTGTGATGTAGCAGCCTTGTACCGTTACTAATGTAAGCCGTCCTGAGACCCTCTTTGGGGGTAGAGAACTGACAGGGTACAATTACCAGAAATAAATAAATAAATAAATAAATATTATACTAAGTCTTACAAGACACAGGCAATTGTGTTCTTTGTTGCTTATAGTTAAGTCTGCATGAGTAAAAAAAATAGGCCTCACCCTAAACACAGTCCATCCAACAACATCTGATAATAATCTGTATCTTTTAACCTTTTTTTTTTTTGCTCCCGGTAATGATTCAGTTTTAGGAAAAGCAGAGGGAAAAAAGAATCTAAAATCCATTCAGGGGAGAAATCTAGGGAGAGATTGAGAAAGAATCGTGTTCACTCTTCTAAGGGTGCTATAAAAGGGAATCTTATTTCTCAAGGCCTCCATTCCCCAGATATATATATTTAAAATCTGTTATTCCTCTTGCTTATCCTAAGAAACAATTTATTGCCATAGAAATTGACTATCCATTCCTAAGCTCTGAAATGATCATTCTTGTTCTCACCCTATTGGGAAGGGCATAACTTTTCTAGTTTTTAGCAGTTCAAGTAATTCAATAAAAGCAGAGGGAGGGAGAAGAAATTTCAAACCAGAAGAGAAATCCAGTAAGACAATTGGTGTGCTTTCTTCTTGCCCAAATTAGGAGACTTTGATATCTTATTCATACCATGTAGTATGTATTAGCATTGGGCCATGCACGGTTCCAATGGGTGAAGTAATTCACAGAATGGTTGTAGATAGTACTAAAATCTACTAAAAGGTAACGTTTTGTCCAAATTCAGTTGTTAGGTCTGGATAAAAAGAAGATCAAATCAATCAGATCTTCTTAGACCACCATAGAAAAGGTTCTCTAGATGTACTCTAAATGGGATTAACAATAGGATCTACACCTGTGATTCCTCACCATTTACTATACAAGCTAGGGATGATGGAACTGCAGCCCAACAACACCCAAAGGGATAAATTTTCCCACTTAAAATATCTTGGTTTAGCATAATATTTATCCAGTAACCTTTCCACCATTTAAAACATTTTTCTTAGGCTACTGCTGGGTTGAGAATTATGATCACTCTTATGTTAATGCAACAAAGATAATGCCTAGTAAATGAAAAACCAAACAATCTGTCAATCACTGAGGAATGGATAAAAGATTGGGGAAGGTTACATAATTACATATATTTCACTTCCTGAAATGCTTCACAATTTTGACACATAAATCACTTCTACTTTTACCTAATTTCCAAGCGTAAAGGGCACATCAAATTTGCAAAACGGAATCCCCGGGAAGTGGTTTATAGCCATGATGTATTTTTATAATGATATAACCCTTAATGAATGATTTTAGTTCTTTAACAAGATTTTAATGTGAAATTTCTTTGCCCCAGACTATTGCCTATAGAACTGTACAAGCTAATATTTCTTTCTGCGTCAGTCATGCAATGCTTCTCTACCCTAACTACAATCCATGAATAAAACTGAGTTAAATTGACTTACTTTTTCATTTTAAAGGTCAGGCTCTTGAATATGTACCTTGAAAATAAAGATGTGCTCAGGGCAAGACAACTGTTAACTCGTGTATAATAGAGAGAAATGTCCACCACATTATTCAGGTCATTTTCAAATGCATACATGTACTCAAACAAAATGGAATTCAATTGTTATGAAATGTTTGTCTTTTTGTTAATAGGAAAAGACAAACATTGCATATCCACTGCATTCAGTTATGTTTGGCATTACTTTATGGAGAGTTAGTGGCTTTACGTTATGGAGTGACATTTAAATATAGTCCTTTTTATTTGGATGGTGTTATATAATAGATGCTACAGAGGTGGAAATGATCTTTTTTCACAAAGGGTGATCTGGTATGGGATTTTAATCAGATTGGGAAAGAATACTTAAAACCTACACCTGCTATGACAACTTAAAACAGGTACATTTACAGGTGTACATCAGTCATTGCATATCCAATACACTTTGAGTACTGGGCATGTGATTACTTGCAGCTGAAATTGTGAAATTACTCTATTCAAAAGATTCTGACTATTCAAGTTAGGAAGTGCATGGTGGGAACAGCTGAACATATGGTTTCCCCCTATTTCTATCAACAAGTTGAAAATAGTGTTGATCAGTTATTTGGAAGATCCAACAGGAAATGGATTTTTGTTTATGTTGCCTCCTCTAATAAAGATGGACATTGGTGATCAATGTACAATGTGGCTTGGGCATTCCTTTATGTATTTTAAGGACTGTCATGCAGAGCAGTCATTCTCAAGTTTCTGTCCTCTGAGTAATTGGGATATCAACTTCCAAAAGTACCAACTAGCTTGGCCAATGATAAGGGATTCTGTGACAAGAAATCTAGAATATCTAGAGCAGTGGTTCTCAGCCTTAACCCACTGCACCACCGAGGGCTCCTGCTTGCTTGTAAAATTGAGAAATATGGACCTTCACCGGTAGGGAGAATGAGCTGGTAATAGGTTCATTAACACCAAGGCCAAATCAAATGTAAAAAAAATAAATTAAAGAAAAAGAACTCAGTGGGTTAAGTATTAAAATTCAGGCATTATGTGATCCAATAATGTGATTGGGGGGACTCTCAGTTACTTAATTTTTTATTTAAAAAGCAACAGACTAAGACAACCTAGCATATATCAAAATATGATGTTAGATTAAGGAAGAAACTATAAAAAACAATGTGGCTAGAATACAGACCGGAATAGGGGTGTGGGTGGATGGGGGTTATGGTGTGTATTGCTGAAATTACATTGATAAACTAACACACATGAAAATCTAGGGTGAGACCTCTGAGTCTTCTTTAAACAACATCTCTTACTTTTAATCCTTGAGTTTCAAAGCACAAACCCCATCTAAGAACATATCCATGTTCACAGAAGGGCATGAATCAGATCTACATGCTCAGAAAAGAAAGGCATGCGCAGGTACTGCTATAATTCAAGGTGCATTTATTGTAATTATGCATACAAATTGCCAATTATAGAAGTAGTTAGTTGTTTGCATACTCTGTTAGACTGCAGCATGGGGACGCATTTTCATGAAAAAATGGGTCTGCTTCTGAATTTCAAATAGGAATGCAATAGCAAGAGCTTGGTTGAAGAACACCAACAACTGCAGCAAAGAATAGATATCTTCTAGCAAATGAAGAAAGACTATTCAGATTGCAAAGACAAGTTCATTTATATATGTTTACAACAATTGCAGGATTTATAAGAGAGTACAAGGGCAAGCTCAATTTTGTGAATGTCTCATTTGCATACCACACAGTTATCTGAATTTTTTCAAGTTTCTCCAAATCTTATCTGGTGTCTACTTGATTCATCATGATCCCAAAATTTCCTTTTAGAAGCAGGCCTTGTAGTAGCACAGTGATAGAGCAAAAAGTGCAACCGCCGTTATTTTCAATTGTTTTGCAACAAAGTATGTTTAAGCAACAAATAAAGCCTTACAACTATGATTGACATTTATAGCTTATTTCCAACCAGTTCACATTTCTGGTTCTCTAGTTCATACTCTGATGGAAAATCTAGGATTTGAAGGGAAGTCTAAGTGAAGCCTGTTTTAGAGAGCTTTCACAGACCACACAGAAAGCATTGGAGAAAAGGAAAGGGTCTGCAATAAAATAAAACAGAGTAATTTTTTCAACAATGCAAAATGATTTTTTTTACCATGCATTATTTTTAGATGTACACAAAATATTATTTTGGCATTTTGTGAAGTGCAGTTAGGGTTCTCCCACTATCCAAAGAATTGTCCTCGATCGCTGTCATATTTTCTGGTGACTTTTTTTATCTCATACCAACCCCACCCTTCACTGCTTTTACCTCCTTTCCCCATGTATCTCCCTCTCCCATTGCTTCTTCTCTTGTAGAAGCATCAAGACAGGCAGCGGCATGAAGTGAAATAAGGGTGGGGGAGAGGGCGGAAGGAGGAGCTGAAGTTTCAAGGAAGAGAAGCGTGATACAATGGCAAGATAAAGCTGGGAGTAAAGAGAGAAAGAGCAGCAGGTGGATTCAAGTGCAGGAGAAAGAGAGATATAACAATACGAGGTGAGATAAATCAGAAGGGGATGTAAGGTAAGATTTCCAAGTGGCCAAGTGCAAAAAGCAAGGGAGGGAGGAGTTGCAGAAGGAGTGAAAAGTAGAAATATGAGAATGAGAGATGAAGTAACAGAGTGTAAGGAGAAACAAAGGATGGAGTGGTGACACAAGGTAAGGGAGGCATTAAGGAGGTTCAAGTGGAGGAGTGCAAGAGCAAGAGAATGGTGCATTTAAATAATAATAATAATAATAATGGAGTCGCCCTCCACCGGCGGTGACTCACAACAGTTCAAACCCTAGGGTGAACAATGTACAACAGTTTAAAAACATGGAATATGAACAGGAGGGGTGGCTCAGGTAGTCCAGGGTACCGAGCCAGTCCCGAACGCTAGGCGGAAGAGCATTTAAAGGTTCTAAGGCAATGTATGGAAGTGAAAAATGAGCACCACACATTAAAAGAAGCTGGCATATGGTAAGCACATGGCAAGGAAAAGGAAAAAGAAGGTGGTTGGAGGTGTATCATGGGGGGAAGAGAAAGAGATAAGGCACAAAGTGAGATAAATTACAGCTTTATGCCATGTTTTCTCCTGAGAATCAGAGGAGTGCCACTCTCAGGATTTCTTCTTCCCATCTCCAGACAGTTATTTTACATCATCCCTATGTTGCTGTTAAGCTCATCCAGTGCAAGGAGCTGTGAGTGTGCATGGAGTATGATCTTGTTTTAAGCAAGCAAATGGAGGAATAATAATATTAATACTTGGGAAGTGTCCAATGTGAGATCCAATAATACAACAAACATAGTGATCTTGTTTGCTGTGCACTAATCTTTTTGTGTTTCTAATAATAATAATAACAATAATAATAATAGGCAGGTTACTAAAACATAAACAAACACACAAATAGTAAACTCAGACTACATTGTCAGGCCCCAAGCCCCACAGGCCTCAGTTTCCCATGAACAAGACTATAGCCATGATGGCTTTAAGATGCCTTCCAGGCCAGCCCGTCTCCCTCATGAAGACCTGGCCTGCCTGCCTGTCTTTCTCGTGAGAGCCTGGCACCAAGAATGCAGGATGAACTGGTCAAGGTTACCAAAGCGAGCCTGGGCGATAAGCAGGGAGGCCCAGGCTGGAGACAGGCCTAACTCCCCTTTACATCTGGAGACGCTAACGAGGTTTACATTCTCGAGGAGCTGAGGTAACTTAAACAACAGCTGCCATCCATCATGCCCACTTTGACACTCAACGCAGACCTACGTAGCCTAGATCAAAGGGTTTGGACAGTATATCTGTGTGGAGTTGGCCCGAAGTCGTATCTCGTGCCAACAATGCGTGCAGGACTATGGATCTCTGAAGGAGGCTGCCAGGCCTACTAAGCTCTCTGCCTGTCTATAGAGGATCTGGCCCATTGGGGCAAAGCCTTGCTATCTTGCTACGTTCCTGTTTGTTCCTGAAATACTTTCCTTGCTTTTGAATCCAGCTTTATTCCTGATTGCATCCAGCTTGAATCCTGATTACTACGGGACTATTTACTAAATGCTTTGTTCCTGAGATTTGCTGCTATTGGAAGCACTATAGTATTGCTTCCAACCTCTTTCCTATAAACTCTATTCTCAATAAACCTGTTGTATTATAGCTGGACTCTGTGGTTTATCAAGGGAGGTCTTGGTCAAGGGCCCAGAGGGCGACATACACTGCTATTGCACTATAATGTTAGGATGCTATCACCATCATGCAAAAAATAGACTTCTGTGACAGAAAAAAATCACTGTCATATACCCAATGTTCACTGAAAATATAAGGAAAAGGAAGTTTTAATAAACGCTCTCTCCCCTTTTCCAGTCTTTACCTTCAACCCAATTTCATATTGATTGGAGGGAGGGCTTTCCAAGGAATAAATGCTTAATAATTTTTCACTATGAAGAGTTTTATAAACAACATTTAAAAGAGGGATGGAGTAAAAATCAAGTGAATGCCTGATTACATCTATGTTTATTATCACAATCTCAATGAAATGTTTGGATTGTTTTGCTTTAGCTCACCTTTTGGCTAGGAACAAATGCTCTAGACTATTGAGAAAAAAGGAAGATAAATAGCTGCCAAGAATGGCTGGCACCTTGCTTATTAGTCCTAACTACAGTAGACTTGTTCAATCAACTGTTGAATGGACAGTCAACATATAGGTATATTCAATTGATTGCTATATCTAATCTAGTGAAGACTAGATTAGCAAAATGATTGGCAAAATGTCATTTGCATATTTGTAAATAAATGAGACATAAAACAAAAAATAACAGCAACAACAACAACAATAATAACAACAACAACTTTATTTTTGTACCCCACCTCCATCAGGGTTGCTTACATAGGGACTCAGGGTTGCTTACATATGGCACAAAGTGCCGAGACAAAACATAAAATAAACACACAGAACAATACAAAATAAAAACTATAGCATATAAAAACAGCAATTTAAAACTCAGAACAATACACAATGACCTATGGAGACAACTACTGTAAGACATGGCCAAACAGTAAACAAGACAAGGGAATAGGATAGTGCAAATTGTAGCTAAGGAACAGGGCATGGGATGAAAGTGCAGCACTGTCTCATTGATTGTGGACCATTGGGGCTAGATGTTCTCAAAGTCTTGTTTGAACATCCAAGTCTTCAGATCCCTACAGAAGGAGGACAGTATGGGAGCCTGCCTAATCTCCCTGGGGAGGGCGTTCCAAAGCCGTGGGGCACCATCAAGAAGACCCTCTCCATTGTTCTCCCCAACCAGGCTTGTGATGGTGATGGGACAGAAAGGAGGACCTCTCCCCAGATATTAACACTCTAGCAGGTCCAGGAAGGGAGGGGGATGAGGTCACGAAGATAGGAAGGGCCCATACACCGCCACCTCCCAGCAGATGTGCCTGCTGTGGAAGAGTTCCATGTTTGTTCGAAGTCTGAGAGATCTGTATCTGATCTCTTCTGCAAACTTAGCCAAACAACTTGAAGTATATGGCCAACCTTTTTATATAAAAAAGAGCTATGTCAGCCAAATACTATAGAGTAGGGGGAGGCATATAAGTCAGTACCAACATTAAAGCATGAATGACTATTAATAATTGGGAACAGTGAGGTATATGTGTTGCTCAGGACAAATTTGCTGGTATGAAAGGAAACATACCAAATTAAAAAATAATCTGAAAAAATGGCTATGTACTCCTACAAACACAAACTGATGTGTGCAAACTTTGATTCAATTCATTTTTCCTAAGAAGTTATCAAAATTGATTGATTTCTTCATAAAGAGGATGCATGAGTTTAAATTAAGAATTGAAAATAGTGACTGTCTGTGAAGCTGACAGATATGTCCCTCTGAACTCAGGCTTTCAGGGTTTTACGTTTTAAAACTTGAATCCTGGTATTCCACCATGTTAAGAGCTGATTTAAATTTCCCACCTTGTCATTTCTCCTTGGAGGCTAATCATCTCTATATAGCAGACAATTATAACACAGGCTTCTTCATAGATAGGAATGGCTGCATGTATTGGACCTCTTTTGTGTAAACAGGGAAATTTCAGTTTAGGGTTTGTTTTTTTCAAATTTTTTTTTACAGTTCTCACATTTTATTATACAAGGGAAGAAGTAAAGAGAAATTTAAAATGTCAATATCGCACAAAATATTTTTTCTATTCTTAACTATTTTAAGAACAAGTATAAGACCCACTCATTGTGTGACAGCACTTAGATTCAAGGAGATTCAAGTTATATAAGAAAGAGAAGTACCTAAGTAATTGGTACCTAAGTACCTAGACCCTTGCCCATCCTGGCTGATAAAGGAAGCTAGAGGGGGTTTGGCAGAGTGGATAAAGGTGATGGTTAATGCTTCCGTTAAGGAGGGCAAGTTTCCAGTGAGCCTAAATGAGGCTGTTATAAAGCCGCTGTTGAAGAAACCATCACTTGACCCTACTAAATTAGACAACTTTCAACCTGTTTCCAATCTCCCCTTTTTGGGCAAAGTCTTGGAATGTGTGGTGGCCTCACAACTCCAGGGATTCTTGGTAGACACTGATTATCTATATCCGGCACAGTCTGGCTTTAGACCGGGACATGGTACTGAAACAGCCTTGGTCGCCTTGGTAGATAATCTATGCCAGGAGCTGGACAGGGGGAGTGCATCCTTGTTGGTTCTGCTGGACCTCTCAGCGGCCTTTGATACTGTTGATCACGGTATCCTTTTGGGATGCCTCAGAAATATGGGACTTGGGGGAACTGCCTTGCAGTGTCTCCAATCCTTTCTTAAGGTACAGTCTCAGAAGGTGTTGCTGGGGAACACCTGCTTGTCCTCACAACCATTGACTTGTGGGGTCCTGCAGGGTTCCATACTGTTTAACATTTACATGAAGCTGCTGGGAGAGATCATCCAGAGTTTTGGGGTCAGATGTCATCTGTATGCAGATGATGTTCAGCTCTATCACTCCTTCCCACCTGTTACTAAGGAGGCTGTGCAGGTCCTAAACCGGTGCTTGGCTGCTTTGTCGGCCTGGATGAGGTCAAACAGATTGAAACTTAATCCAGATAAGACAGAGGTACTCCTGGTCAGTCGAAAGGCCAAACAGGGAATATGGTAACAGCCTTTGTTAGACAGGGTTACACTCCCCCTGGAGACACAGGTTCGCAGTCTGGGAGTGATCCTGGACTCATCGCTGAGCCTGGAACCTCAGGTCTCGGCAGTGGCTAGGAGAGCTTTTGCACAATTAAAACTTGTGCGCCAGCTGTGTCCATTCCTTGGGAAGTCTGACTTGGCCACGATGGTCCACACTCTAGTTACATCCCATTTAGACTAGTGCAGTGCTCTCTACATGGGGCTGTGTTTG
>JARBWK010000004.1:124375600-124462412 GCA_030556195.1 Anolis apletophallus | reverse complement strand
AGGGTGAAAAACAAAAGGTTTATTTACTGGCACCAGCTGGTGGGTATTTGCCAGCAGAACACAGCTGCAGGTAGGGGCAAAAGACCCCGATACATCTCATACAAAGACATTTATACCTCAATGGAGTCCATCCAGTTAAACCCACCCCTTCTTTATGGTTAAAACAATCATAATTGGCTGGTGATTACTGTTGTTACATGGCATTTCATTAATCCAATAAACACTGCACAAATCATTTACATCATTTCTCTGTCATCACTAAAAATGAGAACAATAGCCATCTAAAGGTATTCCTTTTCTCACAGTGCAAGCTATCAATGTTGAGCCTCTCTGTTCTTTTACTTGCAACATTAGTTCCGGGCTTCCTGCCAGCAGTGAAGAAGGTCGGACTTTTTGCCATGCGCAATGGTGTTTTCTATTCACATTAAGAATCCCATTAACTTTCATAGCTCAAGCTGCACTGTTTCCCACTCATCTAGCCTATATGGTTTAAATTGGCACAGAGTGTATTAAAATGCATTTAATCAGGGTGTTAGTCTTTCATAGCATGTGCCTGTCTGATTATTGGCACCAAAACCCTCTTTTTCAGAGTTGACGCGCAAGTAGCATCACTCTCTGACTGTACTTTTTATGCTCGGAAAAGTACCAAACCTGCTTCAGTATTGTATTTCATGCAGCTCATGTTGCTGCGTCTGTGTCTTTTATTACTTTGCAAACTAATAAAAATCATTTAAAAAAAAAAGAAGTGGTCGGCGTGGTTCCAGACTTCTTTACACCTGTGCCCTCCGTAGGGTGTCTGTAAATATCTCTTAGGCACAGCTTTATTTATTTATTTTTTTCTTTGCAATCTGTTATCATGGAGGGAAAGAGAAGGAGGAAGTTACCAGTTACTTCATTGTAGTAGACGTTGATCCTCTCCAACTGCAGGAGCACAACCGTCCTTGCTGCTCATGGCAAAGCTCAACTGTGGGAAGAGCCTGCCTTTGCCCTCATCTGATTGAGGATCAGGTTGCTTGCTCTTCCAGTTCCAAAAAACCTCCAGATGGCAAAATCGGGGAGCGCAGCTCTGAAGGACTACAATTCCCAGAACCGCAAGTAAACACACAAGAAATCTCGCAAGAATTGCTTCCATGACTTGAAATCTTAAAATCTCTTCCACTGCGATCAACCAGTACTGCATCCACAATCAATCAGTAGATCGCAATCAACGTAATGAGCACCCTTGATATAGTGCATGACAGTAATCTAAATGGAATGTAACAATGGTATTTACAAGCATGGCCAACTACAGGAAGCAGTGCAGTTGGCACGCTTTATGAAAGCACTCCTGATGAATGCTGAAACCAGGACCTCTAGAGACAAATCCAGGAGTACCCCCAAGCTGTGAACCTGCATTTTCAGGGCAAGTGTAACAAAGGTTGAAACCTTATTCCCAGATCTGACTTTCAACTGACTAAGATAATTTTTAAACTGACCACTTAGGTCACATGGTGCCAATCTGAATTTACCTGGTTTTGCTTTAATGTGACCTTGCCCAGGATTAACCTAAGCCATGGCACAGGATTTTACAATCCATCCATTCAATAAGGCTCGATGTGGCACTGCAGTGGAGCAAGTAGAGGGAGTCAGTACATTTTTTAGGTTCTGTCTGGATTAACTAAACTCTCATCTTTCGCTACTACTTTTCTTGATAGGAATTATCCACATTAACCTCTGGATAAGTCAATACAGGTTTCCTTTTAGTAAAACATTTGATTGAAACTATATCCATACAAGACAGAAGTACTCCTGGTCAGTTGTAAAGTAGATCAGAGTGTAGGATTACAGCCAGTGTTGAATGGGGTCACACTCCCCCTGAAGACGCAGGTTCACAGTCTGGAGTAATCCTGGACTCATCACTGATTCTGGAACCCCAGGAGTGCCTTCACACAGTTAAAACTTGTTTGCCAGCTATGCCCATACAGACCTGGTCATGATAGTCCACACCTTAGTCACATCCTGTGTGGACTACTGCTTCAAATGGTCCAGAGATTGGCAGCCAGGTTACTAACTGGTGTGCCACTCAGGGAGAGAACCACCTCCATGCTGTGGCAGCTCTACTGGCTTCTGGTCTGCTTCAGGGCTAAACACAAAGTGCTGGTTCTTACCTTTAAAGCCTTAAATACCTTGGGTCCAGACTATTTGACGAACTGCATCTCCCACTATAGATCAACTTGGGCATTGCAGTCATTGGAGGAGGCCCTGCTCTTGGCCCCACTCACGTCCCAAGTGCGACTGGTAGGAATGAGAGAAAGTGCCTTCTCCATAGATGCTCCCCACTTCTGGAACTCTTTTCCTAAGGAGTTAAAGATAGCCCCTTCCCTTCCCATCTTCAAAAAACAGCTGAAGACATACCTTTGTTCACTGGGCTATGACGAGTTGTAGGAGTAAATGGTAATACTACCATTATACCTCTGATTAATAGCTACCACCTGTATCCTTGCCCTGTTCGCCCCACCAGTTCAATAGACTTCTTGAGCAATTATCAATTTATTTGCCCCCAAGGAACTGGGAAATTGATGCTTCTCTTCGATGTTTGATGTTTTGTCTGATATGTCTGATATAACAGGTTGCATTTTTTAAAATTTAATTTTAGTTGTTTGGGCATAATTTGTTTTATATGTTAGGTTGCTAATTTTCATTATTAGGAGTGCATTGTTGTTGTGTTCAGGCATTGAATGTTTGCCTTTTGTGTTTGGAATCCACCCTGAGGCCCTCCGGGGAGATAGGGCAGAATATAAATAAAGTCTCCTCCTCCTCCTCCTCCTCCTCCTCCTCCTCCTCCTCGTTGTTGTTGTTTCTAGACATACAGTAGGAAAGATATTAGAGATATCAAGTACGCATAGAAATCATGATGGCAATTCTTATGAATTAGAAGCTAAAACAAAGGTTTTGAAAAGGCTATAAAACAAAAATAATTTTAAATAGTTGAGCAAATGAGTAAACAAATTATTTCTCTGTGTCATTGTTTCAGTAGGATAATGACTTAAAATGAGTGTAAGGGAAACACTGCTCCCTGGATCAGCTTGCTCATTTAACATGTTTAAGAATGTGTCAATAAGATCTCTGTGGAAGGAAGCAAACTCTTTATTTTGATCAGAAACTGCCGTGTTAGTCAAATGCTCTTTTGGTCAATGCTATTAGAGAGACTGTGACATGTTTAGAGGGCAATGTGGTCCCTTGGAAGTTCTGAGCAATTGAAGGAGCCTCCAACAAAACTGAAAGATTCAGAAATGTCACTGTAGTTTATAGATAACTTGCTTAGCATACAAAACAGCCATGCTTGACAAAAGCTGGGAAACAAAAGATCTGATTGACTGATTAGCTTCCCTGTTTATAGTTATTTACAATGTGGGACTTGATAGAGAGCTCTCTCTTTCAGGAATGAACTTCCTAATGAGGCTAGCCGTGTAAACATCAGATAACACTTGAAAAGATTAGAGCTTATCTATGTATAGCTTTGCTTCTATACCTGACTCTTGCCATGATGTGCATATTAGAACTAAAAGGGAGTGAGGAAAGTACTAGGTAACTGATTTATATCGTGAAAGGCCAATTATGATTAGAGCCAAACTGAAATTACTTGCCTTGTTGCTTGGCCATTTTTATGAGAGTTGAAACGATCTTCACTTTCCAAAAATTATTAATATTCACTAAAGAGATTTTGAGTTTTTTCATGTTCATGTTCATGTTCATGTTCTCTCTCTCTCTCTCTCTCTCTCTCTCTCTCTCTCTCTCTCTCTCTCTCTCTCTCCCTCTCAAAATCTGTGCCTTATTTGTAGAAATGATATAAAATCTGTCTGTCTAGAAGACTGGTGCCATTCTGTTAAAGATATCATGATGCTTACATTAAAATATCGTGTATGTGTATGCAACACTGCAATTCATTGACATGACTTTAGAAAATCCAAGTGAATTCCTCAATAGATCTCACATACTGATGTCATAAGCCTAAGTACATAGCTTTCACATCATAAAAGAAAGAGTTCAAGACAATGAAAAAGCAGTCTACCTATCACTCCACAGTACCCCCTTTTTTACTTACAGAGCTACCAGTATGTAATGGAGGACTTCTTTTTAAAAGATATTATATTCTAATAACATCTGCATGTAGGCAAAACAATAAAACCAAAATTTCTGTCTGCATTACATGAACAAAAGATAACTATAGCATTTGCCACAATTCTCAGAAAATATCCATCTAAAATGTGACAGTCAGGAGTGGTGACTAACACTACGGTTGATCCACCAGCTGCACCCCTTCCTAGAATTGGAGGCTTTGAAGATGGTAGTTCATGCACTGGTATCCTCAAGGTTGAATTTCTGCAATGCATTCTCCATCGAGCCACCTCTGTACCAAGTTTGGAAACTCAAATTAGTTCAAAACACAGCAGCCAGATGGTTTGGTACAGGTAACCTACAGGATACCCTTCTCCTGTGCAATACCTCCTGAACACTTAGGTCTTCTGGTGGGCATCTACTTCAGCCTGCCATAACCTGACTGGTGACTGTCACCCAGAGGACCTTTTTGTTGACTGCCCCAAGAGATTTGCCAGCTAAATCAGCTGTAAGAATTCAAGATGCAATGGAACATCTATCTCTTCTGGCATGACTACCCAGTCAATTTTAACTTGTGAATTTTAATTTATATTTTATTGGTGTGGACTTGTGTGTATTGTATTACATATATTTTAGTAGTGTTGAGTTTTATCACTCTTTTTTACCTTGTTGTGTCCTGCCTCACACCACAAGGAAAGACAGTTGTTGTTGTTGTTGTTGTTGTTGTTGTACTACAATGATTTGTATATTTCTTTCTTTTTAATGCTTGCTCATGCTTTGTATAAAGGGGAACATATTGTTCTCTCTCTCTTTGCTTTTGTCTATGTTTTCTGCTGTATTAGCTATATACCTGAACTTTTTAATCAATAAAATGTTGCAGATTTTATTCCATCAGGACACCATTTCTAACTTTTACTATTTTCCATTCTAATGTGCATGTAAAATGCAATTAATGTTTATGTTGTAGGTTTTTATTTGCTCCAGTGAATATTGAAAACGGCATTAATTTCCCACAGATTGTTATATTTTGAGTTATATTTTTGTTATTTTTATTGCTGCATTTCCCAAAAATTTCCAAACTGCTTGACATTTTCCCAAAAGGCAAACATATGTCTCTTTTTTGTCCACAATAACAGGAGGAAATAACATTGGGAAAATAGGATCCATACATACAAGGAAGACATAAAATTGGATTTGTGGATACACTTAATGAAGTAGAAGAAATAATTTTTGATGAAAAAAGGAAAAAAGTCGGACGAATATATAAAATTATACTAAATTGGGATCAATCAGGGAACAAAGGGGAGAATTATAAAGTACAATGGTCCAGAAACATAGGTTTTAGGATAAAGGATGAGACCTGGAGAGATATCTGGAAAAACAATGTCAACATCTCCTATTGTCATAAATATAGGGAAAGTTGGATTAAAGTAATATATAGGTGGTACCTCACACCAAACAAATTAGCTAAAATATACAAAAACCAAAATCCGGATTGTTGGAATTGTAAAAAAAAGAATACAGGCACATATTTCCACATGTGGTGGATGTGCCCCAGAGCAGAAAAATTTTGGGGTGAGGTACATACTGAAGTGGAGAAAATGCTGAAAAGATCGATTGAGAAAAGCCCAGAACTATTCCTCTTAGGAATAGTAGATCCTTCCTGGGATAAGAAAGATAGAAATCTATTCATTCTGATTACTACGGCGGCCAAAATGGTAATGGCCAAACACTGGAAATCACAAGAGGCCCCCACAAGGGAGGAATGGCAGACGAAAATCATCGAGACGGTCCAGATGGAAGTTATGACGGAGGCCCTTAAGGAAGAAGGAAAGATAAATAAGATAGAGGGGGAAAATAACAAATGGGATTGGTCAGATCTGATAGATTACTTCAAGAGGGAAAAAGACATAGAGCTTAAGGTGAAAAGCCTGTAAAGGGAAGTGGGGGGAGGGGGAGAAAGAAGAGGAGTCAGTGGGACATTAAGGGAAGAAAGCTGGGGGGGGGGGAGGAAGAGTCAAAAAGAGAGAGGGATATGTTTGTAATTTTCGGTCTTTGTATATAGAGAACAGCACCCAAATACCCCGAACGAATCAACTTACAAAAGAAGAGAAGCAAATAAGCCACAGATGTCGAAAGGAAGAGAAACACTGTCAAGCCTTCAAATCTATAACACTCTGTAAAAGCAAGGGGGTCATTAACCCCTAGCTTCTTTAACACTCTAATGCACATACTTTTTCTTTGTACTTTAAACTCTTTATGGATTTTCTGTTTCAATTCCAGACACCCAGAACAAGCAATTCTGGGGGTCTATTGTATTACTGCCTTATGTTTTTAATTCTTTCTGTCATATGTCTGAAAATTTAATAAAGACATTTTAAATAGGAAAATAGGATCCCATATATTTTACGTAGGCTGTGATTTGATATCAGTGTCATTTTCTTTTTACTTCTTCATCTTTCCTTTAAAGTTTTGTTTAATTCAACTGGCTGTGATTTTGTAGATGGGAGTCCATGGCACTGTGAAGAAAAATGAATAAACAAAATGAATAAACAACGAAATAGGTGTCTTGTGTCTGGTCTCCTTAGTCCTGTGCTAGGATAGCAAATAAAACATTTCTTGATTTAAATGTAGATGCTAAAAATCCTGATCAGAGTGAAGACTGTAACACAGAGAAAATGGAGGTGTAATTCTTCTCTCCACATCTTTTACCTCCATCAGCTCCCCTTAACTATTGGAGACACTAAAAAACCCGTTAACATTGACAACTCTGGCACATTATTTTGAACGATTCATAGCTATTGCAAGGGAGTTTAATCATGGCTCGCATTTAGCAAGGGAGAAAAATTAAACCTTTCTTTCCTGTCTGTTGCAGTACTTTGATTACAATCCCATTCCTACTTTTGAGTTCAAGAAAAAAACACATAGGGAGCTGAACACTACATATTTAATATAATGAGAAGTTTCATCCTTGTAAGGAGTATGAAATGATGTGAAACATCAAAGAAATAAGAATGTTTAGTAAATTGAACATTTGTTTCAGTAATTTGTTCAGCTGTTCAAAATGTGTTAATTTTGAAGTAAATATCGATATTATGAGCTGTAATATATCACAGCTGTAGTTCTAATGCAATGGCTCCCCCCCCCCACACACACACACACACTCATAACCACATACAATATGTATCTTTAGCATGATGTCGATCCAAAGTTAGTCTCTAAATGAGAAATCTTTTTTTTCATAAGCTTCCTCTGATGATTAAAAAATGTTATTAAGTCATTCCCAGGGACGTTTATAACATGAACAAGTGTTTCATATTATTAAAAAATGAAATGATAAAAAATAATACATCTAAATGAAGTTTAGAGAAATGTGAAACTCCTAGTTTTCTACAGGGAAAATGTAGAAAAGTTCTGCCATTCAAAGCATTAATTTATATGGTGTAAATAAAGGGCTGGAATGCAAATTTCATTGTGTCCATCATTGAAAGCATCCACTGTCTTCCTACTTTATAAAGATATTATATTGAGTTTTTGGAGTCATTCTGGGAAATTGCTATATCTCAATAAATTGCAATACCAATTGCTCAATTAGTGAAGCAAATGGTCAAATGTCAAAGATGTTTTTAAAAAGATTTTGATGAAAATTGTCAAAATATTTTCCTCATTCAGACTTTTTAAAATTATTAGTGGAAAAACTTGGATGTTGCATATGAAATATATTGTGTTGCACAGCTAGTATTTTTCATGGAAAAGGATTTTGGAATGAACGACGTTTCCACAAATTCAGAAATTTTTAAAAAAATATGAATACACTAGCTGACCCGGCCACGCGTTGCTGTGGGATTTTTTTAAATTGGGGACTGTGTGTGTAGTTATGTATATGTGTATATGTATGTGCGTGTATATGTGTGTACTTATGTATATATGTGTTTGTATATGTATGTGCATGTATATGTGTTGATGTGTGTAAGTACAGGTGTGTTTATGTATGTGTGTATGTGCATATTTGTATATTTCTGTGCATGTATATATGTGTGTGTGTATGTGTTTATGTGTTCCTTTCTTCTTCCCTCTTTCCTTCCTTCCTTCCTTCACTTCATCCTTCTATCCTTTCCTTCCTTTTCCCTCCCCTCCTTCCTGCTATCCTTCCTTTTTCCTTCCTTCCTTCTCCCCTCTTTCCTTCCTTCCTTAACTCCGTCCTTCTATCCTTTCCTTCCTTTCCCCTCCCCTCCTTCCTGCTATCCTTCCTTTTTCCTTCCTTTCTTCTCCCCTCCTTCCTTCCATACAGTCTTCCTTCTATCCTTCCCTTCCTTTCTTCTCCCCTCCTTCCTTCCTTCCCTCCCTTCCTTCTTTCCTTTCCCTCCTTCCTGCCATTCCTCCCCTTTCTGTATCAGTCCTTGCTCCCCTTGTCTCAGTCCCTCCATTCCTTTCCCTACCTTTCCCTACCACCACCAACATTCTGACTCTCTAAACTGCCAGTGGGGTGGGGTGTGGGCTCCCAGCCTACATTCTAACTGAGGGAGTATTTGCATAATCCCTCTAATTGGTCAGCTCCACTAACATTCTGATGCTGTAAACTGCCAGAGGAATGTGGTGTGGGGGATTATGGGAGTTGTAGTCCATAATGCTTTTTTTGGATTTGTGGCAGTTGGCTCTTTTTTGGGCAGGTGGGGTGTTTTGATAAGCATACCTCATAGGGTTTTGGGTGTATGTGGGCTGTTTTTGTGTTTCTGCCTTGTGTGGTTTCTTTGTTTACTGGCTACTTCTCATGACAGCTCTCTTTATATATATATATATATATATATATATATATATATATATATATAAAGATGAAAATAGATTATTAGAATTCCATACAATAGGAAGGATATATTTCATGTAATATGTACCTGAGGAAATAGAATAAGCCAAGCTAGATATCTCTAGTTGTTAATGTAAAGTACAAATACACTTTAAGCCAACAGTGCTATGATTAACTACCAGAAAAAAATGTCACTAAAATATCCCCCTTCCATGAAAACTTCCATCCCAAGACATATCTCCCCAGTTTCCACATAACAGAGCTATGGGAATTAAGGGCAGGAAGAATATTGCCAATATTGTAGTGAAAGAATATTAGCATTTTACTCCAGAAACACTTTCTTCTTGGGAAAAATGATGTGAGAGAATATTAAGAATGGGTAGCACAGTTCTTTTGAAATCCTTCAAGGCTTTCCATCACCATATATTCTATAATTACTTCCTAAGAATTGCTCAACCATCAAATTCTACTTCTGTTGCCTTGTTTTGTGCATTAAAATTTCAGACTTTGACAATCAATAGGAATCTTTGAGTTCTAATCCTTATTGTGTAAGGTTTAGCTGAAGAGATTTAATTAAAACATATTTGCTAAAATTGGATGATTTTTTCCTGTGTTTAAATAGTTATAATTTTATTTAAAACATTGTGAAATGTGATCAATTAGGATTCCGCATGTAATATAGCATATCAGTATTATGGAATTATTGACCCCTCTGAAGTGTGTGGCTCTGCAAATTTAGTATAGCCCTATGTGGAGAGTTCATTTTTCCAGGACTGCCCATATCTCTAAATCATACAAGGTTTTGCTTGCAATTTAATTGACCGTCTTTTTCCTGGATTACATTTCCACAGTTGTCACAGAGGAACTGAATGGTGTAAAAATAAGATCCAGATACACAAGTTTTGTACATTTAGAACTTTTGGTTTTTTTGTTTGTTTGTTAAAAAATGTCCATATTAGCATAATATTGTTGTTGTTTTATGTTTTCAATTCAGCTGTAAATAATAATAATAATACATTATTTATACCCTGCCACCATCTCCCAGAGGGACTTGGGTCAACTCACAAAGCATTCAAGGTGTAAACAAGCAAAATGTAAAAAGGGCAAAGATGATAGCAAAAGCAATAGCAGCCAACATAATCATCACAACCCCCTGGTTAAGATTAAGAAAATAAAACAATAGCTGTAGGGATAAAACAACTGCAACTTATGGTAACTTTATTGCAAGGTTTTCTTAGCATGGTTTGCTATTGACATGAGCCTTGCCAGACAACTATTGCCTGCAGTGACATCAGCTGGGGAGACATTACTGATCCCTTCCTTGGTCATCCCATCACCCCAGTCAATGTCACTACAGATGACAAGTGACCAGAAGGGCCCATGTCATTAGCAGGCACCCCACAACAAGGAGAACAGGAAGAGACAGTGCGTGCTACCCTGTGCTGACCAAGCCCAGGAAACATGGAAATGCTGTGTAAACATTTACAGTCATTTCCATCTCAAAACTGTTTACATGGGGTGAAAGGTAGCTCCAAATTCTGAAGTAAAATTAAGAGCAACCTGCAACTTTGGTTAATGCAGGTCAATGATATGTTAAAGTGCTCTTGGCAGCATTATCCCAGATCAGCTTTGCATGTAGTTTTTTCCTGCCACTGAGCTGACTTGCTGCCCTCTATGGTAAGTGGTTGGTGTAGATGTGCACTCAATCAAACTATATTATGTTGCCTCCCTTTAAACATTTACTCCCTGAAATGGTAAAGCATAGATTCTCCAATTTTCTGAATGGTGGATCATCTATGAAGAGCTAGTTGTGGAAGAAGTAAATGCTCATAATTGCTTTGCAAAATTTATTTATTCATATTTTACATGTTAGAAATCTCTAAGATGAGAAGAAAAACAAAACCACAGCCCTTAGCCATTATAGATAGTTCTAGTCCCAAGGCAGAATCAATGCAAGCTACATAGTCTGGTAAGTTCAGAGCACTAGGAGTCTGCTGCTTTCAAACTTCTTCTTTCAACTTCCACAAGAGTAAGTTCAAACAACTATTTCCACAGCCCCTTTCCTTTCTCACCAACATGCAGCCCTATATCTAGCTTCTAAAAGGATAAAACAAAACACATCATCAAAACAATAGAACTAGGCAGGAGGGAGGATATTTTGTATTCAAACAAGTGAAGTAGGTAGCTTGAATTGTTCATATTCGTATCTGGAATCTTCCATCATAAATTGCACTCTGGAGAAAAATGCTTTTTGCCTTTACCAGTACTGGTATTATAGAAATTTATTGTAAGTTTCTGGAGACAAGGGCTCATCTTTCATCTTATGAAAATCTCTGGAGGAACATAAAATTTGTTTGTGCTCAATTAATAGAGAAACAATAATACTCCAATGTTTCATAGCTTTAGTATGCAGAGCCTTAAAATAACTAGTTACTAATATGGATAATACTGATGTTATTTTGCAAAAGTTTTAATAGATGGTACCATTGATATGTTCTCTATAGAATGAGAATTGTTTACACATTTCCCTCCACTATGTTGGATGGAAAAAAGTGGGTTTTTAAAAAGAAAACACAGAATTTTAAAAAGACACCTTTACTTTTAAAAGATTTTTCCATGTGTAGGAAAAACGCCTTGTATGCCAAAGAAATCTGTGCAGAAAAAGATTTATTGTTCTTTGTCAAACATGTGAATTTAGAACTGAATGAGACACAATTTTCAAATGTGCTCACAGAGAAACACAATAAAAATGATGTTTAAGCATATATACTCTTCTATAAGAAAATCTTTTCAGAGAATATTGGACAATTCAGGGAAGGAATGAGTTCGGGAAATTGTAGAATTGGTTAAGTTCCAATTTGATTTAACTAGAATTTTCAACAAGCAGAAAAATTCGCAGTAAGTGAACATGTGATATGTATGCAAAAATAGTCTATAGACAGGGAACTAGTCACATAATAGATACCATCCATAACCTCTGGATCAGAGAAAATGTGAGGAAGCTAAGAGGTCTGAAGATGCTAGTTGACATTTGATTGGTCAAGATTAACAGTATGTATAAAGTATGTTGCTGAAATCGTAAGAACTTTACCTTATGGTACTGTAAATAAGTGGCTTTTACAGGAAAATAGGAAAGTATTTCAAGTCATGGAAATCATGTATCCTTTGCCTTTGAAGGATTATTTCAAGAGGAGGGACCAACTAACTTTTAGAACAAACACTAATTTTCCATGCCAAGGAAACTACAGGGGGCAGCAGGACAACACTGTTCAAGTCGTGTTGTTTTTTCATTCAAGGCCAAGCCATCGACTTAGGAAAGTGTATCTTGGCTTTGACAAGGCTTTTTTATTCAGTTTAGCACACAAAAGGAAAGGAAGAAAGGTGGATTAAAGGAGGTACTTTGTCTGTGTTAGCTATTTGACTGCATGTGAATTCAAAAACAGAAAGTAATTATCTGCTTTCATGTCAAATGCAGGGGAGGTGCTGAGGAAGTTCCCAAAGTGGGCACTTTGTGACCAGTACTGCCAGCCTTGCTTTGATTGAAGCACTTCATTAATGCTTTTCATGATACAATAGGCAGGCTGTAATCTGATCTGTAGAGTATGCAGTGGATAGGAAACAGTAGAATAAGTACAGAGACAAAGATGACAGCGGGATGATTCTTTTCAATTCCTGATTTGGACTGAAAAGGTTTGGGCTGGCCTTATTTGAGTTATTGATTAGATAGATAGATAGATAGATAGATAGAGAACACCACAGTTTATGAAATAAAAGTCGGCAGCCACGTGTGTGTGTGTGTGTGTGTGTGTGTGTGAAACATGTCTAGTAGGCTTGTGAAATCTAGGTAAACCATGATCCGTTTTGTTGTCCTGGATTTCGGTGGGGGTCCTGATCCGTTTTTTGGGAGTTTCCCAGATTGGCTGGACAGAAATCCATTTTCAAAATTCAGGAAGCCGAAATATTTGTTTTCTATCCAGCCCAATGGGGGGCACATGCCACAGGCTCCTCTTCCCCCATCATTTTAGGCATCATTTGTCCTTATATCCTTCATTAAGACCTGGATTAAAAGCATCAATCCTTTCCATTCTGTCTGTAGAGGCCTCCATGTTTAATGTTTCATTAACGCTGTTTCTACTCTAGATGAGACAGGAGGTGCAGTTGGGCAGTCTCTCCCTGCAGCAGGCAATTTTCCAAGGAATTTTAAGAAGGCTTCCCATTTCTCTGGGAAGGAAGAGGGATTTATTTATTTATTTATTTTATTTGTCACGTTTTTATACCACCCCTCTCAGCCCGAAGGCGACTTGGGACGGTTTACCACAGGATTGACCTGGAGGCATCCTACCCTGGTCTTCCTTTGAAAAGCCCTCTCTTCTCTCTTGATTTGGAGATGGAGTGGTCCCCCCCCC
The DNA here is from genome assembly GCA_030556195.1 of Anolis apletophallus. Taxonomy (NCBI): domain Eukaryota; kingdom Metazoa; phylum Chordata; class Lepidosauria; order Squamata; family Anolidae; genus Anolis; species Anolis apletophallus. The sequence goes on along the minus strand of JARBWK010000004.1, from coordinate 124,449,104 downwards.
CCCCAGCTTCAATCTCCTTTTTACTTCAGGTTTAATGCTTTGTTAAAGCTGTTTCTAATCTAGAAGAGACAGGAGCGGCAGGCATGCACTCTCTCCCTGCAGCAGGCAGTTTTCCAACGCATTTTAAGGAGGCTTCCCATTTCTCAGGGAAGAAAGAGGGATCAATCTGAAGGTATCCTACTTTGGGTTTCCTTTAAAAAGCCCTCTCTTCTTTCTTGAAGATGCTGGAGTGGTGCCTTTCTCTCCACATACTTTTTCTGATAGTGGCTGCCTCCCTCCCTACATTCCATGTGTACCCAAAAACATCTGGTTTCCAACAGCCACTGTTCTGTTGCAGCTGGCAAAAAAAATAGTGGCAGAGCCCATGCCATTATGGGCTTCTGAAACAACCAAACAAGCTGAAGGCAAAAATCCATAATGAATTCATGCACAATCCTAATTTCTAGCACACAGAGATTATGATCAGGAAGAAGAATTTTGTATAGCAACATTTGTGTTTCAAATCTGGAAGTGACTGGAAATACCTTTATTAATTGTATAAGAGTAAGTAATTCCAGTCCTTGTGGAGAAACAGGGACTTCTGTTTGAGTGATTGTGAACCGAGTGAACCGGTGCTTGGCTGCTGTGTCAGACTGGATGAGAGCTAGCAAATTGAAACTTAATCCAGACAAGACAGAGGTCCTCCTGGTCAGTTGAAAGGCCGAACGGGGCATAGGGTTACAGCCTGTGTTGGATGGGGTTACACTCCCCCTGAAGACGCAGGTTCACAGCTTGGGAGTGATCCTGGATTAATCGCTGAGCCTGGAACCCCAGGAGCTTTTGCACAGCTGCGCCCGTACCTTGGGAAGTCTGATCTGGCTATGGTCGTCCACACTCTGGTCACATCCCGAATAGATTACTGCAACGCACACTACGTGGGGCTGCCTTTGAAGACAGTTCGGAAATTGCAACTAGTCCAACGGGCGGCAGCCAGATTACTAACTGGAGCTACATACAGGGAGCATACCACCCCCCTGTTGTGTCAGCTCCACTGGCTGCCTGTCCATTCGAGCTCAATTCAAAGTGCTGGTTTTGACCTTTAAAGCTCTATACGGTTCTGGCCCAGCTTACTTGTCTGAACGCATCTGCTGCTACGTCCCACCTCGTAATTTAAGATCATCCGGGGAGGCCCTGCTCTCGCTCCCGCCTATTTCTCAAACGCGGTTGGTGGGGACGAGAGATAGGGCCTTCTCGGTGGTGGCTCCCCATCTGTGGAACGCACTTCCAAGTGACATACGATCAACCCCATCCCTCCTGGCATTCAGGAAAAAAGTGAAATCTTGGCTATGGGACCAGGCGTTTGCACATTAGCACAATACAGCACTTTGGATTGATTGTAATGGCAAGTTGATGGATATGGCTCAATGCTCCTATTATGGACGGAACACTGTTTTTAATGTAAGTGAATGTATATGATGTATTAATATTAATTGTATTTTAATGTATTTTAATGCTCAATTTTTTGGTTTTATATTGTATTTATACTGTGTTTCGGCATCGAATTGTTGCCTTTGTTAGGCCGCTCTGAGTCCCCCTTCAAGGGTTGAGAAGAGCGGGGTAGAAATGTTGGAAATAAATTGTGGATGGCTTGTTTTACATCATATTGTTGGCATAATCCAGTGGACATGGCTCCTTAGCTGCACCTTACCAAAATGTTTATTTGGATAAGTACCTCTGAAGTTTCCTTACATCTACTGATTGGAGAAAGTGACACATGTAATGAAATTTTTCATAGCACTCATGTTTCATGGACCTCTTGTAGGAAGGTTAGCAGGGTAATAACTAGGCATGTGCTTTTGTATCGTAAATTGTCGTAAGTCGGATGTTATTTGTAAGCTTCACACTTATAATATGTATTCTGACACTCCTTAGCAGTGTGCTGAAAACATTAAGAAATTGAACCTTTTGAAGGCTTCAATTCTTAAATTTTGATGCCTTTGGATGTGTCGCTGACACAGTTAAAATTCACAGGGCACTCAAGCCCTGATGAGAGGCGGAGCCAAGCCTGTTGGCATGCCTCTCAGCCAGTCAGAGCTGACAGAGGAGGGAGGGGGAGCTGCCACCATGTTGCCTTCAAAAGCCTCTGCCCTAAACTACATTTTCCAGTATGCATCAGAATGAGAAAGGGCCAATTAGGAGAGGAGAAAGAGGCTTTCCCCTCCCTAAACAGTATTTTTTGTCAAAAGTTTTAAAAAATCTTAAAATCAGTAGATGTACGAGTATTTCTGAAAGTTGGGGGAGAGCTAGATTTCTTTTAGGTTTTGTTTTGGGGTTTTTTTTAAAAAAAATGCTGTTTCGAAATTTTTTGATAATTCCCCAAAAATCTGTGGATAAGTGAAACATTCTAAAATTTTGTGAGCTAACAGTGGTAAATGTGTTCTGCCATTGTAGCAGGTATCACCTCAATAGTTGTAAATATAAGGGAGAAAGAAGCCCTTTATAAGAGCCCCTTCTCAAACTGTGCACATGCACATTTTGGGAAGCGAGGAGAAGCCATATGCCTGCACTAAACTACATTTCCCAGAATGCATTGGGTTGCAGCAGTCAGCCATTACTGTAATTCACCCAGCTCAGCCCATGATTTTGGATGATACCAATGCGGATCATGGGAACTCTGGGCCTGTGAGTCCAAATGAGATTTTAAGTCCTGAAAATGATCAGTCTGTATCTCCAACAGTTAGTGAAGGTCACATTCTAGGGATAAGAGTTCAAAGACTGAAATCCCAGGTGCAGAGAATAATGAGTTGGAAGATAATGAATTGGTTTATCAACTCAGCCTTAGTTTGCAAAAAACTTCAGGATGCTCAGCAAAATCTCTAAGGTCACAACACCTGTTACAGAAGAAGCTTGTACCAGAAACTCATGCAAGAAGGCATGACTTCATGTCTATATTAGAGAGGCTGGGAACATTTTCCAGCCAGTCTGGTCAACGTTGGTAATTGAGACAACAGTTCTTTCCAAGTCCCGTTAAAGGGGATTCTAGTTTCATGTCTTTGTTCATGTTTCATGCATCCAAGTTTTAAGGATTATTCCTGCATTTTTGTATTGGATTTTATGCTACCTTTTGCTTCTTGTTCCTTGTATTCCTGTGCTTGATGTTCTGATGCTTTGGGATTCTTGATTACTCCTGTACCTTGAACCTTGTGGACTATTTTTTTACATATAGACTTTAAAGTCTATAATTTTTTCTGAAGTGTTTTTATATAATCTTCAGTGAAATGCTTTGCTGACTGGAGTGTAGTATTAAGTACAGATGTGTTTCCTGGCCTGGAGTACAATAGCCATCTCATTTAAAGTTAGTCTAATTATAATATATAAAATCATGGAATTTTCAAAGAGGACGAAAGTAAGTAAGTAATAATATAAATCTGTGCGAAGTTGAAGTTATGAGATTGTGTGCCATAAAGACAGACAAACATTCAAGGGGGATACATTCTTTTGGGGGGGATAAATTGTCTTCGTCTCAACTTTTAAAAATCTCCAAAAAGCTGTTTATGTGTGAATCTTTCTGAAACTTCCAGGTATCGATGCCCTGGTTATCTTGTGCATTCTATATAAAATTCAAGTAGATAGCTCTTGTAGTTTTTTTAAATGTTGTTTATAAAAACTTTAAAAATTCCCCAAAAATCTGTGGATAAGTGAAACATTATGAGTCTTGATGTGAAAGAGTAGTAAATGTTTTCTAACATTGTAGCAAGTTTCGCCCCAATAGCTTTAAAAAATGGGGGAGATAGGAGCCTCTGAAGTTTCTAAATTATAGTAATTTAATTATACTCATGAACAAACATCATTTCGGACAGTAGTTCTCAACCTGTGGGTCCCCAGATGCTTTGGCCTTCAACTCCCAGAAATCCTAACAGCTGGTAAACTGGCTGGAATTTTTGGGAGTTGTAGGCCAAAACACCTGGGGACCCACAAGTTGAGAACCACTGGTTTAGGATGTGAGGAGCCACATACCTGCCCCAAACTACATTTCCCAGACTCCATTAGCATCAGAAAGCACCAATCAGGAAAGAGCAGAATCTGTCCCTCCTTAACACCAGCCACTGAGTGCAAAGAGGACTACAATTTAGCTATCTCTAATAAGCAAGCCAATCTCTGTGCTGGGTTGGGAAAAAAATGACCTAAATGCCTGAAAGGGCCTTGGGGATCCCCTCCAGCTCAATAAGGGAAGCATATTAATTGGATGTCAAGAGTATTTCTATGGTACCTTTCTGCCTGAAAGAAGAGGGTCAATCTAGATGTCCCTTGATGGTGTCTGTACTATGATTTTATGTTCCTGGGTTACGAATGGCAGTTCCTAAATGGCAGTTCCTAATTGGTTCTATCATAAAGACATGGCAAATGTTTATTACGCTGCAAAAAAGGGACATTGTCTTATAAATAGCACACTTGCTTTGTTGAATCTCCACCAATTTAACACAGTTTCTGCAACAAAAATGTTTCTGGAGTAGAACAAAATGACTGCAATGTAAAGACCACACAATGAATCAGGAAATAACACTTTCAAACCAGGAACAGATTTTCTTTATTATTTAAAAAAAAGTCTGTGAATAAGTCAAACATTCTGAAGTCTGTGAATAAGTCAAACATTCTGAAATTTGGTGAGCTAACAGTGGTAACTGTGTTCTACGATTGTGTAGCAAGTTTCACCTCAATAGCTTTGAAAATGAAGATATAGAAGCCCCTAAATTTTCCCCACTAACAGTGATGTTTTCCTTATTGCGCATGCATGACTACCATTCATGAAGTAATAACGAAATTTCATTAGTCTTGTCCAAAATTTTCACATTTGAAACACTTTAGAAATGAAGCACCAGCATCCCCTAGTTTTGTAAGTAACTTAGAACCATTGTTTTTATGGATCACACATGCCTAATAATTACACGCAAAAGCCAGTCATTCATTTCCTCTTAAGGGGAAAAAACATTGATATTACATAAATTCCATAAAGGAGTGAAATCCTAATTTCTAAGTTCTGAGTAACATGTCGTGTATTGCACCCACTTCATTATCTTTCTTGAAGCTAAAAGGGGAAAAAATCCTAGCAACTTCATTACAAATTGCAAAAATTTACTAAATGTGAAATGTAAAATCATTATGTGAAAAGCAGACATGTCAAAATATTGGTCATTTATGGTTTAGAATTATAAAATCTGATATTGTGGATTGTGATTTCTAAGAAGTTGAATCAGGAAAACAGATCTGGACTTCCACTTTCAAGAATTACTTCATTAAATTTAAAAAGTTGTTTTGATATCTTCCTCATCTACAACAACAATGTGAACCAACAAAAGAGGGGGGTTGGCTCATAATACCCATGCAAAACATGTACGAAGATATATGAAATTGAAGTGTAATAATTTTTATTTATTTATTTATTTATTTATTATTTGGGCTTCTATGCCGCCGACTCCCTGAGGCTCACGGCGGCTTACAGGAGCCGAAGGGCACAGTAAAATACAGGCAATAAGCAGTTAAAAACAATTAAAAACAACAGCAGTATAGTAATTAATAACACAGTTAACACAATGAACAGCACATCATCCTCAGAAGAACGAATAGATGGCGGGGCATCGGCAGGACTTACTCACCAAAGGCCTGCTTAAACAGGTATGTTTTACAGGCCCGTCTAAACGGGAGCAAGTCCTTCATAGCCCGAGTTCCGGCCGGGAGGGCGTTCCACAGCGTAGGTGCTATGACAGAGAACGCCCTCCGGCGGGTAGCAGTCAGCCTTGCGAGTTTAGCTGAAGGTATTTCCAGGAGATTGGAGTCCTCAGACCGAAGTGATCTCGGAGGGCAATATGGGCTGAGACGGTCCCGCAAATACGCTGGCCCCAGGCCGTGTAAGGCCTTAAAGGTGAGGACCAACACTTTGAAGGTGATCCGGTGCTCAATTGGCAGCCAGTGCAGATCCTGCAAAACAGGTGTTATGTGGGCGCCAGCTGGCAAGCCAGACAGGAGCCGGGCGGCAGTGTTCTGCACTAGCCTGAGCTTCTGGGTCACCGACATAGGAAGGCCAACGTAGAGCGTGTTGCAGTAATCCAGGCTTGAGATGACTGTGGCTTGGATCACCGTGGCCAGATCGTTCCGGGAGAGATAGGGGGCCAGCCTCCTTGCCTGTCGCAGATGAAAAAAAGCGATCTTGCTGACCCCAGAGACCTGGGCCTCCATGGTCACCTGGGAGTCCAAATGGACCCCCAGGCTCTTTACGGAAGGCAATGGGCATAACACCGCACCGTCCAGGCTTGGAAGCTGGACATTAACATAACCCGGGCGACCCAGCCACAAGATCTCCGTCTTCGCCGGATTCACCCTCAACCTACTGGCTCGCAGCCATCCAGTAACGGCTTCGAGGCAGTGTTGGAAATTATCGGGGACAGAACCCGGCCTGCCCTCCATCCTCAGAATGAGCTGGGTGTCGTCAGCGTACTGGTGACACTCCAGCCCATAACTCCGCACCAGCTGTGCAAGCGGCTGCATGTAGATGTTAAATAACAGAGGGAGAGAATGGCCCCTGGGGACCCCACAGAGTAGTGGGGAGCCCTCAGAGACCACCTCGCCCCTCCTCACACACTGAGACCGCTGGTGGAGGAAGGAGGTCAGCCATTTAAGGGCTGTCCCCCTCACTCCAGCCACGGCCAGGTGGTGGATCAATAGATTGTGGTCGACCGTGTCAAACGCTGCCGTGAGGTCCAATAACACGAGCAGCGCAGACCCGCCTTGGTCGAGCTGGCAGCGGAGTTGGTCTGTGATGGAGACCAGAACCGTCTCCGTCCCGTGCCCCGAACGGAAGCCGGACTGGAAGGGGTCTAGCCATGTTGCATCATCTAAGAAGGACTGCAACTGCTCCGTTACTGCCCTCTCAACTACCTTCCCCAGGTACGAAAGGTTCGACACTGGTCGGTAGTTGGAGGGAACCGCCCGGTCTAGTGACGGTTTCTTCAGTAATGGCGCTACCACCGCCCCTTTGAAGCACTCTGGAAAGACTCCTTGCTCAAGGGAACTGTTTACGATGTTCAACAGAGGCCCACGTAACCCCTCCAGGCACGATCTAACAAGCCAGGAGGGGCACGGGTCGAGGGAGCAGGTGGTAGGCCTAGTTGCAGCCACTATCTATAATTGACAAAGGATGTACATTAAACTAGATGTATGACCCAAACATGGAAAATCATGCAAGCATACACATAGATGTTAAAGTCAAGAATATATTGGATACATAAAAGGAACAAACATGCCTGACCTTGTGAAAATCTGGTATACAATGAAACATCACGGTAGTCCATATGAGGATGTGCTTGATGCAGACAATAAGCACAAAGCAACGTTCTGTGTGAGGACCAGGTCGGTCTTGTGACGGTGGAAGGAGGTCGGGAGTAGTAAGTTCCCAGTAGTAGCAATGTTGCTGTAGAATACGGTGAAGAAATATAATCCGAAATGGATGCCAAAGTGGGATATCCGAGACCCACGTAAGGGGGCAGGGCCAAAACTGGTGAAGATACGACAAAAGTCAAAATATAATCCAAAATGGATGCCAAAGCGGGATATCCGGGGCCCGTGTAAAGGGGCAGGGCCAAAACTGGTGAAGATACGACAAAAGTCAAAATATAATGCGAAATGAATGCCAAAGCGGGATATCCGGGGCCCGTGTAAAGGGGCAGGGCCAAAACTGGTGAAGATACGACAAAAGTCAAAATATAATGCGAAATGAATGCCAAAGCGGGATATCCGGGGCCCGCATGGTGGGTCAGAGCCAGTTAATGGAAGTTATGAGCCAACCCCCTATTTTGTTGGTTTATGTTGTTGTTGTGTTGAGTAAGCCCCCCCTTCTTTGCTAGTTTTTAATCTTTCTCATCTACACGAGTATTGCTTAAAAGATTTTACAAAGATAATATTAGTCAAATCTCTCCCCCTGCCTTCCTCTCTCCTTCCCTTTCACCAGCAGATGACAGGTATGTGTAGATGAAAAAGAAATGGTTTCTTTTTACTCTTACCCTTACCTCCTAGACTAATGTGTGAATTGGGATATGAGCATTTGGATAATTTGGGATTGGAACACAAACTATCTCTTTCTTTGGAGGCTTTTGAACAGAGGCTAGCTAGCCATCTGTTGTGAGTGCTTTGGTTGTATGTTCCTAAATAGCCTTTTCAAACTCTATGTATCCATGGGCCTCATCAGATGAGCAAGGGGAAAGTAGGGCTACCCTGTTCCCTCCCATCTTTCTCCATCTTCAGAGATGGCCAACCTTTCATGTGCCTTATACTATCTTTCGCTATCAGGGGTCGATTGACACCTGACTCCTGACTCTTTAGGTTTCATTTCCATTCGCTGAGGAAATGGAATGACAAAGTCAGACTAGAAGTGCTTTTATGATGACTGATGGTCTCTGGGAACTCCCCTGGGGCTCTGTTTCCCAAGTGCATGGAAACAGAGCCTGAAGATGATGAGATGAAGTCCTATTATTCTACTTTGGACCCTACATCTTCAGAAACTTTCATGAGTAGTCCTTCAAGAACTGGATTTTAAACCTTGTAAATACAAAATGAAACAAAATCAGTACACAAAGCTCTACAGTACAAAATTAGCTAAAGCACATGTGAAAAAGCCAAGAACAACATAATAATTGTATGTTCTAACACCCCACCCCCCCCACACACACACAGGGGGAGGAAGAATGGTAGAATCTTCTGGCTTTGGCAGTACAATCCCTTTAGAAATAGAGAGAAATGACACACAGAGAAGAAAAGGTTAAGTGAATTGGCATGTGAATTCTCTTAGGTCAGAGAAAATTGAAAGGAGAGAAGATTGTCCTCAGATCTGTAAATGGCTGTTTTAAAGTCAATGGGGACCAATTATTCCCTAGCTGGTAAAGACAGAACAAGAAGTACTGGGCTTAAACTACAGAAGGGAAATGTAATTTCATATAGTAATGATTTTAGAAAGTCCTGAATGATGATATTTGAACAAATCAAAGAAGCTGTCAAAAGACAAGGCAGAACGACTTTGAGTAGAGCAATTCAATCATAGGTCTTGATTTCTGTTTGTTTTAATAACTTAAAGATCATTACATCATCCATGCATCTTTATTTTACTTACCTTTTAAAACCTTCTAGTGCTAATGATTAGTTTTATAGTTATAGAATGAGAATCTGGTGAGCTTCACCTACACATCAAAGAAAGGCACAAATAATTAGGTTTATTTTAGTCCATACACAGACATCTAGGATATGTTTAAATGTTGACTTGCACGCAATACTTTAAAAAAAAAACCAACAACAAAACAACCCTCTATAATAATCTTTTTTAGTACTTACAGCCACTCTTTTACAAATTAAGTTTTGCACCTTGGAACCCTTATTAAGAAATCTGTATACATATACAGGAAGCCCTCAAGTTACAAACATCGACTTACAAATGACTCATAGTTAAGAATGAGGGTGAGCCAACAGGAAGAAAACTACCTCTCAGAAGGGAAATTTACTTCTGAAAAAAGTTATCATAGGGGTCTCAACTGAAGCTTTATCACCAATTGTTTTTCCACAACAAACATTTCTTTTTTAAAATCCAATAATCACAGGGATAGAAAGTAAGGTAAAATCTTCTGAACCTGGTCACAAACAGTCAAACAAAAACCACAGGAATGTTAACCTTTCCCTATGATATCCAAAGCATGCATGTATGCATCTATATCTGTATCTGTGTGTCTCTGTGTCTCTGACTCTGTCCCTGTGTCTGTCTATCTCTATCTATCTATCTATCTATCTATCTATCTATCTATCTATCTATCTATTAGGCATGAGAAAAATGAAACGGAAATTAAAAGGATTCGTAAGAGATTCGTATGTAATGGGACTTTTGAGCTTTTACGGATCGCTGCTGCGAACCCAGAAGTAGACTTCCTTTTACGGTCCTTGAGGCCAACAATTTGCATTATGATCGTAATAAATTCTTAATTATTGTACTACGTACTCACTTCTCCCTGTCTTCTCCCACTCATTTCCTTCCCGCCTTCATTCAGCTTCTTCTTTTTCCCGCATTTCTATGGGGAACTGGAAGTGACGCTGCTGCTAGGTAGGCAATGCATTCTGGAAAGTGTAGTCCTCCATGCTTCCCCCCCCCCTCCTTCTCTTCCCCGTTGCTCTGCTGCCATGCCCCATCGCAGGGGCCAGCTTCACACACACGCGCGCGCGCTTCTCCTCCTCTCTCTCCCTGCGCTCTCTCAGATGCTTCTCTTCCCCGTTGCTCTGCCATGCCCCATCGCAGGGGCCAACTTCAGCCCTCCAGGTACGTGTTTTGGACTTCAACTCCCATCATTCCTCACAGCCTCAGGCCTCTTCCTTTTCCTCTCAGCCTGGGCAAACTTGGGCCCTCGCTCCCTCAGGATCGGGGTGAGAGAGAGGCAGCGAGGAGCGAGGGGGCTCCTCCTCCTTTTTGCTGCTTCCAAGAATAGAATACCCCCCTCCCTCCTTCCTCCTTTCCTCCCTCCTTCCTATTTGGAGAGTCCCATCTAGAATTCAGTGTGGTTTATTCAAGTTTTGGCCTACAACTCCCAGAAATCCCAGCCAATTTACCAGCTGTTAGGATTTCTGGGAGTTGTAGGCCAAAACCATCTGGAATGCGCATGCTCTGGCATACGAATTACTAACAAATTTCGTTAGTACTTAAGTTACATTTTAGAAATTTTTGGAATTTTTTTTGTAAGTCTTTCTTTTACTAATCAACCCCCCCCCCATTTGATTTTAGAATCGCCATGTTTGGATTCGAAACCATGCCTACTATCTATCTATCTATCTATCTATCTATTAGGCCTGGTTATGTTTTTTGTTATCCTCTGAAAGTCATTGTAAATTTGTTTTAAAATTGAATAATTATCAACCCACTGTAAGCAACTCGAAAGTAAATTACCTAAATTGAAGCCACTGTCATCATTTTTTCGTAAAGACTTCCGCATTTCGGAAAAGGGTTTTCCTTCCCTGGCTTTCCCTTCCGTCGCCTGAGAACGGCCCCGTTCAGATCTTGGGGTAAGGCTTGGACTCATGGGTTGATTCTGATTTGGCGAAGGGGTGTGGAGGGTATGCACTTCACCCCTCCTCGGCAGCTGAGATATCGCGGGTTGATTCTAAGCTGGCGAGGGAGCATGGAGGCGGCCATCCCTTGCGCATTAATGAAATAGTAACAAATTTCATTATTAAATACGGCTCTATTTTGAAACAGAGCCGGAAAATTGTGCAAGAGTATCACTTTAGAAATGGAGGCGGTTTCTGCCTCCCTCCCCACGAGTTTAGAAACCATTTTTTTTATCAACCATCCCTACTATCTATCTATACTGTATATCTAGCTAGCTGGCTGTCTGTCTGGAGATACATTTAAAAAGTACCTGTTCTGACTTGAATACAAATTCAACTCAAGAACAAACCTACAGAACCAATCTTGTCCATCATTTGGGGACTACCTGTACTAGAAAATATTCACAAATATTTAATCCCTGGATGAAAAAAACCTGTATTTTTCACTACTTCCAAAACCTAGGTTGTATCTACACTATAAAATTAATACAGTTGCACAATGCTATTGTTCAAGGCTATGGAATCGTAGAAGTTGTAGTTTAGAAAAGCACCAAAACTCCGACAGAAAAGGCTAAAAAACCTGGAAAATGACAGCTCTCATGAGCGTTAAGGCTAATGTGGATTTCAACCCAGGGGGCGGGATCTGGAGGGAATTCTTCATGTTTGACTAGATTGGATGATTCCTCAAGTTTGGATGGCTAGACTTGAAGGAAGGGCACATGGCGCAAGGAGGTGAGGGAAGGGCTCTGGAGCTTTTCTTGTCACAGGCCTCTGCCTCTGTCTCAATGCTGGGCTTCCCCGGAAAGAGGAGCCGGAGAGTCTCTCCAGCCATAGTGCTTGGGGCAGAAGAGGCTCAAGGCATTGGAGAAGGAGGAGAAGCACCTCAGCCTGGCAGCATGGCTCCTCCCAGGGCTCCATGTCCTTCGGCTCTCCCAGGAGTACTTTCCCCGGCTCTGCTCCCTAGCCTCTGAGAGATGGAACCAGCTATCAGAGAGGGAGCTGGCTGGCGGTGAGGTTTTTTTTGTTTGACACCAGTTTGACACTGATTTCTTCTCTCCATGGGAGGAATGGAAGAAATCCCCATCCAAACTGGGTTAAACATGCCTGTCCGCCATTAACGAAGCCCTTCCGAATTTTGTTAATTTTTACAAATTCATTTCAAAATTTTCTTGAAGTTTTTCCTAAGTCAATCAAATTCAAAGTTCTAGCACCCCCTACATCCGCAGCAAGTTTTGAAACATTTTTTTCTTGATCAAACAGGTCTACTAAAAATATGGGTATTATATTATATACTGTATTGCAGTATAATATAATTATGATAAAATATAGTATAATGAGTATGGAATAATATATTGTATATATTGATACAATATAATACTACTAATAATATTTGATATTATAATTGTATATTTGTTTTACATGCAATATTGCTAATGATATTGTGATATAATGTTATAGTGCAATGTGATGTGTAGTACTGATATTGTGCTATGGCAGTAATGTTGTTTGTTTTATTTGCAGTTTGCTGTAAGCCATGTTATGGCAGTTTGTTGTAATTCCAGTTTGCTGTAAACCGCTCTGAGTCCCCTTCAGGGTTGAGAAGGGTGGCATATAAATATTGTGAAATAAATAAATAAATAACTAAATACTAACATTTATTTATTTATTTATTATTTCGATTTATATACCACCCTTCCCAAAAAGGCTCAGGGTGGTTCACAACAATGAATACACAACACAACGTAGTTAAAAACAGAATAAAAACAGATTAGGACCAGAATGGAAAGCACAACCTTCGAGATTAAACGCCTGGTGGAACAGGTTGGTCTTACAGTCCCTCCGAAAGGCCTGTAACTCCGTTATTGCTTGTTCCTCTGCCGGGAGGGCGTTTCACAGGATAGGCGCTACTACAGAAAAGGTGCGCTGCCGAGTTGATGACAATCGGCAAATCTTGAGTGATGGAACCTCCAATAGGTTTTGGTCCATGGACCGTAGTGGTCTCTGGGGAATGTGCAGGGAGATGCGGTCCTTCATCTATGACATTATGCAACATCTATGACATTATCCAACATATCCTATCATATTCCTATTTTTCTTTTGCTCCTTTGCATTTTTCTTGATGTACCAAAGAACATAAAGGGGAGCTGTATTCGGCTCCTTTCATTTTCCTTTTTATTGTAAAATCTCCTTTCCCCCATTTCCTTGCACTTATTTTGTTGTTTTCCTGTGCTGGAGAAATTCTGTCTATGTACACTGCTTAGCATGTTGCCCATCAGTGCTGGAATTCTGTCAGGGATCCACAACTCTGGCAATTCAACCTGTCAGCTTACTTCACAGCTTCAGCAAATCTTCAAAAGGCAGGATCAAGCGACGTTTACCTTCAAATTGTTCATTTTCATGACAGACTGAACTATGGCACAGTACACTCTGCTGTTTTCTTCTTAGGTGACATTGTAGTTTAAAGGCAAAGGATAAATTGCAACCTCTTAGGAAGTTCTTTCTCATATGAATAGCCAGCTATTCTATAACATTCCTTGCAAAACTGATGTGCATATACAATAGAAATCAGAGTTCAGACATCTTTTGAATGTGTTCTTCAAATGTTAATGATTCTCTCTTAAGACTTGTGGGCAAGGCCTTTTTCATATAAGAAGACCTCCAGTGTTTTGCATAAAGCAACATTCAAAGCAAATGTAATTTCCTTTTCAGACATAACATAAGGAAATGCTGATGGTGTTTTATATCACACATTTCTTCGTGTGTTGGGAGGAGGAAGGAACCTGCAATTATCAATACTGTCTACTTTAAAACTGAACTTGAATTTTGAACATTTGTCATAAAATAGTTGAGAAATGTCAAGAAAGCGAATGAATTTGGTGGAGACTAGTGGGACATCTGAGCATAGTAATGTTTGTATTATTCGGCTCAAAGGTTCTAACACATTCTTCCTCTCTAATGCTCCAGATGGTAGGTCATTTTGATATATGCAATTTCCTATAGGTAGTAACTAAGAAAGACAATACCATGCCACACTCTCAAGCTAACGTGGAGTATGATGTTGTATAAACTGTTTCTAAAAGACATATAGAATACAATTCCAACATAGATTTTTAAAATATTTCCTCAAATATCTGTGAGTGAAATATATGTTGCTGTGTATTGTCATTCCATCTGTATGTTGATGTTTGATATATTATATTCTATGTAACCCAACATTTTATTTTCATAAAAGGAACAGGGAAATCTTTCTTGTTTGTACTCTTGATCTAAAATGTATTTTTACAAGGGTTTGTCTTTAACTTAACAGAAGACAAGCTGAAATTCATAAGGCCCAAAAGGTCTTTTCTCTCAGAGTGCGCTATGCAGACACATACAATATTTATATTAGTTTTGTTCTGGTGTAACCCAATTATGTGCAAGATGGAGGAAAGGCTTTATGGAGTACATTTACTGTAGTGACAATGCAAATCTCATCAATGACTACATGCATAACTATATTTTATGTTGTCATCTTCACCAATACTATTGAACATATTATTGCAAGATAATGAAAGGCAAAATGGATATCAGCAGCTAATTTATGTCATGGATTTGTTGTTTACTGGCTTAACAGCTTTAAATCTGAAATATCTGGCTTCATCTGTACAGAACAGTTTCCATTCTTCCAATCCTTTTCGTCTGAAATGATATATTCCAGAAAAATCACATGATCCGCCTATAATGTAGCTTGACATTTGCGCCGATGATCCCTTTCCAGAATGTATTGTATACAGGTATTGGAATAAGGATTGGAGTCCCCTTCCCTCATTTCTGAAGAAACGCCCTCTTTAAACCAGCTCTTATTCAAAGAACCAGACACTTCAAGATGATGATATGCTGCTAGTGTAACAAATGTGAAATTTTTGCATATGAGACACAATCATTCTCCTTCAGCAGAGGTCCATGCTTTCAAAAGGTCCCATTATATCATTTTTATTCTGCTAAAGGGCATTCAATTGACCCCAAGTAATTTCCTTCGTACGTCTGGTTTCAGCAAGTTCAGCTGGCATCTCATTTTCAATATATTTCCATGATATTTGTTCATTCCAAGCAGCTCTACTGAGGCATGTTAAGTTATGCTGGATGACAAGCCCTCTGGCCCTGGCACCTTTCAAAGTACTCTATGCAAAGCCAATCAAATGTCTGCAAACAACTCTCCATATCCTCCTTTAAAATTATACATTTTAAAAATCCTAAATGTGTGAGAGAGCACATACACCTATACCTCTGTTTAGTTTAACTGCTCTTTCTGTTGATATTGTATGTATATAACATGTGTCCATTCATTTAACTTAACCTCTGTTCTCTAAAACAATTGAAAAGGCTGCATTTCATATTCTGTTTTACATGCTATTAGAATTAAGTGAACAGACAGAGGTTAGAATATAAACAATTGCTCAGGTTTTGACAGTCTAGCACTAAACATGAGTTTGGTTCTACTGCAATTGTTAAGCCTTAATCTCAGGTAAATGGATATAGTATTAGTGCCTAATATATGAATATTCTAAAGAGAAGAATAACAATTAGACAATTGCCAAAATCCTCATTAGTAATCTGATGTTGACCTATCAAATCAGCCACCTTGAGTCCCCTCTAGGGTTGAGAAAGGTGGAGTAGAAATGACATAAATAAATAAATAAGAAACACAGTGCAATTACTCTTGATACAATAAGTCTACATGAATTGAGACTGACAACACGATTTAGGCCAATATAGAAAATGTAATCACAAGGGTTTATTACAGATGGGAATTTGCCATCCAACTCCCAAAATAATGAGACCACACAACAATATGGGATTAACTACGGGCAACTTTTATTAATGTTACCTAATTAACCTCTTGCAACTTGCAAAACCTTTCCAAAGGGACATGAAATTGGTGTGGATTAAGCTGAGACTGTGGCCATCTAAGATCTACACCTTAGCTAACTTGGGCTAAGCACCTGGGTCCTCGGATGCCATGAATTGTACTGTTTCCGGGGCAACCACTTAGAGAAACATAACAGTGAATTCTGCCACAACAAAAAAAGGATTTATTGAGGTTAAACCTCTTCCCAATCCAAGGCCATTTTCATTCACTCACATTTGGGTTATTTAAGCCACTGGTGAGGGTTTGTGTTATTGGCCTACATCACAAAGGGGTGCCTTAGTTATAAATCAAAATGTAAACTCATTGCTATTTTCCACCACAAATTAGGGAAAAGTACCATTTTACTCCTATTCTCCACCAAAATGACCCTAATATCCCTTTGCAAGACATACAAAAAATGGTGGTTGCCTGCATTCAAGAGCTGGATAACATCAGCCCAGTAGAAATATCGTCTAACATGTGTAATGTCATTGTGGTGTATGTAAGAGCCCATATGGTCAGCTAAAGCCTTGTGTGTGGTCCTGTTCACTCTCTTTCTGGCTCCATCAAACTTTTTGACATCACCGCCTCCTGGCCACTTCAAGTGTGGGAGGCATGGGACTGTGTTATTGGCCTACATCACAAAGGGGTGCCTTAGTTATAAATCAAAATGTAAACCCATTGCTATTTTCCACCACTATTTTACTCTACTAGTTCACACTTTTTCTCATTGAATTCCATTTATAGCACTCAATACAACAAAATGCTCTCCATGACTTTTTTTGTTCCGTGTTCATTTGGAGCTTTTTGGAGCTCAAAAAGGCAGGCCACTGAAGCAGTGCTGAAAACCAAGACCTGAGTATAGACTGAGACCTATGTCTGTGGAAAAAGTTGAGCTTCATGGCCTTGCTTGTATACTGAAAGTTCAATGTTTAGTACCCAGATAGGTCAAGGAAAAACCCTTAACTGAAACTGAGGCATCACTGTCAATAAATGGTGGCAATATTGAGCTAAAGATGCCAAACACTTAGAACACTGGATCATGATTATTCTCATTGAGAAACTAACAACATAATAGTGTTTGAAAGAAGGAGATTCGTTTCTGAAAAAGATTGAAACAGTCCAGTTTGCAATGTATATAGTAGTGCACATTCTTGTGCACAAGAAGGAAAGTTCATTTTTGTTCCTGTCACCTGGTAGATAGCTTGATATTTTGTGTCATCTCTAGAGAACATTTACATTTGCTAATACCATATTTGCACAAATCATACACAGTGTGCAAACTGGGGGTGAAAAGCTAGTTTAGATGCAGCCTTGCTGCATGGTCTTCTTAAAATTAGAAAGGCAGATGGGTTTGCTTGTGTCTTGTGCACTTGTTTGTTTGTGATTTGGGTAAAGACATTTTGTAAACATTGCAAAAAGCTCAGTTTCAAATACTGCATATTCTCTCATTCTCACACTGAAAGGAGGAAATGAATGCTCAGCAGACATACTGAGAAATTTTGTTTAAAAAAACTAAATTGCTTAGCAACATTTTCTATGAAATATTCTTTGGGGGATTTGCTGCAGAATCTTCACTATGAGCCCGGAATTCTGCCGCAAATCCCCCCACCCCAAAGAATTTGTATGTGTTTGCACCCCGGCAGCAAACGCAGTGCCCGGGGTTTTGGCTTTTTCCGGGCTCATAGAGAAGAGCCTTTTGCAGTTTGAGGAGGGACCACAGTCAGAATACTTTGGTTTGAATTTTACCTCTTCTTATACCCATTGTTATTACTGCTGTATTATTGCATGTGCATGGAATGTAGGTATATGACCAGTTGGATTACTTATAATATTAGGCACTTACAGTAGCATTCATTCTATTATACATTAGGTTGGTTTCTCACCCCAATACTCTTTGATGCTTTAGATCCTGGCAGGGCAGGAGGAGTGGACGGCTCTCCCTACCCCTTCTGCCTGCCAGGATCTAAAGCCTTGAAGAGGCTTCATGAGGGGCCAACTTCAGCCCTCCAGGTGTTTTGGACTTCAACTCCCACCATTCCTCACAGCCTCAGGCCTCTTCCCTTTCCTCTCAGCCTGGGCAAACTTGGGCCCTCCCTCCCTCAGGATCGGGGTGAGAGAGAGGCAGTGAGGAGCAAGGGGGCTCCTCCTCCTTTTTTGCTGCTTCCAAGAATAGAATACCCCCTCCCTCCCTCCTTCCTATTTGGAGAGTCCCATCTAGAATTCAGTGTGATTTATTCAAGTTTTGGCCTACAACTCCCAGAAATCCCAGCCAATTTACCAGCTGTTAGGATTTCTGGGAGTTGTAGGCCAAAACCATCTGGAATGCGCATGCGCTGGCATACGAACTACTAACGAATTTCGTTAGTAATTAAGTTACATTTTAGAAATTTTTGGAAATTTTTTTGTAAGTCTTTCTATTACTAATCAACCCCCCCCCCCCATTTGATTTTAGAATCACGATTTTTGGGTTCGAAACCATGCCTACTAGCTACGTACTCACATACTCAGAGAACGGCAATGGAAAAATGGGATTTGAATACATTTTCCAAGAAAACTCCAAAATAGGCTCACTATTAGTTGAACTTGACTTTAAGGCACATTACAATATAACATAACATCAAAACATTAGAGTATCAAATAAAATCAATAGGATACTTTTTCCTGAGAGAACAGACATCTAATATTTGGCTGCAACCTGATAAATTGTCCAATAGTCATTAATTCAACTTGTCATCTGTCCATGTGAATTTTATTTGGTTTACAACAGTAGTATATAACACTCTCATTCAAAACAAATGAAGCTGTGTTCATAAAACCAAAGGATATTAAGAGGAAGGGACTGACACACTTTTTTTCAAGCCCTCACAAACAATCACAATGTACTTGAGTTGCCTGTCATGGGAGAGAAAAAGCATAAATCTCTCAGATGGTCTATCTATATTTCAAGTTTCATTTTCATTATCTTCTTATATCAAATATTGTGCTCAAGACTTGCCTATAACCACACATTACAAAGAAAAGTAGTCCCAGATGAAGGAACTGTTGAAATACAGTACAAGCCTAGATAAATTTCAGCTTTTTTTCAAGTCACCCAATTTTGAAAACAGTTGACAATACTGAAGCATACTGAACTTTTAATAATGTTGAAATGTGGTATTTATAGGAAGTTTGCAAAACACATATTTAGTGGGCCAGAGAGTTGCTTATTAGAAATAAAAAGAAAGGATATTGGAATCATTTTGTAAACTAGCACTTTTTGCACAATAGCTTAAGAATGTGGTGTAATTGGGGAAAAACACAATTTCTTATTCTTTCCAGCATTGACCTTGTGTTTATATTGTCTATTATTTTATGATGTGAGCAAATTTAATTCAGTCAAATGTTGGGAAGAGAAAAACTATACAAGCTGAGATATAAAACCTAAAACAAGTGTTAAAGTTAAAGAGAAATTGTCTCCCTTCAATATACTCTGGTAATCTGTTTGCCAAATCTTTCATTTTACTGACCTTCCTATCATCAAGAAACAAGCAGAAAAGCCCCTGTGAGGCTTTGAAGAACTTATATTGAATTCTGGAGGAAACAAAGAAATTGCTTACCTTCCAGCTATATTCCCTTTTACTTGACAACTCACTTGGAGATTTCAAAGAGGTTAAACAACATGCTTGGAATAAGATTTACGGAAATCAGTAAAATCATGGGTCAGATTGTTCCTGTGCACTAGCAATTCCTCTTTTATCAGTCTTTCTCACAGATCAGAAACCATTGTCACACAAAATACTATATTAGTATGTCTATGATCTAGAGTGGGGTACTCTCTATCTCCATCTGAGGCCCCATCTACACAACCTGAAAATCTGGAGGGAAGTGGTATAAAAGGGCAAGTGGTGATGGTCAGAAATTGCATCTCCTAATGCACACTGGAGTGTGTGTGTAGCCCAATACAGCATGCAGATAGATAGATAGATAGATAGACAGACAGACAGACAGACAGACACACACACACACACACACACACACACACCCACACACACTGGAAAGTCCAAAATCAATGATAAAATGTGTTATGGCTGATTAGTGTACAGTCACTCAGAACAAGCTTTTGGGAGCAACATGCACAGCGCTTGTGGAAACTGCCATTACTGGAATATCTGGATGGAGTAACCAGAGATGGCACTCTCAGGAAAACAACAAACATCTGAAGTTCAGTGAATTTCACACAATGAGGTAAGGAAAAAATATGTATGTTCCATCCATTCGGCATAAGGGGACCTTTGTGAATGCCACAAGAGCTTCTTTGTAGTTCCTGGGGTGCCTGTGGAACTCCAGGACTGGATCTCTTTAATCTACATTCTGATCTGCACTCAATGGCTGTGTAGAAGCAGCCTGAAAACAAAATTAGATTAGTGTGTGTTTTTATCATTTTGACATCTGGGGGGTTATATAAAAATTCTGCTAATTTAGAAAATGCCTATTATGTGGTACATTTTTTCTTTTCCTTTAAAAAAAGATATAACTGTTGTTGTGTGATCTGTTTGTAATAATAAAATAAAAAGATACCCAATTGGAAATATTGAAATAGTCATCCATATCATTTAATGAGAACTGTTATGAAATTTTGCATCCACTCAAAATAAAAAGGCAAGATACATGTGATGGAACTAAACTAAACTTTATTAACTACAAACACTTTAAATGGAGTCTTCCTAAGTGTGACATTCCTCAACTTTATGAATCATTGACCAGTATGGCAGAATTGGCCTTAGACAACCATTTTATCCACTCTCTCTGTGGGCAACAAATGCAGGCTAGAAAAAAAAATCCACCACCTTAAAAAAAACCCTCTACATAGCATGTGACCAAATGCAGCATGCACTGAACCACTGGAGGGGAAAGTGTGGTTGACATTTAAGTAAAGGAGCCAAAGATGGAGTAAGCAGGGATGGATGTTATACTCTTGCTTCAAGCATCATGTTTTTCCCATGCCCTGCCTACTCCTCTGAGGGCTCTTTCACACATGCGTTATAACCCAGGTTAAATTGGGTTAAAAGGGAAGGGTGGCTAAACAATGTTTAGCCGAAATACAATAGGAGTTGGGTTAAAAGCTGGAAAACACATGTTTAAAAGTTGCCCTTTAAACCAGGTTCTTCCTGAGAAACACACATTTTTCCATGTCTGTGCATTCCTGCAAGCATGCACAGACATGGAAAATCAGAATATTTGAGATAAACTTGTTGGTCTATTTTATGAGATAGAGAAAATTTACTGTGAGCCCAGGATGCACTGAAAAAACTAAGTTTTGGGGAAAAATATATAAATAAAATAGAATATCTCATTGTCCCTAATTTGTTTCCTGCTGGAATAAAAGCATCAACAATAATATTAATCATCATTACAATAACATCAAAAGGGATTATAGTCATAAAAATGAATGCATGCTAACATTCTAAAATGAAAGCATAAGAAGGGGAAGGGGGGGTACATATTAAATGTGGTTTATTTTGCAGCAGTTTTATTTCTGTTCAGATTTTACTAATAAAACATCCAGAATATTTAATCATCAACATCTTGAATACTATTCATTGTTTGTGTATGTGTCTGCAATGCCAATTTCAAGTATACTTGTGAGTTTTTAAACAATATCAACAACAAGGTATTTCTAGATTAAGTAGGCCATCAGGAATTATTGTGATTCCTGTAAATATTGGAACTTGGAGCCCTCTGGATCTTGGGTAGGGGGAGTTAAGGCAAAAATAGTAAGAAGGGATTATGTGAGGAGAAATAAGATTGATCAGAAGATGTAAATATGTGTCTTTGTTGAGTAGCAGATGTGATTCCGCATCAAGGAAACACAATTTAAATTACCACCAAAAGGAAGTACTCTGTGTCTCTCTCACCCATCATACTCATAATTACCAGAAGAAACCCCTTTCCACAGTCATGTAGTGGCCAACACAGAGTGGAGATAGCGGAGAACTGTCTAGCTACCGTATTTTTCGCACCATAAGATGCAGTTTTTTCCCAAAGTAGGAAGAAAAATCAGCCGCGTCTTATGGAGCGACGATGCAGGCAGGGAGGGGGGAGGCGCTGGGGCAGAGGGGGGCGGCGATATACTCATGCTATATTCGCCCCCCCGGCGGCTCCCGGCTGCGCCCGCGCATGCCCAAACTCGTGTCGCCTCCCTCCCTCCGGCCTCTCTTCTGGCTGTCCTTACAGCGCGCGGCCGGCGAGGCCTTCCTCCCCTTCCTCCTCGCCAGAGGCACGACGGAGTGACGTCACAAAGATGCGCCTCTGGCTTCGGGCCCTTCCGCTGCTGCTGCTGCTGCTGCCGCCGCCGCCGCATCTCCGTGGGGGCCGCCCTCGAGGCCTCCCCCTCCTCCTGCTCCTCCTCGGGTCCGTGAACGGCGAGCCCGCCCCGTGATTCCCCTCTTCCACCCCCGTTCCTCCGCGCTGCCGACTGCCTGCGGCGACACGAGTCTGGGCATGCGCGGGCGCAGCCGGGAGCCGCCGGGGGAATATAGCGTGAGTATATCGCCCCCCTCTGCTCCAGTGCCTCCCCCCTCCATATTAATGTCTCATATAGTAGACAGCCCCCATTTCCCCCCCCCCCCAATTTTCCTCCTCTAAAATCTAGGTGCGTCTTATCAGCAGGTGCGCCTTATGATGCGAAAAATACGATATATTTTGGTGACTGCCACACAGTGACAATACTATCTTCTGGAAAATTAAGGAAACACCACAGAACATAAGATAGATGATTCTAGTCTGCTCTCACATTCTCCACAAACCACTATAGGGTTGGGACAATGGTTGTTACAGTGAGTTATGGGGAAGGGCCAGTTTAATTATTTTATTGGGCAAATAATTAATTCTTCCTTTTGCAATAATAAAAAGTCATATGGAAGTCTAAGAGGGCCTTATGCCTATCCAAAATGCTAGCTGGATACTATCCAGATGCAGCCAGAGAGAAACTGTCAGTCAAAATTCATTGCACATATATTTTGTCTTTTCTAAAGAAAATAGAACAGCTTATGAGCCAAAAAGAGAGGGTTCCAAATGGAACAAGGCAACATTCAGACTCTCTCTTAAATCCCATCCCTGTAAATAAAAATCTAATCTTACTAACTCCCTTTTTGGGAACACGAAGTGAGCATTGTGAAGAGACATGAGGTGGAGGGAGTACCCCCAGAAGGGAGTAAAGGGAAATAGCATGGAAACCCCGCAACCATTTGTCAACACAAATTATCTGTCGAGATGTCAGGGTTGGTTTTTTAAAAATCTCTCAGGCTGTCCAAACCCATGGGTGCCTTTCGTCCTTTCTGTACATTTTAGCCCTAAAGTAGAATTGTTGAATGCCAAATAGAGGAAATAATGGTGGCAAAAGTGGACCTGTTTGTACGACAAACCTGAGCATTCCTTCTGATTGTCAAGCCCCCTATCTCCCCCACCCTCTGCTCCCTGTCTCTTATCTCCTTTTTTAGCACTTGTATTATCTTTTGCATATGTTTTAGCTACCTGTCCTTAACCACTTTATTTTGCTTTTCTAATCAGACTCAAAATACATAAGGAGCAAACATAGAAGCATGAAATCCCCATGATGCTCTCTTTCTCTCTTTTTCTCTGAGAAATATATACAACATATTAAGGCCTTCTTTTCCAGTCTTGGGGCAGCCAGTGAAAAAGTCCTCTGGGTGATGGTTGCCAATTGGGTTTTGGCAGGCTGGAGTAACCATAGCACAGGATTGCATCTTTCACCTCCATGTGTGAGTCTAATGTTCTATCTCAAACCTCATTTGCTTCTACATCAATGTTATCATGGTTCACATCAATACTGACAATATAATGCAGCTTCAAGACAACTTGAAACCTCAGTACCTACAAAACACATGCTGACAATGAGGACTACACCACCCATTTTAGGGTATACAGTGCATTAAAAAGTGTCAGGAAAGTCCAAGTAAAGCTATACAATGTGCTTACAGTAGACCCATGGCAGAATTGACTCCACAAAGTATGGAGTACATTGTAGACTGTGCTGTCACCGCACCAGCTTCTATGTTCCTTTACTGACGCGAAGGGTCTCTGCAGCTGGGGGAACGCTACTGCCTCCTTTGAGAGCTCAAACACCATCCAAAAAAGAAGGGCTAAGGAGTCTATCTTTGCATAAACAAACAATGCCTTTATTGTGGAGTTAACTTCACTTCAACAATTGTAAAATCAAACAAAGGCATCGGATAACAAAAGATATAGGCAGTTAAATTCAGTTTCTTAGACACTTTAAGATGGTGCTTAAAAACTCTCCTCAAAGTGAGTAGCTGACTAGAGCTGTATCCCTGACCACTGAAGCCCTATAAATTGAAGGACAAACCTTCCTTTGTGGCAACAAGGTCTTTTCTCTGAGGCATCCAGGCCACACGATTATTTCCAGAACGTCCGATATTTCTGGACAGTGAATTCCTTTTTCGTAAATGAGGGTAGTTTGTCCAAGGCCAATTCTAAGACTGCAGTTCCCTTCACGTGCTTTTCTTTCCTCTTTGGACCCCCTTTCTGCTCAGGCTGCAGGCTGCAAAACTAACCACTTCTCTCCTCACTCATAGAAAGGGAGGGGTGGAACTCATGATTAACTCTCACTGCACTGAGGCCTACTCAAACTATAAACTTTGGGCCTGAAAAATCTGTCTGAGCAGAGACTCTAGACCTGGCACATAGACGCTGCTGCCAAGAAAGGCAAGGCTTAATACCCAGGGGCCAATTGATCCCCAGGGAGGGGTAAGTGATTACATCCGCTGCTAACTATAACTTTCCTTTATTAAAAAATCTTATATGCTTTCAGTGTGCTTATGTTCATCTCTGCAGGAAATTGTGAAAAAGAAAAGAAACCCTGCACAGCAGTTTGAGGCCACACTCCGTATTCAATCCTACCACCTTCCTGGCCTCAAACCAGTCGTGGCAATCTAATGACCCACACAGTGACACCAGTTCTTCCCAAACTGGTTCCAGGCTGTCTTATAGTTTCAGTGTAGATGTGACATAGTGCATGTTATATATTCATGGAATTTAAAAAATGTGGAAAGAAAAGAGGGCATGCTCCTGTTGAGCCTGTCTGTGATGGGATGTTGTACATGTGCAGGGTCTGCTTTTCAAACATTAAAGGAATGTTCAGCATGAGTCAATAAGTGAGAACTGTCACATCCACCATGCACATTAGATGTATGTATGTTAAAACCTGTATAGTTTTAAAATGAAGCCGCCACCCTTAGCAGGAAAGATGGAGACAAGGAAGAAATCCAGCCTCTTCTCTCATGCTCCTCTGAGAATTGCTCCACATCCTTCTAAGGCCCATTGAAATAAATGGGAGCTGCCTGAGAGCACTACAGTTCAAGGTTGTCATGGTAACGTGACAAGATGGTTAATTCCTGTGTTACGCTGCTGGCCAATTCAGAATGCCTGCCCACTCTTTCACTTCTTCCCTTGCAAAAGCTCTCCTTTAAAAGCCAGTATTTCCATTTTATGTTGGAGATGGGGCGAGTTAGGTAATTTTCGCATAAGTGAAGCTTCAGTTCATTTATGAGGCAAAGGGCTGAATCCACATCAGCCAAAATGCTCACGTGCAACTCACCATTTCACCTCTGTTTTCCTTTTCTGCACAGACAATCTACATGAAAAGCAGTTTACGAGTTCATTTGCACATGGTATAGAGTTATTCCTCACCATTGTATGTCAATCAAGCTTTGAATGGAGCAAATAATACCAATTATTTTTTAAAAAATACTTACAGTTATAGTGACAATTTTAGAAGCAGCCTCTTCACTTGCTCATTTTTTCAATAAGATAATGACTGAGAGAATTTTTTAAAGTCATCTGAATAGATATGATGCAAAAAAACCCCACTACTACACATGACCTATAGAGTAACACAAGATGGCAGCACAAGGCATAGTACAAAAGAGACATCATATTTTTATCATTTCATGAATTGATAAAAAATATTAAACTAACACACCAGGGTACTCGTCCCGCAAGAACCACACACAATGTGCTGAACCACAATAATAATGGAAAGGAATAAAGGTCTGGACTATCATTCACCATAGAGGTGTAGGCTATCTCCCATGGGGCTGGGAACAAGCACCAGGGGGACTGTGTGTGCCCCCCCCTGGTCCACTCACTAGAGAGATGCTCCGCTGAGCCAGGCCAGTGGGAAGGTGAGACCACCGTCCCTACCCCCCGCACACGCAAAATAATACAATCAATGAATCAGAGGATGAACACCACATGAAAAAACAATCACATCGGGCCGAAATCAGAGCATAGTCATACAAAGAAATAGGACTGGTGCTGGTCAGCCGTTGGGGAGACCAGTGTACATACGATGGCAGGAAAGCGGGGAAGCCACGGGGTGGAGGGGGCGGCGTGAAGGAAAGATCGTCCTGCTCACCATCAGTGCCGGACATGCTGTAATCTTTGACTCCTCCCCGCACTGTACCTCTGCACTACGTCATCACCATTGGACACGAGCGGGATGATCTTTTCTGGAATTAAATACTATTCTGGAATTAAATACTATTGTTATAACACACCTGTTATAACAATAACTAACAGTTTAAAAAGTTTCTTAACCTCATGCAGCATCCTTTGGCCCTTTTTAAAAAACATGCTGTCCTTAACAAAGTTTAAGAAAATGTATACATCATGTGTGCCTTTCTTTGTTGGATGTATGCGCAAACTCTACTTGTTTCGACCAAGGGAAAGATGGGTGCGTGTTATCTTTGTTATCTACTTGTTACGACCAAGGCCAAGCTGGATGGATGCTTTCCTTGAAGTGACTGGCTTGACCATGAAGGGCCTGGAGGTGGAAAAGGCCAACAGGGAGCTCTGGCATGGCCAAGTGACTGAATGAATAAACAACAACAAACTTGTTTCTTTGGAAAGCATATTTTAGAGGATTATTTTGGTGCACCTACATGTAGTAGAAGTACTCCTGTCCAGATTCATCCCTTCCCATAATTGAATGCCAGAACTGTCAGGAGGGACCAATACACTCCTCTTTCCAGAGGTTAATTCAATACACTTTCATTTTAAAAATTAAATTAACTTTATTTTTAAAAGTTTAAAAGTTACATTAAAAGTAAAAAAATGAAGCAAGAAAATATAGAGTGTAAACATAAAAATGCAAAGAAAAAAAAGAAGAAATATGAAAAAGAAAATGGAGATAGACTCTGATCTATCCTGGCCAAAAAAAAACTCAACATGAATGTCACCCTGTAACAATTTTATCACATTGGCCACTGGACTCTCCATAGATCATGGTGAACCTGGCAGTGCCCAACAAGGAGCATGGGGAACCCATTGCCCCATGCCCTGCACCCCATCCCAGTTGATCCCTTTGCAACACAGGAAGCTGGATCCTCTCCGTTTGCACTAAGGAGCCCCACCAGGGCATATGCCAACAATTTTAAGCCTGTCTGATGAGGTTGTAGACCTCCCAATGTTGACTCCTTTCTTGAATAACTCCCCCCTCCCCCCCAAAAAAGTATTCTTAAAAACTCAAAAAAGTTTAAAGTCTTTTTAAAAATTCAGTAGTCCCTTCCTTTGGTAAATAGGTTTGTCCATCTCAGCCAAGTCCATTATTTTTATCATCCAATCATCTGTTGTTGGTGCTGCTGAGTTCTTCCATTTCTCTGCGTACAGCAATCTGGCTGCTGTGACCATATATTGCAACGCTGCGTCATTATCATTTTTATCAGTCAAACCAACTGGATATTTTCCCCCCAGAATTTACTGGATCACCTTATGCATTTGAATCTAGTATTTCTTGACATGTTTACATGTTCACCACATATAGTAGAAAGACCCCACTTACGATTTACATTTCCAGCAAGTTTTAGAAATCTCTTTATACAACTTAGAAAGCTTTTCAGGAATATACCAACAATACATCATTTTAACCCATTGTTCCATATGTTCTCCCATGGGTCCAACATTATATTATGCCCAACATTTTGTGCATGCATTCTTTAACTTGTTTATCTGCCATTTCCTATTTCAGTAACATCTTATACATTTCAGCAATAAAATGTTCAGCGTTAGCACATAACTGCAACTCATATTCTGATTTACTGAGTTCAAAACCAACTAATTTCTTGTCTCGCCTAAATATCTCTATTAAATGTAAATAAGAAAAATACTGAAATTCTGCAATCAATTGTTCTCTTCTTTTAATTCTATATTTTCCTTGTATATTTTCTAGGAGATCTTGATAAGTTCACAATTTCTTCTTGCCTTGCATCCCTTTTTCTATAAAATGCTTCTTGCGCAGATACCCACATTGGCGTCTTTGGGCATAAGATTAATTAATTTATCTCCCATATTCGTAATATAATGTGTCTAACATAATGATTTTTAAATGCATATTTACTTTCACCTTGTCATACCATACATAACCACACCAAACATATCTCAAACCATTGTTCCTCCAGTGCCAACAACCTAGTATTACTCAACAAAACACAATTTTTCATCCAAATTATACAGGAATCAGCAAAGCAAAGTTTCAGATCAGGTACATCCAGTCCACCCCATTCTCTTGTGTCTTATAAAACCTTAAATTTAATTCTTGGCTTCTTTCCTTGCCATACAAAATTAGATATATTATTTTGTTATTGTTTAAATTGTTTGTCTGTTGCTATCACAGATATGATTCAATACACTTCCAATACAAGTGAATATAGACTTAACTGAAGACCTAAGTTCAAATGTATGCAGGTATTGATTACTATGAAAATGCAGCTATAATTTGAAGTAGGAAATGGTGATGACATGGGGTTATAGGGCCATATGGGGATACCAGTCTCTCTTGGTTGCTGTGATATTCATTTACAGTATTGGAAAAAAGTGAGGGAAAGACAGAAACATTGAGATATATCGTTGACTATTTTATTTTTAGAAATGATAATTAACGGCAATATTTGCAGACCCCGTTGAATAACCATTACATTTTATTGACGTTGCTTGAGCAAATAGCCAAGCTGTATGATTTTTGCATTGGAGACACAGTCAAAGGAGAATTAATAAATCCTGTTCTCTTTCATCTGACCTTTCAAAGTTTCTTGGGAAATCAAAGAAGCATCAATTCAGACTCTTTCCAAAAATGTGCCCTTTCTACATAAACAGAGTAATTTTCCCATTTGAAATTCAGGGACCATAAGACTTTTCAATTATTTATTTTTATTCCCCTTAGGAAATATTTAGGATTTCTTAAGGAAGTCAGCATGGTGAAATGAGTTGGGTGTTGGAAGAGGATTCCAAGAGACCAGAGTTTGAATTCCTATTCAACAATGGATATTCTGACTTATCTTAGAGAATTCACATTTTTAATTCTGAAGAGGTTGGCAATGGCAACTTTCTTTTGAATAAATGCTGCCATGAAAAATTTGTGACAGGACTATCATTACTTGAAGGCACATATTAATAACAACAAAAAGTATTCCTTAAACCATTGCAGCATTTCATTTGGGTGACAGTTTTGATCATTTACAAATACCTGTTTGGCTTTCTACACATACAAAAATCTTAGCTGGATATTTCCATTCCTAACACAGTTTTCTATGGATATGTGCATTTCCAAGCCTTTGCATATATTTATGATTTCACAGCTGCTACATCCTCCGTCAGCAGGAATTTGAGGAAGGGTAAGGGGAACTGTGATGAATCACATACCTTTTTAAAGCAGAGTGAGCTCAGGTAGAAGTCCCAGGAATTTCAGCAGCCATTTTAGGAGATGATGCATGGAGGCATCCATCTTTTTTTAATAAAACAAACAAACCAACAAAACGTTTCTTGGAGCGGGTGAAGTTTAGGAGTAGCCTGGTAGGAAATATGGGGAGTTTGTAATTGGCCGAGAGAGGGTAGGTGGAGCTTAACTTGAGAAAAGGAAAAAAATGTCTTTAAGGGTGCATTTTAAAATCTGACAACTCAGTCAGGGTTGGTGTGTCAAAGAGGAGAGAGGGTCTGTGTGACGAAGAGGAGAATTGGGTGTTGAGGAGAGGTAGCGAAGCCAGAAGTTGGTCAGTTATTTAGAAGATTTATAGCTATTAGGTAGAATAGCTGGGGGAGTGAGGAGACAGATCCGGGAGGAAAGGACAGTCTGTGTGGAGTTTAGGAATACTAGACAGAGGGCAACCTGCTAGTAGTTTCTGGGGGGAGAGTGGAGTGTTATTGGAACTAAGTACTGAACCGTTTGTTTAAAGAAACCATAAACTTTTATTCAATATTGCAACCGTTAAGCTTAGGTGCCTGTATTGTCAATGTTCTCTCAAATAAACAACATTGTTATTTGTTCACAACAACTGACTCAAGCATGCCTCTTTAGAGAAGTTCCAAAGCAGTATAATGTAAAATAGTGTTAAATGATGGCAGCGTTTATTTAAAAAGGAATCTCAATATTTACACCTCAGAGACCTGAGTGTGAATCCAGCACATTCTAGCCTAAACAAGCCAAAAGCCAAACCAGAACCAGCAATCTTTCTTTGTGTGTGCATGGGTGATACACTTCCCACCGCCAAGCCAAGGAAAAACACACACACAAGGTATTTTGGGATAAACACTGGCCACAACTCATTTATTGATAACAGGAACAAGGGTTGGCAGCCATGCATGGGTCCTGGATCAAGATCGGGCAGCCCACTGCTGTCAGATACCAGTAAACACGCCCAGGGTGCCGTTGGCACAATACTGGGCCAACGTACTCGGCACCCCTGATGCCCCCCCACCGCTGGGGGGGGGGGAATACCAAGCCAGATCCAGGGCCCATGCCCATGCCAACCATGAGTTGTGACAAACCCCCCAAAAAAAAAAAAAAAAAAACCAATAACATGATAACCAGAACACGCTAACAAAACGAGATAACTGTAAACCAAGACACAAACCGCATGCAGGGTGGAATGGATCAGCTGATTCAGGCACAATGCCTGACTGGGAGCTTGGGACAGCTTTAAATATGCTACCCGGAGGAGGGAAAGGCCAGCGCCAGTCTCTCCAGTGGCGAGGCAAGGCCAGCTGCCCATTGGCCATCCGGCCGTACGGCGGGAAACTTTCCCATCATCCCAGAGGGCTTCTGGGAAGAAGACGCCTCCTCTGAGGCAGAAAATGGCAGCGGAGAATGCCCCACGCCGCAACATCAAGTCAGGCCATACCTTTTAAGTGTGATGGAAGTCAGTGTTCATTTAAAAATTACTTCAGCATACAGAGTTTGTATGCCAGAAGATCTTTTGAGCTGGCCTTTACTTTTCAATTTTAATTAAGAGAAAGGTTTCCCTGCCAGAAGATTGTTTCTGATTTCAGCTTTTGATTTCAATTAAATGAACCCTGATCCTTTATATCTGGTGGCAAGCGTTGGGATTGCTAATAAGTTATAATAACCTTTATATCTGGTGGCAGTGGTGGGATAGATTAGGAAAGGCCCACCCTGCCTGAGTCCTTTATAGGCACGCTGCTGGGGAGGCTGTGGGTGGTGTTCTGGAGGTGAAAAATTGTGAGTTTAAAATGCTATTTTAAGTGTATTTATCATATTTTAATTGTATTTAACCTATATCCACACAGTGCTGTTTCATTGCCCCCAATTTTTGTATTCACTTTGTTTTAAATTGTCACTAATTGTTAGCTGCCTTAAGTCCCCACAGGGAGAAAGGTGTGGTATAAATAAATAAAGCAAATAAATAAATAAACATTATAACAAATCTTAACACCAAGCTAAACACTGAGTAACAAGTCTTAAACCAGATCTCCTGCATTCACTCCACATAAACAGAAGGCTACAAAAATACATGAAGTAGCTCTTTGGATCCAGCTAACTGCAAGACTAACATTTCTTAAAAATCAGTGCAACTTATATGTAACTGAAAATTATCATTATGGGAAACTTCATGGGTTTTAAAAAATAATCTCCACTGCCCATGTAAGATCACTCAGCCATGTAAGGTTCAGTCAGAACTATGGCTGGGATCCATATCAAACTTGTTCTGGATTTCCTCTCTTGCTCCCATTCTAATACAGCTTGATTGTTCTTGGGCATATTGCCATAACCTATTGGTGGCTGGGGAGGATAGAGCACTTGGATAGTGTCCAGCTGCAGTTGAGCAGTAGGGAGAAAGAGGCAACTGTTTTCCAATTAAAATCTGAAGCAAATCTATTGTGTCATTGACACAGGAGTCGCTAGCTGCGACTGACAACCAATCTACAATTTCTGGTGCATCAATTTATGGAATACTGCAGCAGCCAGAAGCAGTATGTTTTTATACCATAGTTTTAATAATGTTTAATGTAATGTACAATGGCAAATTAAATAATGCTTTTCCATTATCACCTCTTCACAGGGACTTAAGTATAGTATGTAGCCAATGTCAAAAGCTTGTAATGGATTCTTTAAATTGAAATTGAAATGACAGAGGGATGATTTAGTCAAACTAACCACTTTTATTTTGGGGACAAGTACACAAGTGCCTCATCAAGATCAGCGGGATACATACAAATGTTTCAACACTGAACTAGATTGCATCCTCTGTTTCCAAAGCATGGTATTAGAAAGCACCATTTGTGACTGCCCAGGCAAAATGTTCAGGGTATTCGAATTAAAACAGCAAAGCAACTTCTGGAGCATTTCCTGTTATCTTCTGAACATTAATATATTTTGACAAGCTGCCATCAACCAATCTAGCTTTCAGGCTAGCTTCTCTGATAGAGGGTTTCACAACAGCTGGAGACTAAGGCAAGGACTCTTGGACTAACATTGCCATGTTTTACTTTTATGCACTCCACAGGTTATCAACATGAGAAGCAGCCACACTTCCTCACCTTAAGTGCCTTATTAAAGTATCACACACAGACTGTTTGTATGATAAAAAACCGCTTTTTATGTTTATATTTTCAGTATTAAACTACACCAGGTTTGTCTTATCCCTTTAGTCACAGAGTGGAAAATCAAGGACCTGTTTTCCACAAAACAAAGTAGGGACAGGAAATGCATTCATATTTTTCTCCTCATGTTTCAAAAAAATATCCAATTGCAATGCTTTTTCTTAAAGATTGCTGAACTCTGGAAATATATTCACACCCAAATTCAAAAGAAACACGACACTGTTCAAATGTGCCACTTTAATATAGATAACTCTTACATAGAGTCTCTCATTCTGGAAAGTAATTGTAACATATTACTGTTCTGTGTGCATTTATAAATAGAGGGGCCCAATCTTTGCCAATTCAGACACAAATTAACCTGATCCCACAATCTCAGATAGACCCATGCAAATTTCACATCTCCTCCATTCTCAGAACATGCATTTCTCATTCATGTTTAAATGCAATTTTGTACTAATGTTTAGTATCTGAGATTTGCATAAATAGCAGAGGGGGCATGGAAATGGTATGGGAGACAGGGAAGCAGTGATCTTTTTTGTCTTCATTGACCATCTGCCTGGGATGTTGTATTCTGCTCCCAACACCTTTGGGAAAATGGTCTATATCTGAGGATTTATGTGCTGTGTGTGGGAACTGTTACTCTACCAATGGGTTCACATGAGAAAAAAAGGAAATCCAATTTGCTTCTGACATCTACATCCTACGTCAACCCAGAGGGAACAGAAATCTACCTCTAAAGTAGAAAATTGGGAAGTTATTTATAGCAGAAGATTACTTTTACAATATTTTCACCTTGCTCTTTTCTTATCTTCCATTGGCTTATCAGAAGTTGTTTTTTTTAAATATTATCCTTACAATCAGTGAGTTTTTTTCCATGTCAGAAGTGACTTGAAAAACTGCAAGTCACTTCTGGTCTGAAAGAATTGGTAATCTGCAATTATGTTGCCCAGGGGATGCCCAAATGTTTTACCATCCTGTGGGAGGGTTCTCTCATGTCCCCGCATGAGAAGCTGGAGCTGACAGCTTAACCCTAACCCTGATCCCTGGATTTAGCTTTGTTAGTGTTCACAAACAGTGATACTTTGTCAATAACCCATATTAAATCCACCATGTGGATAAATCCCAGCATTATGCTACAAATCCTAATATTTAATTACTGCTGATATTTACATCTGTCACATTAGAATTTTAATTTTTCTTTGTGTTGAAATTCTTTCTTACACCACATTATTTATTACAATTATAATAGTATGAAAAGTATATATCAAATATTAGATCAAAATATATTGATTGGAATGAAATTTTTCACCAATAATGGAATTTTTTAGTATTTATATTATTGAGTATTTATATTATATATTGTACAATCAATATATAAAAGATGTTTGTAAAAAAATTAATGCTTCTCAGGACTATTGTATGTACAGTGTCATATCTGTGTTCTTCTTTAACATTATATCCAGTGACATGAAGATAATACGCTCTGTTCAAAATGTGAATGTTGTTATGGTTGCAGGGCTTTGCACTGACTTTTACTGAATGTAAATCAACCCAATTGGTAAGCAGGGGATTCATTGCAAAACTTCTCCTTGGGCCAAATTTTACAGAATGTGACAGTAGCCTCCATATGTATTGGACCTACCTTTTAGAAAAACACCTAATGTCAAAACCTGTTCTAGTTTTTCCTCTGGTACAAACATAAAGAAAATGGAAAACTAAAAATATTGTGTAGATGTTAGCCATTC
Organism: Anolis apletophallus; assembly: GCA_030556195.1. Lineage (NCBI taxonomy): Eukaryota > Metazoa > Chordata > Lepidosauria > Squamata > Anolidae > Anolis > Anolis apletophallus. The sequence continues at coordinate 124,414,451 of JARBWK010000004.1, read as the reverse complement.
TTCTTAATCTAAAGTATGCTGTACCATAGTTTATTATTTTCTGTGTTGTTCATATTGCATTATTAGTGGTATTAGTATTATTTACCTTTATATTCCTCTTTTCTCTCAAGGTGATTAAAAGCAATACAGATTAAAACTGTACAAAAACGTCAATAAATCAAACATGTATTTTTAAAACTATTAAACAATTAAAATATTTACAATATTAAGCATTAAAGGACACAACACACATTTAAAAAACACAACACAGCATTAAAAGTCCACCCCAGCCAGTTTCTGTCACGATGCACGGACTTGACCGGCCCCTTAATCACACACACAGAGACGGACTGAAGGCTAACTACTTTATTGTATATAAAAACAGTTCAAAAGGTATATTGTCCATAAGAATAGCAAGGTAATCCAAAAGGCTTGAAGCAATTAATGTCCAAAACAGCTTGGCAAGGCAATCCAAAAGGCTTAACCAGGGCTCTGCGCAGCAATGCGGATTCAGGAACAAGGCAAGGTAAATGCAAGGCAAGACTTGGTGGCCACTAGCCAACTTAGCTCCATAGACCCACTTCGCTACACATCTGCTCAGAAGAGACGTGGCCGAAGCACTGGGGATTAGTTCTCACGGATGCTATACTTAATCTTTCGGCCGAGGTCCCCGACGCTCTAGGCCTTGTCGTCTCCAATCTTTGCTGACGGACCTCGGCCTGTCTAGGCTGCGGTGCCATCCCCTTCTCCTGGACTCAATGCTACTTCTCCTATCAAAGGTTCGACCTTGCCTCTCAGCAGCTGGGTCCCTATCTCCATGAGAGCTCTCCTCCCTAGAATCTTCCCAGCCGCTTTCTTCCATGTTTTCACTTAAAAACTCCTGCGATCCTCTCCCACCCGGGTGTTCATAACTTCCGCTATCACTAGATTCCATTTGCACCTGGTTATCATCTATGTCTTCATAGGGGTCAGGCCAACCTTCATCCCAAGCCAAACTTTCGGTGGGAGAAGGGGGCCCAGTGAGGGGAAACGTACCTTCAGGTAACCCTTCCAAATCCTCTTCAGAATCTATCTCTGCTGGTGCAGGCCCTAATGCTAATGGAACTCCCGGTGCTGTTCCCTGGCCCCCAGGCACAAACGAGAACTGCTGTGCTACAGTTTCTAAAACCCTGACAACATACAAATGTTTCAACTTGCTGATGGAAGGAGATCATGGATGGAGCCATTTCCCCCTGTGGTCATAAGTACAGATAGGACTTCTTTGTAGTTTAGTTGACTATAAATTGGATTTAAAGATGTGAGATTTTTGGAATGTCCCATTTACAGGAATCAGTACAGAGTAAGAGAGTATACTAATAGCATCTATTTTTCATCCAGTTCCTGGGGATGTAAATTGTTACATAGGACTTTAACGGGCGTGATTAGAAAAGATTTGCATGATTATGTGTGTGCACAGGTGGGTGAAGTCATCTGATATTTTTGTGATAGTTTAAGTTTATGTGTGCAATATGCATTAATTTTGAGAAGTTAAACATAGTTTAAATCAAAACAAAACAAAACTATTTGGAGGGGGTTCACAAATATCTCAAAATGCAAACAGTTTTGTGGAGATTGTCCATTATTTCCAAAGAACCACTTCCTTCACTAATAATATTTGCAAACATTTATATTTCTAATCCTCTGCACTACCACCTTTATCATTTTAGTTTGATCACAGTTATTTTCTTTTGGTAACAATACTTTGAACCAGGTTGCATGGAGAGATAGTGATTGGACAAAGGTCAGCCTTTATTAAATTACAGAAAATTAAGGTTTTAATTTTCATAATTTTATGAGAATTAAAACCTTAAATGGGACCAGAGAAAATTTTAACAAGAGATTGCATTTAATTTCCACCAAAATTTCTTCCAGGTTCATATACTGGTAAATTGTAAGGAAGGATGTAAAAATTTAAGAGTTTCATAAATGGAAGGCTATTTCTCCAAGCTGTTTCCATACATCTCTATTTCTTGCCTTTTTAAACAAAACAAAATCATTCCCTTTGCTCAATGACATTTTTCACTGTACTTTCAACATATTAATGCATTTTAAAGCATACAATGAAACAATAATTTCGTCTTCTTGAAAATCTCTGCTGGGTTGGATTACATATACTTTAGCCCTGTTCTGGTATTTACTAAATATGTTACATCAACATGCAAATGTCACAAGAAAATCAATGTGCAGATTTGATAAATATGAATTTAATATGATGTGTGGGAATGAATGGAAGAATGGAAGGATGTGTGGCTGGAGTTAATAAGAAGTGTGTTTTTGGAATCTAAGATTTTGTGCAAGGAGTCAGGTTCTGCTGTATGGAAAACAGAGATCTGATCCTTGGCATTGTGCTTACTTAGGGAAAGGATGCATTTTGGAGTTTTGAAGTTATGGCGTTATAAAGTTTTTCAACTATATGTTGGCAGGCTGCAGGAAAACAGTGTCTGGTCTAACAGGTGCTTCTCCAAGGAGGGAGAAAAGGATAAGGTAATATTGGGTTGCATGATGATGGATGCATGTACATGTGGTGCAAATGTTGAGTGAAAATGTAATTCCCCTTTGTTTGTTTGTTAACTGATGTAATTGTAAATCTAATGTAGTTGGCTAGAATCTATATGTCTGTATGTCTAATGTCATTCTTTGTCTAAATGTTTTTCTGTAATCTGATATAACCTCTCACACTGGAAATTGCAATAAAAAGAACCTATGCTTTAAAGTAATTGAAAAGTCATTCATGACACAAAAAGTGGAGCTGGGGAGCTACTCAATTTCATCTCCAGTTCTGCAACTTTCTTCACATTGGAAAACAATGAAACTGAACAGAATTATTTATTTTTTTGCTACATGAACAGATTTTTTTATACAAATGGAAATCCGGAAGATTTCTCTGACATGTGAAGAATTTCAAATGTAACAGAAACTCTCCTGTTTAGAGCCATTTTTGTTACATAAGGAAACCAATGAAAATGATGTGGCTATATATACCCTTTGTGTGTTGGTTTAACATATATTATAAATGAGGGAATAAAGTTTCTGACTGTCACATATTCATATTATCATCTTTTAAAATTTACTCTTCATGGAAACAACAGTATTTTAGGGCTGGAAGGTAAATCATGTTCTTATCATGATTCTGTTACTTCTTCACTTTGTCTGAGTGAGGTCTGTAATACCAAGAGGCAAAAGACTGCCAAGGATAACTCTCTTACTGCTGCTTGCTAGAATACTATTACTTTGGTAAGAAAAAACAATGTCTATTCTTTTTTTCCTACACCATTTTTGTGTGTGTGTTTGTAACCTCTATACATTAGAGATTTCTGAAAATAATTGTGACTATGAAATGAATGCCTCTGCTTTTCCAGATGGTAATACTGTATGACTAATTAAATGTGACATTTCCCTTTTTATTCTATTATGTGGACACTAACTGCATAAACTATTCCATACATCAATACCAAAGCAGTATGGAGTCATCACCCTGTGGTTCAAATCTAGCCCATGAACTAGTGGCGAGGAAAGCAAAATGAGGATGGGTGTTTCTCCCCCAATCAAAACTGTATCCCTTCAAATGAAATTTTCCTTCAATCCTCAAACTTCTACCATTGCTGAGGCTGAGCCACTGAAAATAATTTATGCATACAACTTTGCCATTCCCTTGTTTTCTGCCTGCTTCCTTCCTTTGAATGTCTCAACTTTATTTCGAAACAGTTAACTGAAGATTTCAGTTTCCACTGTGCTAGAGATTTCAGGACTGCAGAAAATTGCCTCTGGAACTGAATTCCAATTTGAAGGTTAATGACCCCCATCCTACCCCATAGTCACTTTCCTGTCTATAAGACAGTCCTGACGTTTTTCTTTCCCTTCCTCATCTTGCTTCCTTTGCTTCCATTTCACCTCTCTCCTCAGATCTGCCAGCAACTCCATTTGCCTGCTTGCCCAACAATATCCAACACTTCCCCACCTCGTCTTTCAGGTGGTGGGTTGCTACATCAAGATATACAATTTCAAAGTGCCTGAATTCAGAAGCAACCCAAACCACAGCTTTAGAAATAGCAAAATGATGAAGCGAGATAGTAATGATGACTTTGAAACATATCTTATAAATTTTGTAAGGTATTATTAGAAGATAGCTTTATCCTTACAAACACGATAGCCCTAACAAACTCCCCTGACTCCCATTAAGAGTTAATCATTTATTTCTATTTTTTGTTCTTGTCCCCTTCACTGTTTCATCCATAAAAAGTGAATAAAAAATTCTAAAATACACTTAGTGCAAATTGTGGTTTAAATAAGATCCACTAATATTGGTAGGTTACATACCTGTGACCATCTTTCTTCGAGTGGAGCTCTGTGAATCCACACTTATGAAGTTTGCGCGCCAGCGCGGGCTTCTAACGGAAACTTTCCCAGTTTGAAAAGTTTTGGCGGTAGCTCCGCCCAGCCGGCCCGGAGGGCATAAAAGGCGCCTCCATGCGCGCCCACCCCATTCCTATGCCACAATTGCAACTAGGAAAGGGTGGTTTGAGATAGAGGGGACAGCCGGGTGGGTTCATGTGGATTCACAGAGCTCCACTCAAAGAAAGATGGTCACAGGTATGTAACCTACCATTCTTCTTCGAGGGCTCTGTGAATGCACACTTATGAAGACTTACCGAGCTAAGGTAAAGGAGGTGGGAACAAACCAGCCAATTTTTGAAAAACCGAACAGGTTTATTGCAACCAGCAATAAGTATAAATAACATTATCAACACTGTAATAAATAAGAGTGGAAGACATGCTCCCAACTTGTAAACATAGTGCAACAAGCACCATTCATGTCAGGCACACAGGCCTCACAGTATAAAGTGCAACAAGCACCATTCATGCCAGGCACCCAAGCCTCACAACAGTAAGTGCAACAAGCACCATTCATGTCAGGCACGCAGGCCTCACAGTATCAGTGCACAAGCGGTGCAACATAGAACCATAGAATTCTAGGTAAAGCGCTTTAACAGGTAGACTGTGACCCGGGGTCCGGGCACGGTAAACACTTAGCCTCTCTACAATGGTGGGGAGGTCTGATCGACCCAAGAACTGTCGATCTAAACACTAGAGGGAGCAACACAACAGGGTCGTCTGTTAGACACTATCCCTGTAGGCCTTTGGGAGTGAGGATCGCTCGACCAAACGCCGCCTCCCTTCCAAACAGGATGTCTACCCGGTAATGGGATGTGAAGGTGGAGGGGTTGGCCCAGATGGCCACCCTACAAATCAAGTCCAGAGGAATCCCTGGAGGAAAGCTGTCGATGTAGCTACTGCTCTAGTTGAGCGGCCCCTAACCCTAGGGGGACACAGTTGGCGGGCTATTTGATAGCACAACTCAACCAGGGAAGCTACCCAATTTGACAGCCTCTGAGACGACACCGGCAAGCCCAGCTTGTCGGTGGCATAAGAGACGAAGAGTCTAGTTGACCGTCGGTAGTCTGCAGACCTGCCCTTGTAGACCCAGAGGGCTCTCCTGGCATCAAGGGCTCTGAGGGTCGATTCGTTCTCCCCGGGCAGAGAGGACACTAGGTCTGGGAGCACAATGTCAGTGTTTAAATGAAATGGGGACACCACCTTAGGCAGGAAGGTGATGTCCATCCGCAAGATGGCCCTGTCTGCCAGGAACAGCAGGTAGGGCTCGTCCACACGCAGCGCCGCCAGCTCGGAGAGTCGACGTGCTGAAGCAATGGCAATGGACGATAACGGCTCGAATGGTGGAGCCGCAAGGCAGGACAACACCAGGTCAAGGCTCCAACCAGGCGTTGGTGGATGCACAGAGGGGGGGCGTTGTTAACCCCTCTCAGGAATCTCTTGACCATCGGGTACTGGAACAGCGAAGGACCACCCCTTTGCTGACTCTGCCAGGTGAGCGCCGCCAGGTGGGTCTTCACCGAGGACGTGGACAGCCCTCTGTCGACCAGTCCGGCCAGGAAGTCAAGGACCGCCGGAATTGAAAGCAGGAAGACGGCGCTGGAACGGGCGGTCTAGAACTTGGCGAAGCGGGCGATGCAAGCCGAGTATGCCTTCGACGTCGCCGGTTTGTGGGCTGCAGCCAGGATCGCCGCTACGGCCAGTGAGACGTCCGGCGCCGGAAATCCTCCATGCCGTCAAGTGCAGGGACGGAAGGTCCGGTGTAGCAGCAGCACCCACTCCCGAGTCAGAAGATCTGGTCGGCGAGGGAGATGTATGTATTTCCCCTCGGCCAAGTGCAGTAGGGTCGGGAACCAGACCTGCCTCGGCCAGTAGGGAGCGATGAGGATGCAGTCGGTCCCCGATAGCTGGATCTTCACGATGATGCGGAGAAGAAGCGGGAACGGCGGGAAGAGGTAGAAGAATCCCATCGTCCAATCGAGCAGGAGTGCGTCCCCGAGGCATCCCCGGTGAGCATCCGGGGCAAGCCGGGCACCGAAAACTGGCAGTTGGCTGTTTTCCGGCGATGCGAATAGATCTGCGTCTGGGAATCCCCATCGCTGGAAGACACGGTGGAGTTCCTCCGGATGCAGCATCCATTCGTGTGACGACCAGCTGGTTCTGCTGAGAGAGTCCGCCTCCAAGTTCTCGACTCCCGGGAGATGGACGGCCCTGGGGGTCACTTGGTGACGAACACACCACTCCCACAAGCTCTGGGCTAGGGTCAGGAGTCTTCTCGAGCCCGTTCCGCCTTGCTTGTTGACGTAGCCACTATGTTGTCTGTCCTGACCAGTACTACATGTCCCCTGACGAGGGGGGCGAAGGCCCGAAGAGTCTTGGCTATGGTCAGGAGCTCGAGGTAATTGATGTGGTGGAGCCTCTCCATCGCTGACCATTGGCCGTTGATTGACAGGCTCTCTGTGTGGCCTCCCCAGGCAAGCAGCGATGCATCGGTCGTTAGCGTGATGGATGGGGTCACCATGTGGAATGGTACCCCCAGGCAAATGTTGGCACTGGAAGTCCACCACCGGAGGGAGTCCTTGACCTTTTCCGGAAGGGAGAGCCTCTTTGAGTGGTGTTTGCTGACTGAGTCGAAGTGGTCGAGTAACCAATGTTGCAGCGGTCTGAACCATAGTCTCGCCAGCGGAGTGACGGCCACCGTGGAGGCCATGTGGCCCAGCGTGACCTGGACCTGCTTTGCTGTGATGTAGGGCCTGGTGCAGCTGTTGACCTCGCGTCGAAGCGCCTGAAACCTGACCTCTGGCAGATAGGCGAGCTGATTGACGGAGTTGAACATTGTCCCGATGAACTTTATGGTCGTGCATGGGACAAGCTGCGACTTCTCCTCGTTGAGGCGTAGGCCTAACGATGAGAGTAGTTGAGGTGTCGCTGTGACCTATTGTCGAAGCAGGTCTGGAGACTGAGCCGCCAGCAGCCAGTCGTCTAGGTAAGGGAAAATCCGGATTTTCTCCCTTCTCAAGTGCGCAGCCACGACCGACATGCACTTGGAGAATGTTCGAGGAGCCGTCCCGAGGCCGAAGGGAAGGACGTTGAAATGGTATGCCCTTCCGGCCACCTTGAAGCTCAGGAACCGTCGATGGGCAGGTCTAATCGAGACGTGGAAGTAAGCGTCCCGGAGGTCGATCGAGGCGAAATGGTCCCCTGCCCGAAGAAGCGGGTGAATGGACGACACTGACACCATCCTGAATTTCCTCGGCAAAACGTACGCGTTTAGGTCTCTGAGGTCCAGGATGGGTCGCAGGGAACCGTCTGGCTTCGGTACGGTGAAGTACCGTGAGAAGAATGCCTCTCTTTCCTTGCTCTGCGGGAGCTGTGATACTGCTCCCTTTTGAAGCAAGCTGTCGACCTCCCTCAAGATCACCTCGGACGGCTCCGTCTCGACGATGAACCCCGTTGGCGGGAGCTCGTCGAATTCCAAGGCATAGCCGTCTTCGACAATCCGGAGAACACTTGCATCTGAGGTGATGCGTCGCCAAGCACCGATGTAGTGGGTCAGGCCGTCTCCGAACGGCGGGTGAGATAGTGGAGGTTGAGGGCTGGGAGGAGGCATGATGCTGGCAGCGGTACCTAGTGAGGAGGCGGTGTCGTCCTTCGCCCCATCAAACATGGCGTTTCGATTGTCCATTGCCCGTTGTTTTGACGCGGCCTCGACTTGTTGCCTTGGCGGGGCCGGTTGGTCTGCTGCTGCTGCTGTTGTCTCGGCTGCTGCTGCTGTTGCTGCTGCGGGGCCGAGTATGGCTGTGGGGACTCGCAGTACTGCGACCTGGGCTGGAACTTTGCCCGTTGGTAGTACCGGGCCCTGGGCTGCGCCGGTGGGTGATCCAACTTGGCCGTCAGGACGTTTAAGTCGTGGTTGGCCTTTAGCTTGTCGTCCGTGCCCGCAAAGAAGAGTCCCAGGGCATCGAACGGCAAGTCCTCGATAGTTTTCTTAGAGTTGGAGGACAACCCCGACGACTTCAGCCACGCGTGTCTGCGGATGGTGACACCGTGGGCCAGTAGCTTTCCTGAGGTGTCCCTGTGTGGCGGGACATCAGGATCTGGTGGTGTGCCAACGCCTGCGCCTCCTGTGAGATGGAGGCCAGTGCAGTCTGTTGTTCTTGGGAGAGATCCTGGAAAAAGGGTTGAGCCCTTTCCCACAGGATCTGGTGGTAGGCTCCCATGCACGCCCTGCAGTCGCCATCTTTGTTAGCAGGACCCCGGCTCGGTAGATTTTCCTACTGACCGTGTCGAATCTCTTCCCTTCTTGGTCAGAGGGGGCTGTGGACTCTCTGCCTGAAGACTGGGAGGAGGTGATGATCATCGAGTTGGGTGTCGGATGATCGTGCAGCCATTCCTTCTCCCTCTCGTCGATCTTATACCATGCCTCGATGCGCCCTGACGTGGGTGGGATGGACGACGGGGTCTTCAAGACGCTTTCACCACCTCTTCCAGGGGTTCCAGCATGGGAAGATGTGGCTGGGCAGCGTCTTCGACCTGCACTCTGCTGAAGACGGGGCAGGCGCTGGATCTTCTGGGCACATATGTTTCTATGCCCAGAGCTCTTGCCATTCGACCCACTTGGTCGCCGAAGGCTCTTGCAGAGTCTGTCGGCGACGAGGATGGCTCCAACTCACAGCCTCTGTGGGAAGGTGTTCGGTCCATGGCGACCGACAAGATGGACCCCGACATCACCGATCGCGGAGCCTCGCCTTCCTCAACCTCGTCCTCAGACAACGGTCGAACCACTTCCGGTTCAACCGGAAGTTGAGACGGTGGTGGTGCTCTCGACGTGGATGGGACAGCGGTCACCACCGTTGATGCAGGGGGAGGCTTCTGTGCAGCAGGGGCCATGGCAAGCCGTGTTGTCTGCCTGCCTTTCTCGGGTGACGTCACGAACAGTTGTCGGACCGAGGGCTGAGCCGGGGACTCTGACAATGGTCTGAACCGAGTCTCCCGGTGAGATGGCCTGCTGCTCTACCCCTGTCTCCACAGCGAGAACAGGGGCAGGCGGGGAGTCAGGGCACGACGCCGATGATGATGACGTCAGAGTCCTGCGTCTCTTCAGAGATGGGGGTCTCGAGGCTCCGGCCTCCAGAGACTTGCCCGGAGTCACAGGAACCAGGCCTCTGGTCTGGGCTCTACGGGCTTCCTCGCTTGACCTCCGGAACGCTATTTCCATAGCTCTGTTGGAGGGAGTCTTTGAAATGGTCGACCTCTGGGAGAGGCCCGACACTATTGAGCTCGTCGATGACCGATGAGGTGGAGGCAGCTGGACCGTCTCCGTCGTCACGGTGCAGAGCCTCTTTGGCGCTGAAGTATTCGATGAGACAGACTTCGTGCCCTTCTCCTTCCGTGGACGCTTCTTCCCGGCCGGGTGAGCGGTCGACACGGTGGGGGCTGAGGCCGCCGCGCCGGTCCCCAAGGAGGTAGATGGGATAGCCGTCGCCATCTCTGGAGGGCAGAGAGCACGCTCCGTCAGGTAGGCCTGAAGCCTCCGGGCTCTCACTCTTCTGGTGTGCGACGAGAAGGCCTGGCAGTGTCGGCAGACAGGAACAACGTGTCCCTCTCCGAGACACCGAAGGCACTTCGAGTGACTGTCGCAGTCCGGGATCTTGCCACCGCAGGGTAAACACTTTTTGAAGCTGGTTGTGGACATACTATGCTCACACAACCAGCCGTATTTCCGATGTTGCCCAAGTGGCGGAAAACAAAGGAATGGGGTGGGCGCGCATGGAGGCGCCTTTTATGCCCTCCGGGCCGGCTGGGCGGAGCTACCGCCAAAACTTTTCAAACTGGGAAAGTTTCCGTTAGAAGCCCGCGCTGGCGCGCAAACTTCATAAGTGTGCATTCACAGAGCCCTCGAAGAAGAAATATAATTAAACAGCTGTTTCAATATATACTCAAATATGTACTTTTCCTCAACTTACACATCCATATATATATATATATATATATATATATATATATATATATATATATATATTCACTCCAGATACATATTTAAAGGTATACTTCTATACATTCAGATATACCACTGCAACATTTTGTGAACTAAAAAAATCCAGGATATGCTAAGTTCCAGTCTGAACTTTAAGCTGAAAAAGACATATCAGATCATATGGGAATTCATGAATGAAAATTATCTCAGGCATCTCTACCTGAAATAAATGGGCACTTGGGAACAACAGCCAAGGCAACCTGTATAGAGAAGAAAGAGACATTTATTTCCTTTGATATTTGTCATCCTACCATGCTGACTAATAGAATGCAGATGTGCAGGGATCTAAAGGATCTGAACCTCTTCAAAGAGGGAGTCTCATACATTCCTTTAAAAAAGATTTATTGACAGGATCTGGAAAAACTTTTATTAAGTTTAGTGCAACAAGACTGGAATCAGCATAATCAATGACAGTAGTAAAAACAACAATAAATACATCTCTGTTAGGGATGTGATTTTTTTTTTGCAAATGTCTCATTTATTGTTAAGACTGGCTGTCTCTAAATTTCTTAGCTCCTCCAAGAGTGCTTACCTTCCCAGTGGGAAAGACGCATCAAATGCTTTCTCCTCCCTCATCTGGTTTTGCTCAATTTATGCAGAAATGTATTTGATGTTTTTGAGAAACTAAGCACACACAAAGAGCAAAGACAGGCTGATTGCTCACAAACTTAACAAATGCTTCTGCTTTTCAATACTCTATGCAGCAAGACAACAGCTGTCCTAGTTTTAGACATTGTGCATTTACAGAAATACATACAAATCAGTCTCATAAATCCCCAAACAGACCAAAGTAATAATAATAAATATTCCTGCCACTTCATGGAAAGGAGAGAAATAATGCTTGTTCTTGCTAAATGTGAGAGGAGAATGATACTCATCACAGCTCTGATCTCTACATATGGAACATTGGAAATGCAGGGGGGGGGGGGGTAAGTGAAATGGCTTTATTAATGAGTTATCCCTGAAAATAAAAATAATAATCGCTTTTTGGAACTACTCCAAATTCTAGGCTCTGTCAGACAATTATACTAACTTGAGTTCCTGTTTGAGCAGGCTAACTGAATAAATGGACTTTGCCTATGCATTGACTCACAATTCAAACATTGATTCAGTTGCTGTTACATGCCATCAAGGACCTCATCAGAGAGGTGCAGGGCTCAATTTCCATGGACTGTGGAAACAAACCATGATGGGAGTCCCACGGAGGCCATTACATGGCAGAAAGGCACTTCCGGCAGGACTCAGTGGAAGTCTGTTTTCACTGCACATGGAAATGGAGCCCTACACTTGTCTTCAGGAGTTGGGTGTTACCCATCTCCAAACATCCTTAAGATGGGAGAAAATGGAGGGAAATAAGGTAAGGGTGTGAGATGGTTGGCCATCCCTCAAGATGGGGGAAGGCAGGAAAGAATGAGGTAAGACAATCCCCTCACTCCCACTTTCCCTCACTCTGTCTGATCAAGTCCCAATTCATATTGAATTATGGTAACCATGAGTCAAACCCATCACACAGTTTTCTTGGCAAGACTTGTTCAGAAAGGTTTGCCTTGTCTTCCTCTGAGATTGTGTGATCTTCCCAAGGTCACCTAATGGATGTCTATGGGTCTCCATAGTAGTCAACACTCACACCACCATAGTACACTAAGTCTCATGTTTACTGTACTTAGATCTAACCTGTAGGATTCAAATATTTAATATTTGAATTCAGTATTAGACCCTAAAATAGTACTGATGAGACACATGTTGACCCCTTGCTATTGTGAGAACTAAACTGTACCTGACTAGATTGTTCTTGATGTTTTATAAGGGTCATCTGTAGTTTTTTAATTTTAATGTTGCCTTAGATTTCAGAACTGGTTTGAATGCAACTCAGTTTTGACATTTTCTTTTGATTTTTAAGGTAAGTTCAAACTGAGATGTAAATGACATACTGTTTCTTCATCTTAAATATCCCCTCCAGTCCATCATACAAGGAATATATTTTAGAGCAAACATCTAACTTTGAATAAGGTACCAATACATTCTCATTTTTCACCTAAGTTGCTCAAAGATCCTCTATTAGTCAAACCATTTCTCCTTTTCATTTTTAACAGTCTAATTCTTAAGTATGCAAGAACTTCCCTATAGAGCCATCTGGGTTGCCAGATGGCTTTCCTTTTGATGACAGTGCCATATCCAGCATCTTATCCAAGACTTGCAATACTATGTAATCAAGCATTTTATCCTCTAGTCCCCATTCAAGTACCTCCTAAGAGTATTAGTGCTTTCCAGCTTCAATCATCAGCTTTAAGCTAGACCAAACTGTCTTCTACATGGAAGACTTAGCATATTTTAAAAATATTAAAGATGAGCAATGCAAATTTCCATATGACTAGGCAGAATATCAAGGCTGAAATCAAGTATGGGCAGAGACATAGCTCCTATCAAGAAGGTTGCTGTCTGATCACGAGTAGGAATTTTGTCAACAGGCATGAACAGCTGCTGGCAACCCACATGTATTATAATATTATCCACACATTTCTCACACACCCGGCCTGATTTTGTTTATTTAGCAACTGGTGGCTTCAGCTTTTCTGTTGTGCCTTGAAGTGAGGCTAATAACTAGGGCATGAGGAGAAAAAAAGATGGAAAAGACTATTTTAGGTTTTTGTCATGCATGCTGTAACAGGATGACCTAATAAGGTGGAACCTTTGATCTGTACATACTGCTATTTCTGATCCCTGTCAACCTTAGGAGGGTTTGTGGGACTGAAAGAGACCAGCAGCAGGTGAATTGATGTTGCTCTCTGCCCTGTTTTTCTGGCTGCCTCAGCCCTTATTAGGCATGTGTAAATCCCCTAGTCTCAGTTTTGTTGAGATCCTCTCAATCCCACCTGCATTTCCTTTCGGCCTTTGTTTGTAGCAGATATTGAGAGTATGTGTTTTCTTCCTACTTTGGAATTCACCTGTTTTATGCATTCTTTTTGATGTGCACATTTATTTCCAAAATTTACTTAATGTATACAACTTTACACACAGGGGAAAGTGTTTCTGCATATACATCATGTGCATTTTGGTGTGACAATGTGCATATTTCTCACAATTCTGTGCTAACCACAATCAAAAGCATAGTGCAATTAAAGAATTCTATGTTTAAGAAGCAGCAGAGACATCTAGGGCAGGGGTGCTCACACTTTTTCAGCATGGGAGCTACTGATTAAAAAACCAAGTCCCAAAGATCACCTACCCAGAAATGTAAAACGTATAACTATTTTCTTATTTATTTATTTATATTTATTATTCATTTTTATGTACCGCTCCTTCCAGCAGGCTCGGGGCAGTTTACATAAAATGAAGTTATAAAACATCAACATTTCAATTTAATAACAACAATATAAAACAGAGCATAAAAATACATCCAACCACCCCATTTCTCCCACACTGCCATATTACCACACATATTATCAGCCAAAAAGTAAGAAGAGAGGCTTTTGAACTGCCAGGCCATTTAATACTCAGCAAGGTAAACAAAGGGGCATGCAAAAATACATCCAACCACCCCATTTCTCCCACATTTCCATATTCCCCAACATATATTTCTCAAGGAACAAAGCAAGCAGAGAGGCTTTGGACCTAAAAGGCCATTTTTAAAAATAAAAAGGAAACAAAGAGACATGCCACAGTACAATCAAGCACCCACCCCATTTCTCCCACATTTCCATATTCCCCAACTTATATTTCTCAAGGAACAAAGCAAGCAGAGAGGCTTTGGAGCTAAAAGGCCATTTTTAAACATTAAAAATAAACAAAGAGACATGCCACAGAACAATCAAGCACCCACCCCAAAGTAAAAAGACCGACCTTTGAGATGCGGTAAGGAAATGACCCCAAAGCGTCCTTCTTCTTCTCCTCCGTCGTTGCTCCTATTTCCACGCCGCCAGCATGCATGCCGCCTCCAATAGCTCGCAAGAAGTCAGAGGGGCAGAATGGGCGCTTCTGCGCATGCGTGCGGTGCAAGCCATGCATCGCGTCATCCAGGGCTGCCCCCTTTAGTCTCCTACGACTCTGAGTGGCTGGAGAAGGACGGAGGGAGGAGGAGGAATCCAAAAGAGGGGGCCCATTATGCCTCTTAGACTCTGGAGCTTTTGGAGGCGGCGCGCGAGCAGGGAGCGGGGAGGAGCAACGACGGAGGACTTCTTTGCAGCTTGCAAGGGTGCGTGAAGAGGACCAACAGCAAAAAACCTGGTCAGGGGCCTGAAGATCACCAGGATGAGGCCGGAAGATCACCCTGGTGATCCCGATCACCATTCTGAGCACCCCTGATCTAAGGGAAGAGGCAGTACCTGAATCTCAACATTCAGTGACAGTTCAACTACTAGGAAGCAGAACAGCCCTAAAAGGCAGGAAAATAGATGGAAAATAAAATCTTGTAACATCTAGGACCTATTTATCTTTTGTTGTATAAAATATCCATTGGCCACATCCCTCGTTCTTGAAGGATGTACCACTGATGGTTTTATTTATTAATGACACAGAAAACAAATCATTAAATGACTAGGAAGTGCAACTGGTATAGACAAGCCTCGTTCTGTACATTAAATGAGGGGAACTGTTGTTTGGTATGCTAGAAATATTCAAGATTTTGCATTTTCCTTCTTTGAAACACTGGAAGGTATGAAACGGAACTGCCATAAATATCAATTTAATGTGTCTCTTAGAAATATGTTACAAGAAAATCTCAAGAAGTATGTCACAGGGGCTTGGTTGAAGTCTGAAAGGGTTTTTGGATGAGGAGAACTGTACTTTGAAAAGGAAGAAACATAAGGAAGGAAAGAACCTCTTTGAAAGAGATAACTGGGAAAGGAATTTCACTGGTTTGATAGAGCTGTCACTTTTTATCTCACTGAGAAAGGGCATGAGGGCAAAGTACTCTATCATTAAATCTGAAAGTTTGGAACTTAGGGTGCTTTGTATGAAGATGCATTTTTCAAAAGCTTTCCTTTATGGCAGAATGCTTCATGCCAGCATCACTGAGTCTAAGCAGTTTATTGCCATTTTGCAGCAGCTGGGTTCAATTAATATATACACTGTGTTCAGCCAAAATCTAGTTGGTACATCCACAAGGACACAAGAGTGAATTAAGCTGAAAGGCAAACTAACTTTTTGGATATTTTACTTTGTGTAATAATTTTCTTAAGCCTATATAAAACAGAATAAAAACACACAAAAGAGCATTCCACAATCTACAATAAAAACAAAAACATGTGAAAGGTAAAACAGAAGAGGAAAAAAGAAGAAAAGAAAAGAAAAGAGGAAAAATAGCATAAAATGTGTGACTTCCAAGCTTTTCTACATTTGTTTTGCCTAAATCCTGAGTTTCCCCTAAAATCTATTGGTTTTATTATTATATATCTGTAAACAAACATGGAAAAATAAACTTATATATAAAATGCACTTCTTTCTATAAATTATATATTTTGTTCATACAATCATTGCATATAGCTTACATTTTAACTTGGTATTGTACAGAAAATTAATAAAAGTTAGCTCCAATAGCTATCAGCTATTATTCATTGATAGTAATTAATTTGATAACAACAACTATCATGGTTATGATTCTATATATTCTACAATACAACATAGTAATCATAGTAATTACTTCTATTTGACTATAATCCATTTCCCCCTTTATTGAATTCTTGAATTCTCCTGGCCGAGACCTTTCACAGTTCTCTAAATAGGCTTTGGAAATGAGTGGCCCCAGGCCCCATTATGGCCATTGCTGGGACCTGGTCATTGCACTTTACCCAATCCCCCGGCCCCTATGTTTTTCTTTGCACTAGCCTCAGCCCAGCCCTCTGAAATTGCCTAGGCCAATTTTCTGAAATCTGCCCCTGACACCTCATTTGCACAAAATAATCTTGTGGGATTGGTTTTTAATATATACTAGCTGACCCGTGCACGCGTTGCTGTGCCATAGTCTGTGGCTAACCCCTTCTACCCACATGGTGTGTGTGTATGTGTGTGCTTATTTTTGTGTGTATATGTGTATGTGTATATTGTGTATGCGTGTGTTCTTATGTATAAGTGCATGTATATATGTGTGTATGTGTGCATGGCTTTATGTATATGTGTGTGCTGAAGTTTGTGTGTATATGTGTATGTGTATATTGTGTATGTGTGTGTTCTTATGTATATGTGCATGTCTGTATGTCTGTATGTGTGCATGTCTGTATGTATATGTGTGTGTATCTGTGTGCTTATGTTTGTGTGTATATGTGTATTTGTATATTGTGTATGTGTGTGTTCTTATGCATGTATATATGTGTGTATGTGTGCATGTCTTTATGTATATGTGTGCGCGTATTTTTGCAACCCCCTCACCTTTTCCTGCTCTCCTTCCTTCTCTCCCCTTCCTTCTTTCCTCCATTCTTCCTCTTCCTTTTTTCCTTCCTCTTCCTTTCTTTCTCCTCTTTCACCTTTTCCTGCTCTCCTTCGTTCTCTCCCCTTCCTTCTTTCCTCCATTCTCCCTCTTCCTTCCTTCCTTCCTTCCTTCCTTCCTTCCTTCCTTCCTTCCTTCCTCTTCCTTTCTTTCTCCCCCTTCACCCTTTCCTGTTTTCTTTCCTTTTCCCTCATTAGTTCCCCTTCCTTCTTTCCTCCATTCTCGCTCTTCCTTTCTTTCTCCCCCTTCACCCTCTCCTCCCCCTCCCCCGTGCACATGTTTTTATCCCTTCATTTTTCCTTCCCCCCTTCCTTCTTTCCATCAATCTATCCATCCTACTGTCCTTTGCTTCTTTTTTCCTCCGTCGTTTCCTTCCTCCCTTAGTAGGAGGAGGAGGTTCTGAGGAGGAGGGAGGGAGGAGGGTGCTTTCCGCTTTCCCCCGCCTGTGCTGCCAAGGCCCCCGCTTATTCCTCCTCTTCCTCTTGGGCGTCGCAATGGCAAAGCTCCAGGCGGCGGCGCTTCCTCCTCCTTCCTCTTCGGTCAGGCCCCAAGGAGGCAGAGATTATGGCCACCCAGGGTGAGCAGACCACAGCCACCGCTTGTGGAGGCCGCGGGGGCCTCGAAGGGAGTTCTTTCTTTGGGGAGCAGAGGCAGGAGGGAGAGGCCGAGCAAGCGAGCGGGGGGAGCCTTAAGGGAGGTTTTATTGTTTCCGTTTGGGAGGGGAAAGAGTAGGCACTCTTTCACGCACCAGGGCCATGGCCGGTTTTTTTGGTCCCAAACGTTATTTAGGCTTTTTGGCCATTGTCAATTTTTTTTAAGGTTTTTTTTTTGCTAACAACATACCGAGTAGGGTTTTGGGTGTATGTGGGCTGTATCTTTGTTTCTGCCTTGTGTGGTTTCTTTGTTTTTGAGCCAGGAAACACGACAGTGAGGATTTCATATATATAGATGTATGTGTTGTTAATTCGATGTCTCTGTTTTGTTTAGTCTGTATGTTTTCTGTGTATTTTCAAGTGGAAACCACGCTAAGTCCCCTAGTGGAGATAGAGTGGTATATACATAAAGTTTTATTATTATTTATTATTACTAACCATTTAACTTATCTGTTATCTATTGTTCTGGTATTATTGGTGGGGGGGGCCTTCTCTCTCTCTCTCTCTCTCTCTCTCTCTCTATATATATATATATATATATATATCTCAAAAATAGTTACTCATTATACAATTCAAATTTCTCAATATGAAAATATATTTTATCAAGTCCATTTTTTTCTTTTCTTTTTGTTGACCTCTGCCTTTTGGCTGGTTTGTAGTAGCTCTCCACTTCAGCTCATCTCTTTGCTTGCTGGTCTTACCTAGTACCAGTTAGGTAATAATCACTCTCACTTCTTGCTTGCAGCAGTTGTTTTGTGGCAAAGAATGGGGGGAGGCAGGGGAGGGGAAGCAGTCTTTGAACCCAATTCCTAGCTGGGCCTAGGTGGACAAGAAAGTGGAGACTGCTATCAGCCTTTCATCAGGCTTTGACCCTGCCTGTCTCTGCTGCTAACAGCCCATGGAGAAGCCATTTAAAAATTCAGTTAAAAACCATAAAATATATTCAAAGTTAAAAACCACCACATCCCCTGACTAGATCTTACTTTCATATTTAAATGCCTCTTTGAATAAAAAGTTTTAGCCTGATGCCAGAAGGACACCAGGGAGGGTGTCATTCTGACTTCCTCTCCTGAAGATCTCAGGGCCCATGCAGGTTCGTACAAGAGGATGTGATCAGCTAAAAAGCCTGGAATTGAATTAGCTAGAGCTTTAAAAGTCATAACCAGCCCTTTGAAATGTGCCCAGTAAAATACTGGTAGCCAGTGGAGCTGCTACAATAGGGGGATGTCCTTTCCCTTTAGCCAGCCTAGTGAGCAACCTGGCTGCAGCTCTTTGAATCAGCTGAAGTTTCTGAACACTCTTCAGAGGCATCCCCATGTAGAGCACATTACAGTAATCTGGATTGGATGTAAATAAGGCATGTGCCACAATGGCAAGATCAGGCTTTTCAAGGAACAGGCGCAGTTGGCACACAAGTTTTAATTGTGCAAAGGCCCTTGCCATCTCTTTCAATTCTTTCTATGGGGATTATCTCCGGTAACATAGGACAAGGCCAAGTTAACATTGGCCAAAGCTGGAGAAAAGTCTTAACTTTGTTACCCTGGATCAGCTGCTTGTGTTTGGCTGATCTACATCGACCATGGTGTCTTTCTGGGTCAACTCTCTAGAATGGGTGTTGGGGGCACTGTTTTGCAGTGGTTCTGCTCCTTCCTGAAGGATCTTGCCCAGTTGGTGAAGCTGGGAGACACCTGCTCGGCCCCCTGGCCATTGTCCTATGTGGTCCCACAAGGTTCCATTCTATCTCCTATGCTTTTTAACATCTACATGAAACTGCTGGGAGAGGTCATCCAGAGTTTTGGAGTTTGGTGCCATCTGTATGCTAATGACACTCAACTCTACTACTCCTTTCCACGTAATTCCAAGGAAGCCCTCTTGATCCTGGACCAGTGCCTGGCCACTGTGATGGACTGGATGAGGGCTAACAAGCTGAAACTTAATCCAGACAAGACACAGGTCCTGCTGGTCAGTCGTGAAGTCGACCGAGGTATAGGGTGGCAACCTGTGCTCGATGGGGTTACACTCCCCTTGAGGACAGAAGTCTGCAGTTTGAGGGGGGGTCCTTCTGGACTCAGCACTGACAATTGATGCTCAGGCATCAGCGGTGGCATGTAGGCACTTTGCATAGTTAAAACTTGTGCGCCAACTGTGATCGTACCTTGAGAAGCCTGACTTGGTTACGGTGGTCCATGTCTTGGTTACATCTAGATTGGATTATTGCAAAGCAGTCTCTGTGGAGCTGCCTTTGAAGATGGCTTAAAAATGCAACTTGTACAAAGGTTGCCAGCCAGGTTACTAACTGGAGCCAGTTACAAGGAAAAGATAATACCTCTACTGAAGTAACTCCACTGGCTGCCGATAAGTTTCTGAGCCCAGTTCAAAGTACAGGTTATTATCCATAAAGCTCTAAATGGTTTGGGTCCTGCTTAACTTCATGACTGTATCTCCCTCTATGAACCAGCATGAGTGCTAAGATCTGCCGGGGAGGCCCTTCTCTCACTCCCACCTCCACCACAAATGCAGTTGGTGAGGACGAGAGAGAGGGCCTTCTTGGTGGTGGCCCCCCAGTTCTGGAACTCTCACCCCAGGGAGATTAGATTAGCCTCCACCCTGTCCACCTTCCGGAAAGACCTGAAGACTTGGATGTTCCAATGTGCTTTTGAATAATAATTAGCTACAGATCAAGCCCGCCTAGCCCTACTCTTTTGTTTGGATCCCCAGCATTTTATTCCCAGTCCGGCCCTACAGTTGTACATTTACACAAGCCCTTGTCCTGCTCAACTAGTCTCAAATCTAAACATTCTCACTTTTTTTGCCTATTGGTTGTTTTTTGTGAGTTTCATGTTTTATGATGTCTTATATTTTATTGGTTTTACTGTTTTTAATATAGTTGACTGTTGTGTATTTTTAATTGTGTTACTCTGTAACCTTTGTTTATATTGGCCTTAGTCCAAATGTAAGCCACCTCGAGTCCCTTCGAGTAGATGGAGGCAGGATATAAGAATAAAGTTGTTGTTGTTATTATTATTATTACACGGATCTAAGTGGTCAATGTAGATGAGGCCTTAGGCAGTTTGCTGACTGGTCTTTTTTATTTTGACAACTGTTGGATTAAGGAGTATGTGGTGAATCCTGCTGATAATCTCCTAGTTCAAATTATTTATTTATTTATTTATTTCATACACTTGTCCCCCACCCTTCTCACCCCTGAGGGGGACTCATGGTGGCCTCACAGCAAGCACCATTTGGTGCCTTCACAATCATAAAAACATTCAACAAATTCATTAAAACAACATTAAATAAACAGTTGTTAAAAACACTCCAGTTAAAACCAAAGTCCGGATCAGTTCATTGTCACTTCAAATTGCTTATGTCTTCTTCTCACTTGCTTCTATTCAATGATGAAACGCTTGGTCCCACAACCAAGTCTTCAGTTTCCTTCTAAAGGACGGGGGGGGGGGAGCAATCCGATGTCCCTGGGGAGGGAATTCCACAGACAAGGGGCCACTGCTGAGAAGGCCCTGTCCCTCGTCCCCACCAATTGCATTTGCGACGGCGGTGGGATTGAGAGCAGGGCCTCTCCATGTGATCTTAAACTTCGGGATGGTTTGTAACAGGTGATACATTTGGACAGTTAGTCTGGTCTAGAACTGGTTAGGGCTTTATAGATTAAAACCAGCACTTTGAATTGTGCTCGGTAGCAGATCGGCAGCCAGTGGAGCTGGCATGACAGGAGTTGTATGCTCTCTGTATGCCACTCTGGTGAGCAATCTGGCTGCTGACCATTGGACTAATTAAAGCTTCTGGGCAGTATTCAAAGGCAGCCCCACGTAGAGTGCATTGCAGTAGTCTATTTGGGATGTAACAAGAGCATGGATCACCGTGGCAAAGTCAGACTTCCCAAGGTACGGGCGCAGCTGGTGCACAAGTTTTAATTGTGCAAAAGCTCCCCTAGCCACCACTGAGATCTGGGATTCTAGACTCAAAGATGAGTTGGAGTGAGCCTAAATTTGATCAGGAAGTGGTCGGTCCAAGGCAACGGAGAGATGGTTAACTCCTCTAATATAAGAACATAATTTACTGACCAGAGTTATCAAACAACAGCTGTGACTTCCTTCCCCTATAGAGCCCTACTAGGGAGAGGGCGTCAAAACATACATCTTTTCCCAGAAGTCAATTTAATATTTTAATGCACCAGTTGAGGTTTTTGCCCTGAATGTGCTAAACAATTTATATATTCATTCATTGACAGCCTGCCCCCCTACCAACACAGTTTTCAAGATGGCAGTCATGTGGTTCAAAGCAGATTCACATTTTGCAATAAATAAATACATTCCAGTTATCCACTATGTAATACAACAACAAAATCCAATTATAATTATTAGAATAAACAGTAAACACTTTAATTTTATAAATTCACGGTAAAGTTCCATAATGGTTGAAGTCAAACATAATGGGTATCCACTTGGAGACTACAGTTGATGAAGAAAACAAATGTCAATAAGTTAGTTGGTAGCATCTGTTAGGAGTACAATACACCAATGATTCAAGACTGATATGCCATCTGCTTCTCAGTACATTTCATGAAATGGGGAATGCTTTTCAGTATATAATATCAAAAGAGAAGATGGCTTGTTATAACAAGACTGTATGTTTGAGAAAGAGACCAGAAGGACAATGTGATCATTAACAAAAAAATTAGAAGAAAAACTTGCAAATAATCGAGTGATCAATGCGCAATTGGGAAAAAAGAAGGCATACAAGTATCAGAGTTTGGGTGTCTGTAAGCCAGAAAGGGGGTTTCTTCTCAAATGAAGCAATGAGTGCTTCTAGAAATTTGTTTCCCACTGCAAGAAAGTTCCTGAAAACCAAAGTTTCAAAGACCCTTTTTTGCAGTGTGGGACCTTAATTCCAAAAATTCACAGTGGTAGTTTTGCATAGATAGATAGATAGTTTTGCTGTGTAGTAAAAAGGAATTCTGTATGTTTAATGAAATTGCTTATACAATATTATTTTGTGGAAAATTTTTTTGTGTAGAACAAGTCACCTTTCTAAGCATTACATGTAACATTTGTGCAGAATAGGTTCCAAATATTGAAGATCCTAACCAGTGCTCATTTTACCAAGAGTTTTCCCAGTGGCTTCTTTGCATGCAATTTTTTTGGCATATTCTTGCCACCACTGGGAGATAACATTCTCTCCTCTTCCTCGCTCACCCCACCCTTGATCCTACATCTTGCAGATATCTCTGGTCATAACACAGAATTTGTGGAATAAAAATATTTTTAAAATATACATTTGAGATATGGATACACACACATATACAGTTTTGTTATTTCATTACAGATTGGATGGGGAGGGGGCTAGTGTTTTAGACAGACACTGTTTATTGATTTAGTGAATATTGTTTTAGTTTAGAATTTGAGTATTGTATTTTAACTTTCATTTAGTGTTAGGCCCCATCTACTCTGCCATATAATGTGATCTGAAACTGCATTACATGTAAACTCATACAGTATAATGTAATTCAAAGCAGTTTCAATCTTCATAGCAGCGTAGACAGAGCTTTCAGCTATGTTATACAAGCAATAGTATGTTTGAGTGTGTATATTTCCCCCTTTTTCCTTTCTTATTTTATTTTATTTTGGTATTTATTTTGATTGTTAATTACATAAAAATTACATATATGGAAAATTACTGCATTTCAAAAAAAGTGTATACTTTTATCAATGATAAACCACATGTGATGATTACTGAACTTCATACATTTTAATCCAAAAATTATCTGAATGAAATTTGTATCTGTCTGTAGTAGACAGATATGCTGTATCTGGATAGCAATGTAGTTATTAAATATCATATCATATCATCATCCATAGTCCCCAAACATGCAACTTAAAATTAAAACCTTACAAGATAAGTACGCACAATCTTTTACCTGGTTGAATTAATTTGTCAGTTCTGCTTTCTAATACATTTTTAAAAATCTAGGGGTTTTCTTTGTCACCATTTCAGAAATTTGCAAACTTAGGCAAAAATCCCCCATTTTAACTGCCCATTCCAGGGTCAATTGCATTAAAAACAAGGGACATTGTGAATAGAATGTTTTAGTGAGATTGTGGATAAATACATAGTTGACTCCATATGGAGATAGAGATGCACCTTTCAGATGGTCCATGCTCATAGTTTGGTGGAAATAATATTTTCCTCTCTTTTATTTTTTTTTTACTGGCATCTATTGGGTAGAAATGTAGCATTGATAGAAAACTATGACTATAGCTATGGCTTACAGCTCTGAGGATATGCTCAAAGGTTACTATTCTTCCAAATTTCCCCCTCACCTTTAATTTTCCCTTCTGATGTAGATGGCTCAAGGAATAGACAAGAGGACATTTGAGGTAAAGAAAGACACTCAAGGATTCTGTTGAGGACTATGGAATATTTGGTGTTCTGGTGAAAAGGTCAAATGTCCACATATTGTCAAGCTGGCTGTTTTAACACATGAAGACTGGTTAACATACTTTGGTGCATACATGATAGCTTTATTGCCGTTGTTTCCAAACTTTTTGTTCTGATGTTACCCTTTTTACATGGATTTGGCTGTTGGGGATTCTGGGGCAAATTCTTGGCTACACTTTCAATTTATGCTGACCTCTTACCCCTCTCATCACCAATTACCACTATTATGAACAGTCACTTCACTTATTTTGCAGGCATTTATGCTCTAATTTAATTGTCACAGCCTTACTTTTTGCATTTTATAGCCATAACCTGACCTTTTAGTATTCCCTACACAGTGATTAGTGGTCACATGCACATGTTAATTCCTCTCTCTCTCTCTCTCTCTCTCTCTCTCTCTCTCTCTCTCTCTCTCTCTCTCTCTCTCTCTCTCTCTCCAGCTAGAAAAGTTCCCATTGTTTAACACTGAAGATGAAATAAAAATAAAAATGTAACTCTTATCTTGGCAGATGGTATACTTGAGTTCCTTGGAGTCATATTTTGTTGAAGAATTCACAAAGACTCACAAATGAGGAATTTTCCAATATTATCACCCAAAGAGCTGTACATAAGGGTTGTTCCCTGTTTCAGCCAGCCTTTGTTATACCATAAATTTTCTCATATTTTATGTCATGCAATATATTGGAATTTTCATTGGGCTTAGAAAATATCTCAGATCAATTCACTAAGTGTAGGTTACTTATTTATTTATTTCTTCCTTTCTTCCTCCCCCCCCCTTTCCCTCCCTTTCTTCCTCTTCTTCCCATTTCCTTCTCTAAAAATATCTGATAAGATGAGGAGTAGACTAATTTTTGGGTGAGACAAAAAACATACTTTTCTCAGTTTAAACAAGGCTGAATCTCTCAAAGAGATACAAAGTGAACTCAGTGTTCAGCAAAAGGCTCTGTCTGTGATGGACAGCAATCAACATGTCATCTATATATAGTTATAGGACAACACTTTGCTGCTGAAGGAATACTACCACAATTGCCATGACTTTTGTGAATCCTTGAGGAGCAGTACTGAAACCAAACGCCTTACTGGAGGATGTTCGGGCTCTCGGAGAGTTATCCTCTTTTCAGAGGGCCTGCAAAACAACGCTCTTCCGGCAGGCTTTTAAGCTGCGGATAATTCATGTTGACTTTCCTGTGCAAGTCGGAAATCTGTTTTAAACCAATTTTATTGTTGCATATTATGATTGTGCTTTTATAAGCTATGTAAACTACCCCGAACCTCCGGTAAAGGGCCGTATAGAAATGAAAATAATAAATAAATAAATAGTGGTACTCAAAACTGATAGACTGTTTTTTCCTGTTTTGAAGCAAAATAATTGTTGATGAGAACAGATCAAATTATGGAAAAATGTACCTCTTAAGTCCAAAGTTGTGTCCAGTCACCACCTGCTGGCTCTGCCGCCTTTTGGCACTGTGTTTTACAAAATGGATGCCTGCTGGCTCCACCAAAATGGATGCCTAGCTGTTGGGCCTTCACAGAGCTAACACTGATCCTGCAATGTAGGACAGTTCCTTACAATGGCCAAATAGTGCAACAGTGCCAAACATGGACTGGACTGAAACCCATCTCAAAGCCAAATTATATCTGTATCAGGATTTCTAGCAAGGTGAGTAAGTAGATTGGAAGAGACAGAATACAAAGTGAAAGAAGAGGAAAGTTATGAAAGCTAAGCAGAAGTAAAAATGTTAGAAGGGGCAGGAGTAAACTTAAAATGTTTATTAAGTAAGGAAGTCAGCTTCTCCCAAAGCAACAGTTGATAAATGCCCATACATGCCAGATAATTGGAGACCTTGCATTGAAGAGATGCAGGTGAGTAAAACTTTTTGCCCATTGATTCCAATTTCTTTCATTCTTTATATTTCATCATAGAGTCCAAATTTTGATAATGTAGATTCAACAACATTTACAAGTATTGAATTTATTCATCACTCTCTTTAACATCAAAGAAGATAAGGTCATTTTTATAGGGTTCAGGGTTCTAATATGCCTTAACTTGGGCAAAATTCCAAGCCAACATATATTACCAGCCTGAACCCTTTAAAAAGTCCTTCTCTTCTTTTACATCAAGAAGATGATGAAAAATTTGGCCAAGATTTTCTTATGACCTAGAGGAGGTAGGGAAGGGGTGCCCACACTTTTTCAGCATGCAAGGTACTTCTAATAAAACCAAGTCTGAAAGATCTACCAGGCTGGAGCAGAAGGAAGGGGGGAGCTTCGCGCAGCCTGGCTCCGCCCCCTTCCCCTCTGGCTTTAGCGTTTCCACAGCTTCTGGAGGCAAGAGGGGGGGATGCCAAGCCAGTAGTGGCTATCTATGCCACTACTGCCTTGGCATTCCCCCTCTGCCTCAAGCTGTGGAAGCGGTAAAGCCAGGGAAAGGGGGCGGGGCTTCGCGCAGCCTGGCTCCGCCCACTTCCCCTCTGGCTTTAGCATTTCCACAGCTTCTGGAGGCAAGAGGGGGGGATGCCAAGCCAGTAGTGGCTATCTATGCCACTACTGACTTACCATTCCTCCCCTCTTCCCTCCAGAAGCTGCGGAAGCGGTAAAGCCGGTGAAGGGGGCGGGGCTTCACACAGCCAGGCTCCGCCCCCTTCCCCTCTGGCTTTAGCATTTCCACAGATTCTGGAGGCAAGAGGGGGGAATGCCAAGCCAGTAGTGGCTATCTATGCCATTACTGCCTTGGCATTCCCCCCCCTTCCCTCCAGAAGCTGCGGAAGCGCTAAAGCTGGGGGGAAGGGGGTGGGGCTTCACGCGGCCTGGCTCTGCCTCCTCAGAAGTGCCCCATCCAGCTGGGATCGACCTCCTTTGGTCCTGGGATTGACCAGTCGATCGCGATCTACCTAATGAGCACCCCTGAGGTAGGGTAACAAGGCTAATATTGTAGGGACAATCACCTGGGTATTTCCAATCTGTGCCTCTTGTTCAATCACCATTAAGTTAAATGATGGGGCATCTTTTTCATTTTATCCATAAAAACACTTTGACATCATCAATGGGAGAGGAGGGATCAATGTCACCCAGAAAAGCAGGAAGCAATTTCTGAAGCAGAACAATGGATTTAGAATCAAACTTGGAAGAGGTAAAGTCCAAAGTGAAAGAAGAGGAGAGCTACAAAAGCTCTCTAAAATGAAAACTTTAGAAAGGGCAGAAGGAAATTTAAAATGTAATAGTGAGTCATAGTGGATTCCATGTCAGTGAAATTTTACTCCCATCTAGCTACTTAAATAAGCTGTCTAAGGAAAAGAACTTATTTTGGGGATAGTACTCAGCACTGTGCTCTTTAGTCTTGATCAACCTCTACCCATCACACACCCACTGCAATTTGCACTTCTAAAGATACATGTAATATATGTGTCTTGTGCTTGATAAGGCAAGGCATATAAACAAATTTTGGCTGCACGTACAGAAAACAGATGGAAGCTGGCCTTTTGTGTTCTTTTTGCATGTTTTCCTTCATCTGCTCTAACTCTGCCTTCTTATTCATCTACGGACCTCACTTTTTTAAAGAGCTTCTGACATATTCCTTAAATTGTTGCAACCAATTTCTTCCCACTTGGGTTTGCTATAGCAAATGCAAATGACAAATATTTTGAAGGCCATATGGCTTTATCTAGCCCAAAATGTTAAGACAGTGCTATTTGGACACCCTGTTCAATACAAGGCTGAAACCACAAACTAAAATATGAAGTGAAATATATTTTATGTATATTGCAAACATTAAGCCAGGTGATTTACTTTAGTTTATCTTAGACTCTTAGATTACTTTTGAAAAATTATATAAGGCCAACACATAACGATGGCAGATTTATTAAAGACAAGTGATATATTAAAACTTGGGAAGTTATATTTTAACTTAAAGGTAAATTAAAACCATAAATTTAACATGAGCACAGATGAGCCCAGTCTTCAGCAAACAGTAATCACTTGCTTATTTAATTATGCTGGGATGGATTGCTCATCTTGACCTGCCAAAGTACATTCTGCCATCTTCCCAAGGTCCATATGCCTGGAATTTGGTTCATTAGCATAGACTTTCTTGACGACTGCAATGCGTAATGGAACTGAAAAGTTTCAATGACTATGGTTCTGCCTGTGATATTTGACAATTTTGATAATTTGATAATTGTAATAGATAACAATGAAAAAAGTCAAAGATGCAAGGTGTGCCTGTTCTGTATCCTTCCCCATTTTCATATATTTTGCAATAAAAATTATAATGGGAAACAAGTTTAAAGGAGCTATTCAAGGTGCTGAAAATTGTGCCAAATAAATTACAAGCAGTACATACCCAAGTTATCAACAAGATAGGTTTTGTTGGATTCTTCTTAAGTTAAATTTGTATATAAGTCAGAAAATATGCTGTACATATATAATTAGCTTTGGGTAGCATAGGGAAGGGTTATCA
Organism: Anolis apletophallus; assembly: GCA_030556195.1. Lineage (NCBI taxonomy): Eukaryota > Metazoa > Chordata > Lepidosauria > Squamata > Anolidae > Anolis > Anolis apletophallus. Next base: position 124,386,018 of record JARBWK010000004.1, on the reverse strand, counting down.
CCCCTGTCTGTGCTCCTGTTCTTTCGCCTCACTTTCTGTCCCTGTGATAATTGGATTCGGGGGGATGGTTGCCATGGAAACCCTGTCTGTGCAAGCTTTCCTCTAACTCTGTCTGAATTTTCTTTCAGTAGATTTTCACACTTTCTATTGTACCACCCCCATTCTTAACTATGAGTTGTGTGTAAGTCTGATTTTTGTAACTCAAGGACTGCCTGTACATTGATTTAAAGATTAAGATAAGACCTCTTGTGTACAGTCTCACTGCATGAGAACAACAAGCCATCAAAGCTATAAATAAGTCTGCAGATCTTAGTAAAAAATAATACAGGTTGGGTCAACCCATAAGGGACATTAGGATGAGACAGGTGAGAAAGGGCTGAAGCCCTCATCTTTTCATTAGGCATCCTACTGTATAAGAGGTTTTAGTGCTTACATTTCAATTATGTGGTTGCTACATATGTCTTTGAAGTATAATATAGTTTGTATTTGAATTGAGTCATATATTTCCTTTTCCATTTCTGTTCAAGTGACAGATTTAATAAGTACACCAAACTACAAGTCCCAAGGATAGTTGTTGGCATAGCAGGAGATAACAATGGTGTTGCAGCCTGGAACTAAATATGAGAATCTCACTTTTGAAGCATTTTCTTACTTTGAACTGGGTAGCAATAAAGAGAGAAGACAGTTCAGACGTGGAGATAAGTTGAAAACCTCTGGGGAATGTTTTTACTCTAGAATATTTTACTCTAGATTTTATTAAATTTTATTCTAGAATAAAAATTGTGGTTTTTTACGTCACCTTATAATATATTTATGTGCTTTGACCCAGTAAATAATTTTCAACAGTCACATATATTATAAGCAGCCTAGATAGATATAGATAGATTATATTCACTTTTGAAGCATTTTCGAGGCGATGTAAGTGAATTTGCCATTTCGAAGCCACTGCCGCCATTTTCAGAAAACAATCAGCATTAGATTCCCACCCCTCCCGAGGTGCTTTCCCCTCATTGGCTGGAGGCAACCAGCTGTAGAGATTGCACTAAACCCCAACACACTTTCATACCCACATTTGCAATTTCATTTAGGGACTGAAACAATTTGACATTATTCAACCCCACTTTCAACTAGTCCTGCAGAATATGAGACCTTCTAAATCACTCAATCCCTTTGACATGATAGACCTAAGAAAAGTGTGAGTGGGAAGGAAAAGTGAGTTGCACATGACCAGTGGGCTGTAATTTGCTTGGTAAGTTTACTTCTTGACTACAAGCTTTGCTTAAATGTTAACTCAAAAAGTTATGTTCAGCTGTACCGAGGTGTAGCATTGGTGAGAGTGTTTGGGCATTTCTCCAAATGATACAACCTTTAATTGTATTATGTTTTCTTACAGTGTGTTTATGTGTGTGTAAATGGGCACACATATGTTCTTCCTTTACTCCCTGCCTCTCCCCACCCACCCTCTTTCTCCATCAAACATCTCCTTATCATACAATTGATCCCTAGGTAATCCTGTTTTTCAACTTTTGTACATTCTCTTTTTATAGCTAAGTAACGACCTGATGCACACAAAGCATTCTACCAATGATTTTGTGAGCAAACAAGATTATATACTGAAACTTTATACTATTCAAAATGAAGAACATGACTGTGTTCTGGGGATTCCAGCTTATCAACACAACTGTAACAGCAACAAAACAAAGTCCTGCTCCACACTTTCCCCAAAGGCATTGCAGTTACAATCTTTTCAACATATAACCTATTTTATACTTAGTCTCCAAGACACAAAGCTAATTCAAGTTTTCTCAAATTTCCCCTGTTCCTGTACTTCCTTTGGATGTACAACAAACAAAAATGTCTTTATACTTTTGTTACCCCCTTATAATACTCCCAATGAATTCAGCACACAATTGCTTATCGGAATCCTCACTGGAAGTATTTGTGAAGGATTTGTAATGATTACATTATAAGTGGATAAAACATTAAGCACTCTTCTCTGTTTCTCAAATTCACATTGTTGCTTTCACTTTTCTCATTACATGTAATATGATTTTTTTAAAAAAACAAGAAAAAATTATAATCAATCCTAAAAATAGATTAAAATTCATTCTATAAAGTCATAAATTAGGTCCATGCTAAAAGACTAAATTCTAAATTTGTGGCTAAAAAATTGCAATCTTGGTGGACTGCAACTTCACCACCAAAGGGTAAATAACCATAATTTTCCTGTTCTCTTCAAAGTCCTTATTTATCATGAGAAGTTTGTGATGGAAACATCATGAGAATGCAAGTAGGAATGCTTGAGAAATGTTGGCTTCTGCATCTTTTTATAAGAACCAACCTATTCTCCAACCAAGCAAACTGATGGGACAGCGGTATTGTACCTAAGACCTGCACATTGCTCTTCTCTGAATGTTGTGATACAATTGTAAGTTCAAATAAATAAATAAATAAATAAATCCAAATGCACTTTAAAATTTGTATTTTGAAATAAAATGCATTTATAAATGTTTCTTTGAAGAAAAAAATACATTCAAAATGTTGATTTAACAAGTATTTCTTCAGTTTTTTTCTTTATATATGTGACCAATAAAGAATATAATCAACTTATAAGAGCAACAAAAGTGCACATATTCAAAATGGACTGTCTCTTTTTTCCTAGAGGAAGTAAAGATGAAAATAATAAGCTTTTAGTTTACCTAAACACATGGTTTAAGCATTGGACTAGGACTCTGAAAACCAGGGTTCAAATTCTCACTCAGTGATGGAAACAGTGACTGACCATGAGTGAGTCAATGCCATAATCCCCCTGTACAGAACTTGCCAAGGAAACCTTGTGATAGGTTTGCCTTAAGATCACCATAAATCAGAAATGATTTGAAGGCACGTGTCAACAATATTTTCATTAGATAATGAGAAACAAATAGTATTTTTGGGGATCACCACCATCAGCATGTGGGTGATACCTTTGCTTTTAGCATCCATATGAAGTAATACTGCCAGGTCATAAAATTAACAATAACTGGCAAAATTATTAAGATTCAGGATTAACTATTTCCATAGCCACAATGAATACATTTCTATCTTTATGAAAAATCTGTTTCCACAAATACATGACAGGGGGGGGGTTATCCAATTGATATAAAGTGAAAGCTTCCCAACCCTCAAATATGAGGACCTTTTGTAAGGGGCACCTATTGGCTTTCTTGCTCTCTAATGGACACATCATCTCCCCCACCCACCATTGAAATAATGAGACTAGACAACTATATTGGAATAATTATGGACAACTTTATTAAGGTTGCCTGTTTAACTTTCCTCGTGATCTGCAAACAAGTTGTTAAGGAGTATGAACTTACTGTGGGATAAGTTGAGGCAGAACCATCTCAGACCACCTTCTCAGCTAATTTGGGGAAGAAACCTGAGTCCCCTGAATGCAACCCCACATGTGGTGCTCTCAGGGGAACCCCATAGGGAAACTGCATAATGAATTTTAACCCCAAGTCACAAGCCTTCAGTGGTACTAGAATTCCCTGGATCTCCAAGGCCTTTCCCATCTGCCTCCACTGTGGTTGCCTGGACACACAAGTTGGGGTTCCTGTTCCTGGCCTTCACCAAAACAGGATGCCTTTGGTGCACACTGAGATGTTAACTCCATCTGAGTTTCCCACCACAGATTAGAGGCAAGCATCTGCTTTGCCCCTATCCCCCACCAATCCTGACAACATAGCCTTGCAAATCACAAAGAATCTGCTGGCAAATCCAGAAAAATCTGGATTTGCAAGAAACTTCTTGCAAATCCAGACAAACCCTTGCAGATCACATAGAAACTGCTGGTTGCCCTTCTCAGAAAGTGAAACCATTTGCTCAAAAGACATATTTCCTATGATAAGTAATGCCCTGGAGGTGAATGTAAGCTCCCAAGCACTGACTCATGGCCTTGTAAATTTCCTGGTTTACTCTTTTACTGGTCACATCTAATCTCTGCAAATCACTACCTCTAGGTCATTTCTACCATGAGATCATAGCTGATCATACGAGGCATGTTTGAAACCAAACTTCCCGAATGCCCCATATGTCTGTCAATGTCTGTAAAATCAATGCCTTCCCCTTAAGCAGGCCCATATAATTATCAGCCAGATGTATCATCAACAATCTCCCCTCTTTAAACAATAACAGGCACCGCCTGTCCCAAAGGAAGCCTCTTCGCCCTCTCCATTCAATACTGGCTACTTCTGCAAATCCCAAATGTTGATCAAACTGCTCACTTTGAGTTTGTCACTCAGCCCACTGGACATAACTGAGACTGTAGATCAGCACCTGTCATATGAACGCCAGCCCCCAGAGATCTGAAACAACAGAAAAAGCATTAATATAGCTGGAATGGGAGGACATATGACCAATACACTCCAAAAATTGTATTCTAGCTTTATTATACTCTATGGCTGCTGCCCCAATGCAAAATGAGTGTGTCCCAAATTTATATTCGCACAAACCCAAAGCAGCCAATGCCTTGGATATCACTGCTCAAAACTGGTATTTTGTTAAAGGAGAGTGATCCTCATGAAAAACTAATGAGCCTGCAGTAGCGCCCCTGACTTTAATATATTCCCCCATTGCTCACACTAGACACAAGTCCACATCACCACATGTATTAAGTGCCAAGGATGTCCCTTTGCCTTTCTGATCAATTTTGGAGGATTTAATAATAACTGTACTTTTCCAAGGGTTTAATGTATATTGTTCTACATTAGCCCCCTGCCTGAGCTGTCTACCAGCTCACTCCCTGGCAGGACCCTAAAAATTCCAATGAGGGCAGCTGTGTGAAAAAGAAGTAACTCATAGAGGCCCTTGGTGCTATGCAGTAAGTCCACATTGCCTGAGGGCTAGGCCTGTGGGACTCTGGGCCTTGTAGTCCTGCGACACCCAAGAACCATTTCACTGAGTGTTCTGAAGGTCCCCTCACTAAACTGCAAAGCCGGCATTCCTCAGGGCACCGCCATGGCAACTGAAGGGGCCTGTAGTGCTATGCATTAAGCCCCACCTCACTCAGTGTTCCAAAGGCCCCTTCAAACTGCAAATCCCGGTATTCCATGGGGTGTCACCATGGATCCTAAATTTATAATGATTGGCCTCTTTCCCTGTGGGCCATGAAATTGCCCTCCCCTCCCAGCAGGCAGGGAGGAGAAAGCTAGTTATAGGAGACAGCTAGCACCCTATTATAAAGTCAAAAAAGGAGGCTGTTTGAACTTTGGAAGATGGGTATCATAAATACACTTCCTCTGAATTCCAGGATACTTTGAATTAAGTAAATCTAATGACAATATTACAGAAAAAAATGTTTCACAAAAGTACAATGCCACACTCAGCTGTAGTTCTGTAGCTAAGAATCCTAGTCAGTTATTGTAGTTGAAGTGCAAAAAAGTAATGCTGTAAACCTCTCATATACACACTAAATGTTTTCTCATATAAGCTTTCGGCCCTTATAAATTTATATATCCATTTCCTCTTCCTGATTTTAATCTTGGATAACCCAATTACACCATATTTCTCTTTACACCTGGTAATGCAATTTTATTAGCACACTTTGAGGGAAAAATTGCCAAATCTTTATGACAACATCTTTATATAACAAATAGTGACCTTTGTGTTAGAAGAACCAGCAGTGTTAATGCCTCTGAAGCCATATGAAGCTATTATTTGTCTAAGATATATATGAGCAACATCACAAACTACTAAAAGTTAGAAATGCAGTATTTTGTCACAGTTTTATATATTTTTAAAAACCCTTTATAGCCCATTAGAAGGAAAGGGCTTTGCTCCTGCTGTCAAACCTTTTCCAAAAGAAAAAAAAGAATTTAGTGGAAAATATTCATCAGCTCGATAACACAGTCTTACATATTCCTTATTTGTTCTCTTCTTTTATTTTAACATTTAAGCGATCTTATGCCCTCCTCTGATTGACTGATTGGTGGAGCTACAGTATTTTTATGCCAACCTCAGAATCTTATTGGTTCTGTGGACAAGCTACAACAAACAATAAACTCTATAATCAAATAAAAAATATGAAAACAACAGTTAAATACATAGGACAAGTTCTATTGGCTTGTCAGAACTATTGAAAACCAAATGGCTTTTTCTTCTTGTCCAAGTATACAAGGGGGAGATGGAGGTTTTTCAGGTGCAACTTCACCTTCTGGTACTGGAATCTGAATGATTGTGGACTCTATTTGGTGGCTAAAAAAGAGGTAGCAGACATCACCTTCTTCCAAACATGGGTTTATTCTAAGGCCCCTTCCACACAGCCCTATATCCCAGAATATCAAAGCAGAAAGTCCCACAATATCTGCTTTGAACTGGGTTATCTGAGTCCACACTCAGATAATGTGGGGTTCTCTGCCTTGATATTTTGGGATACAGGGCTGTGTGGAAGGGCCTTCAGAGATCACGGGGAGCTGCCCAAGTATGTTCTCCAGGTCAGTTGGTGGCTGGGAAGGGAGGCAGGGATAGGACAAAGGTACTGTGAAATAACATATGAAATACATCCTTGTTGGTTGTTCCACTAGGCATCGGGATCACCATAACTGTATCTTGCATTAGGATCAAGTGCCACTTATCATTTTGACAAAAATGTGTACTGGAGCTGCTATTTCTGGTATCAGTGCTATCACATCCAATAACATCATATATAGTAGTTCTTTGCTGGTGCCTGGAGGAAAAAATGACTTCAATTCATTTTGTCAATGAAATGCAAATTTGTTGTTTCATCATTAAGAAAGGGCTAAGGCATATATTTAAATGAATAATATACAGCAAGGAAATAACAGAATAGGAATAAGTCTGATTTTTTTTCTTTATGAGTTCCAGCCATAATGTCCCAGAACAACTGAAGCTGAAGTTTTAAGTAATGCACAGCACAGATCAAATATGAGAAGCTATCTTTGAAAAGAATGCTAAAAGGAATAGAAAATCAATTTCTGCTGCAAAGTGAATTTTTATGCTTTTAAAGAGTATATTGTCAACACAGACCAGCCAAAATGCCATCTCCGTAATAGCATACACCACAACTGATGGATGGCACATTACATTTTGCGTGGCAAGAGTCTGAAAAGAAAAACCTAAAAATGAAAGAACTGGGAATCTATTTATTTCAATTTCTATCCTGCCCCATCTCAAGAGTTCAGGACAGATAACAACCATTTAAGAAGACAACAGAATGAAAACAAGAGAGAAGAACACTAGGTAAATATTAAATTTAAAGTAGCTCCCTATATTTTTCTTTAATCTTGGTTGTCCCATACAAAAGAGGTTTTCTTCTTCTAATTATCAACTTTTGGACATGAAGGAGTCTCCAGGAATATATGTGTTAGATTTTGTAATGGTCTAAATGCCCTACAGCCACCAGATCCTATCTGATCTTGGAATATAAACTGGGTTAGCTATTTTGGTGGTAAACCACCAACAAATAGCAGGTGCTAGAGAAAGAGAAAGGAAATGGCAAAACCATATTTGAATATTCCTTATTTCTATGAAAACCCTATGAAATTCATGGAATTGCCATATGTTGATAGGGTCTTGAAGTCATACACAGAACACACACTTCCAAATGCATGTTCTTAAGGATGTAATTAGATGTACGAACAAATGAGATATTACACACATGGTGTAACTGCACTGACAGTGGAACTAACTAGTGCAAATAATTAGCTACTTGTAATTAAATCATTTTTCAGGAACAAGTGTATTATTATATTATGTTATGGTTTGAATATAAAGAAGAATCGCTTCTCTCTTTTTGCATTGTACAGCACTGAGGTTTTAGTTATTATTTTAAATAGGTGAGTGTGGCCTCACTAAATAGTGGAAGTTGGGTTTTTAATTGTGTTTTAATTTTTGACAACTCATTTAGCTGTCAAAATTCTTTCAGCATTCTACAGTCTAGGTCCAGCCAATGTAGGGGGCCTCTGTCGTGTAGATTGGGCCAGTCAGTTCTCTTCATTTACAGGATATGGGGCTCAGGACCTCCACACTGCCCTCCTCCCAAATGGAAAACAACAACAATAAACATTTTTGACACGAGAGAGCATTTCTCTATCAGTCCTTTGGTCTTCCATTTCAATTCTGTGATGAATTTCTGCCCTAGAATTCTATTGGCAGATCTATCATGGAATCCCTCTGGAGGACCTACAAATATCTAGAGAAGTGTTTTCTCTGGGAATCTCTAGTTCTTCAAGAACATTTCTTCTTAAACTGTGGGTCCCAACCCCAAATGGGATCCTCCTAGGTCGATGTTGGGGTCCCAAACATTTGGCAGCAATAAACTTTTTTTAATGTTACCTGGTGGCTGTGTTAGATTTTTAAACAAATCTGTTGTGCAGTGTTTACAGTAGACTTTACAGAAGATGCTTTAGCTGAACTTTATAAAAAGAGAAGATCAGCCTGTTTAGCAAGACTTGCAACTGGTGATTTGTTATCAGTAAATGTTTGACTTTTATACCTATTTTATATATCTATACATCTGAGGTCATGTAAAAATTTCTCAGGCCAAAAGAGATCTTGAGTGGAAAAGTTTATAAAGCCTTGCTCTAGAGCAGTGGTTCTCAACCTGGGGGTCCCCAGGTGTTTTGGCCTTAAACACCCAGAATTCTTAACAGCTGGTAAACTGGCTGGGGTTTCTGGGAGTTGTAGGCCAAAACACCTGGGGACCCCCAGGTTGAGAACCACTGCTCTAGAGCAAGCCTGTGGCAGAGGATGACCATAGAGGCAAGCTGACAGACCTAAACATTTCTGGAGGGAATGTATGAATCACATTCAGGAGTAATGAAACATGTAAAAGTGAAAACTGCAAATCTGGAGAGCCAACACAAAAAATAACCATACACAAAAGTAAGACTACTAGACGTGTGCAATTCATCAAAAAGGCATGCCATTTAAGAGTCCATTTTCTTCTTCCACTTTACCGACAAAATCTCGGATCTCCGCCGGGACATCCTAGCCACAATTGATACAGTTAGCGAACTCGAGACTCCGCTGCCACTCGGTGGGCGCACCTTCAGCTGTTTCCAACCACTGGATGCAGCAACCGTCGATGGGATACTAGTTGCAGCTAGACCAATTACATGCTCCCTTGATCTGTGCCCCTCCTGGCTTGTTAGATCCTGCCGGGAGGGGTTATGAGACTCCCTGGGAAAGATAATCAATAGCTCCCTTGAGCAAGGAGTATTCCCAGGAAGGTTGAAAGAGGCGTTGGTAAGACCGCTACTTAAAAAACCGAATTTAGACCCTTCGGTTCCCTCCAGTTACCGGCCGGTTTCCAACTTGCCGTTCTCGGGGAAAGTAATTGAGAGGGCAGTAGCGAATCAGCTGCAACAGTTCCTAAATGACATTGTTGGACTTGATCCCTTCCAGTCCAGCTTCCGTATTGGGCATGGGACGGAGACCGTGCTTGTCGCCATTACAGACCAACTTCGCTGCCAGCTGGACCATGGCGGGTCTGCCCTCCTTGTGTTGTTAGATCTCACGGCAGCGTTTGATACAGTAGACCACGCATTATTGACCCAGCCATGATGGGAGTTAGGGGGATTGCCCTTAAATGGGTGACCTCCTTCCTCCAAGATCGGGGACAACGTGTGGAGAGGGGGGGTGACCTCTGGGAGACTCCCATTAAGTTGTGGGGTCCCCCAGGGAGCGTTCCTCTCCTCATTATTGTTCAACATCTATATGCATCCTCTGGCCCAGCTGGTTCATGGGTTTGGTCTGCTGGTGCTGAGAATGGATGGCAGGCTGGATACTATACCCGATTGTTTCTATCAATACCTTGAAGCCGTGACTGCATGTTTGCGTTCCAGCCGGCTGAAGGTGAATCCATCGAAGACGGAGATACTGTGGCTGGGTCGCCCTGGTATGGGTGAGTGCTGGTTGCCTATCCTGGATGGAGAGCAATTAAGCCCACAAACACAATACACAAGGGTTCTTGCCCAAGGCACAGTAACACACATAAAGCTGAACTGAATAATCATAAGCAAATGCAAGTGTCGCATCGATTAGTCAGGTATGCAATGTACGTTATACCCTGTTGCTATCCCCCACCAAGCCGGGTGCCACTATGGGGGGGGGGGGGCACAGGTAGGTTCCTACTGCCGCTCAAATGAGTACTACATTGCATACCTGACTATCGATGTGACACTTGCATTTGCTTATGAGCAATTAAGCCCGTCACCCTTGGTAAAAAGTCTGGGGGTCCAGTTGGATCCACTGCTGTCCATGGAGACCCAGGTCCCCACGGTCAGCAGGATAGCATTCTACCATCTCCGACAGGCTAGGCGGCTGGCACCTTACTTATCCAGGGATGACCTAGCCACGGTGATCCAGGCGACGGTCATCTCGAAGCTAGACTACTGTAACGTCCTCTACATTGG